>LR738709.1:6466443-6489828 GCA_902687465.1 Secale cereale
CCCCCCCCCCCCCCAAAAGAAAATCTATACTCTGCTCAAATCTGGTTTTAGCTTTTGTTCTAGCCTGTATAATTTGACATCTATCACCCACTTGCTGTAATGGTAGTACGTCTTACATCCTGATCTCTCATTTCCCATTTGCACTTGCTCTTATTTGTAATTTGTTACTAGCTTTTATTTGTAATCATTGCACAATACTCATCCATAGCAAAGAAGCTGTGCCGTGCCATGAAGAGTGTGTATACTGTTGGTGCGTTCAACATACTTGGGAAAAGAAAACCAATTTTGTTATCCACAGCCACAAGTGGAGTTTCTGTAATTCAACTGCACATCGTCTCAGATGGCCGTCGGTGCCTTGGGGTAGCCAAACCATTTGATTAATCTTAAACCAACATCGCTAATTGTGTGGATGGCTGACTGATCTCGGTCATCAGTGCTACTGCTAACACATTTGACTTTTGATTTGTTCGAGAACAGATCTCAAGCAGCTGTATACAACCGCTGAATATTGTAGATGCCAAGCAGTATACACGTCTTGCTCACACAATTCTCTTCTCCATCCTGCACTACACTAGCTTGTTATATTTACACCAATGCTGGTAACACATTTGACTTTTGATTTGTTCGAGAACAGATCTCGGGCTGTATACAACCGTTGTATATTGCATCTGCCAAGCAGTATACACATCTTGCTCACACCATTCTCTTCTCTATCCTCTACTACTCTGGCTTGTGTTCCCCTGTGTCGCGTGCGTGTGTGTTTCTTCTGAGCATTCCAATGGCGGAGCTGGTGGCCGCCATGGCCATCCGGCCACTGGTGTCCATGCTGGTGAGCAAGGCGTCCAGCTCCCTCCTGGACGAGTACAAGGTGATGGAGGGAATGGAGGAGCAGCACAAGGTTCTCATGCGCAAGCTTCCGGCCATCCTCGACGTCATGGCCGACGCCGAGGAGCAGGCAACGGGGCATAGAGACGGGGCCAAAGCCTGGCTCGAGGAGCTCAAGACAGTGGCCTATGAGGCAAATGAAGTTTTCGACGAGTTCAAGTATGAAGCACTCCGCCGTGAAGCCAGGAAGAAGGGGCACTACAGCAAGCTTGGCTTCGATGTAATAAAACTCTTCCCTACTCACAACCGTATTGTGTTCCGTTACAGAATGGGTCGCAAGCTTTGCCGGATTTTGAAGGCCATTGATGTCCTCATAGCAGAGATGCATGCCTTTAGGTTCAAGTACCGACCACAGCCGACCATAGCAGAGATGCAGTGGAGGCAGACGGATCATGTTATCAACGACCCACGAGAAATTGCCAGCAGATCCAGAGACAAAGATAAGAAGAAAATTGTTGACGCACTACTTGGTCAATCTACCAATGCAGCTCTTGTAGTTGTTCCCATCGTTGGAATGGGAGGCCTTGGCAAGACCACATTAGCACAGCTCATATATAATGAACCTGAAGTTCAGAAGCATTTTCAGTTGCTGCTTTGGGTCTGTGTCTCTGATAACTTTGATGTGAACTCCCTGGCCAAGAGTATAGTTGAAGCATCTCCCATGAAAAATGATGATGCAGACAAACCACCACTGGAGAGACTTCAAGAATTAGTCAGCGAGCAAAGGTACCTCCTTATATTGGATGATGTCTGGAATAGAGAGGTCCATAAGTGGGAGAAGCTGAAGGTCTGTCTTCAGCATGGTGGCAGTGGTAGTGCAGTGTTGACAACAACACGTGATAAACTAGTTGCTGAAATTATGGGTGCAGATAGAGTCTATGATCTCAATGTTTTGGAGGATAGCTTCTTAAAAGAAATTATTGAGGCTAGAGCATTCAGTTCAGAGAAAGAAAAGCCTGCTGTACTAGTCAAGATGGTTGATGAGATAGTGAAGAGATGCTCTGGCTCTCCTTTAGCTGCAACTGCACTGGGCTCTGTACTTCGTACCAAGACCAGTGTGAAAGAATGGAAGGCTGTATCATCTGGAACCAGCATTTGCACCGATGAAACTGGAATTTTGCCAATACTAAAGCTCAGCTACAACGACTTGCCGTCACACATGAAGCAGTGCTTTGCCTTTTGTGCTGTATTTCCCAAGGATTACAAGATTGATGTAGCGAAGCTGATCCAACTATGGATCGCAAATGGCTTTATCCCTGAACACAATGAGGATAGTCTTGAAACCATTGGACAACTTATTTTCGATGAGCTTGTTTCAAGGTCATTCTTTCTGGACATAGAGGAATCTAGAGACTTCATGACCAAGTATTCCAGAACTACATGTAAAATCCATGATCTTATGCATGATATTGCAATGTCTGTTATGGGAAAGGAATGTGTCGTTGCAATTAAGGAACCAAGTCAAATCAAGTGGCTTTCGGATACTGCTCGGCATATGTTCTTGTCATGTGAAGAAACAGAAGGTATTTTGAATGATTCTTTGGAGAAAAGATCCCCCGCCATTCAAACACTCATATGTCATAGTCATGTGCGAAGCTCATTGAAGTATCTGTCAAAATATAGCTCTTTGCACGCCTTGAAGCTTTGTATTAGAGGCACACAATCATTTCCACTGAAACCAAAGTATCTACATCACCTGAGGTACCTTGATCTCTCATGGAGTTATATCAAATCACTTCCTGAAGATATAAGTATTCTATATAACCTGCAAACGTTGGACCTTTCCAACTGCTCTGATCTTGATCGACTTCCGAGGCAAATGAAGTATATGACTTCCCTCCGCCACCTATATACTCATGGATGTCTGAATTTGAAGAGCATGCCTCCAGGACTTGAAAATCTAACTAAGCTGCAGACACTCACAGCTTTTGTAGCAGGAGTTCCTGGCCCTAATTGCAGTGACGTTGTAGAGCTGCAGCATTTAAACCTTGGTGGTCATCTCGAGCTACACCGGGTAGAGAATGTTAAAGAAGCAGAGGCAAAAGTGGCGAATCTTGGAAACAGGAAGGATCTCAGTGAACTGACATTAAGATGGACTAAGGTTGGCGAAAGCAAGGTGCTCGACAAGTTCGAACCTCATGGTGGGCTGCAGGTTCTGAAGATATATTCCTATGGAGGAGAGTGCATGGGTATGCTGCAAAACATGGTTGAGATCCATCTTTTTGATTGTGAAAGATTGCAAATTTTGTTCAGATTCAGTACAATCTTCACTTTTCCAAAACTGAAGGTGCTTATGCTAGAACATCTGTTGGGTTTTGAGGGATGGTGGGAAATAGATGAGAGGCAAGAAGAACAGACAATATTTCCTGTGCTTGAGAAGTTGTTTATTAGTAATTGTAAAAAGTTGATAGCATTACCTGAAGCACCATTGTGGCAAGGGCCTTGTGGCGAAGGTGGTTATAGATTGGTACGCTCAGTGTTTCCTGCCCTGAAGGTGCTCAAAATGGAAAACTTGGAGATCTTTCAGAGATGGGATGCAGTCGAAGAGACTCAAGGAGAACATATATTGTTTCCTTGTCTAGAGGAACTATCAATTGAGAATTGCCCAAAGCTGTCAGCGTTACCTGAAGCACCATTGCTGCAAGGGCCTTGTGGTGAAGGTGGTTATACATTGGCTCGGTCAGCGTTTCCTTCCTTAAAGGTGCTCAAAATGGAAAACTTGGAGAGCTTTTGGAGATGGGATGCACACGAAGAGACTCAAGGAGAACATATATTGTTTCCTTGTCTAGAGGAACTGTCAATTGAGAAATGCCCAAAGCTGACAGCGTTACCTGAAGCACCATTGCTTCAAGAACCATGTAGTGAAGGTGCTTATGGATTGGTATGGTCAGCGTTTCCTGCCCTCAAAGTGCTCAAAATGAAAGACTTGGAGAGCTTTCAGAGCTGGGATGGAGTCGAAGGGACATTGTTACCTCAGCTTGAGAAACTATCAGTTCAGAAGTGCCCAAAAATGATAGATTTACCTCAAGCACCAAAACTCAGTGTGTTGGAAGTTGAAGATGGCAAGCAAGAGATCTTTCATTTTGTAGGCAGATTGTTTTCATTGACCAAACTGATATTGAATCTAGAATACATAGAAACAACATCAGAGGCTGAGTGCACTTCAATTGTACCAGTGAACATCAAGGAGAGAAGGAACCAGGAATCCCCTCTTACAGTTACAGTTATGAAGCTAAGATGTTGCAACTCATTCTTTGGAGTAGGTGCACTAGAGCCGTGGGACTATTTTGTGCATCTTGAAGAGTTGGAAATTAATAGTTGCGATCTGCTCGTCTACTGGCCAGAGAAAGTGTCTGAAAGTTTGGTATCCTTGAGGAGGTTAGTGATTAAAAACTGCAAAAATCTGACTGGATACGCACAAGCTCCTCTTGAGCCATCAGCAGCCGAAAGGAGTCAACACCTGCCAAGTCTGGAGTCTCTTCAGTTAAGGAATTGTGCAAGTTTGGTAGAGATGTTCAATGTCCCGACATCACTCAAGAGCATTTCTATTTGGGACTGCCTGAAGCTTGAGTCCATCTATGGCAAGCAGCAGGGCATGTCAGATTTTGTTGAAGGGTCTTCTTGCAGTGAGGCAATTATGCCCACAGCTGTATCAGGGTCATCATCCTCACCCATGAATCACTTTTGTCCATGCCTAGAAACGCTAGATTTATGGAGATGTGCAAGCTTACCGGCGGTTCTAAATCTGCCTGCATCCTTAAAGACCGTAATAATTTCTCACAGTAGTATTCAAGTCATGGCATGTCAGCCAACTGGGCTCCAGAAACCACAAGTCACTACCTCCATAAGCAGAAGTCCTATCATGCCAGAGCCAACAGCAGCAGCAGCGACAGCTGCAAGAGAGCATTTACTTCCTCCCCATCTCGAATGTCTAGTAATAGCGGACTGTGCTGGCATGTTGGGTGGGACTCTCCGTCTGCCTGCACCCCTCAAGAGACTAGACATTATTGGCAACAGTGAATTTACATCGCTGGAGTATCTGTCGGGACAGCATCCCCCGTCGCTGGAAATCCTTATTCTTCGAAGATGCAGTAGCCTGGCATCCCTGCCGAATGAGCCGCAAGTATACAGTTCTCTCTGCGATCTTGAAATTATAGGCTGCCCTGCTATAAAGAAGCTCCCTAGATGCCTGCACCAGCAACTGGGCAGCATTAAACACAAAAAACTCGATGCCTGGTATGAAGGTATGCACGTCTTTTTGTCTTTCCACATTTAATCAACAGATGCTGCCATCCATCACACCGTATGTACCATGTACGCACGCTTGTACAAGTTTTTTATCCATTGTTACAATGCCATATGGTATATATATTTTCATGTTTGATTAGTTTGTACAAGTGTGTCAATCTGACATCATTTGTGATATGTGCAGTAATGGCATCTAAACCGAAGACATGGAAGCAGATACCAAGACTGGTCTGTGAGCAGAGGCGGGACACTCGACAAGCTAGGGAACGCCAGCAATCCACCATGCACGAGTAAACAGGGTGGAAAGCATGCACTCTTTTCCCTTCAAACAATGTACTACTACAATGTTATTATGTCATGATTGTTGTTGGCTTTGTTTTTTGTTTTTACTTTGACCTTTATATTCTTATAAGTTTCAGATACTTGTAAAGTGGATCGATTCATCTCCTTGAGCATTTCCTGGGTTTAGTAGAATTTGGGATATATATATATATATATATATATATATATATATATATATATATATATATATATATATATATATATATATATATATATATATATATATATATATATATATATATATATATATATATATATATATACTAGCACAAATGCCCGTGCGTTGCAACGGGAAGGAAAACTGGTGTGTACTCAAATTCAATAAGAATTATGTGCAAAACACATTCCTATTTCATCAAAAAATTGTCTATACCAAGATCAATGGAAACATGAACGATTTTTTCTAAGAGTCCTCTTGTTATTTAATTTTGAGCAATAGAACAGGTAACAAAAATCTTACCCTAATAATAAAGCACGGATTGAGTCTGTCAGGTTCACCGTCGTGACAGTTTTGCATAAAAGCCCCTGCTGTTTTCTGTATTAAACCCGCAGTCCTTTCTTTAGTGGCATATAGGAAATAGGATAGGAAAACGTTTCAATTTTATAAACAGTTTTGCTAGAACTCATCTAGCTGAGTTCTAGTTATGTCTCATTCACTTTTATAGTCATTGGATGTGATGCTATAAGATCTGTATGTGATGGTGTGGGTTTTTACTCATTTGTATCTGTTTTTGTTTTACAGGTGAATGAGATCAAATTATGTCTCATCTAGATGAGTTCTAGGCATTCCCTTTATAAAAAGGCCCCTGTAAATCTGCCTGGGGCCGAACCGGACCGCACCCCCGCCCGCAGCTCGCTCCTGCCCTCGCTCCCCTCACGCCCGCAAGCCGCCTCGCCGGCGACCCCACACCTCCACCACGCCCCGCTGCCGGCGACCTTCCCCGCCAGACCCGTCTCTTAAATAACCGTGGCCTCTGTTATCTTGCAATATTGATCCCCTAAAAGCCAGGGTGGTTCAAGAAATGGAACGAGGAAATGTTTTATTTGAGAGCAAATAAATTGTTCCCAATATTTTTTCAATAGATGCATTATTCACAACAATTTTTTTTTTGTCGTAATGCTAATTCGTCGGCTCCATTCAAGGAGCATGTACATGAGAACAATGCCATGTTGATGTACCTTGAGGTAATTCTTCAAAAAAAAAAGCACCCAGATGTTTCATTAGATACAACTAAAAAGCAAAATTGAGGTTCTTTAGTGCAATATAATTAACCAAGTATTGTACATAATCCTATATTTCAGTTGTACCCAAAATTTTGCATGACTTCAAAAACCACAAGATAAATAAAATGCTGACGGAAAGATGACAGATGGAAACCTGTACCACACCAGTTCAACATATACCTCTCCAAATGGTCAAGCCCAAGTCAAAACAAATCTATCAGGCTCTAGCAGCCTTCTCCCTGCTCCTCCTCTCTATGAGTTACCTGTATGAGCGGGTAGATAGGAACTTAAGATTATCATAAAGATTTATTGTCTCAGTGAAAAAAATGTGATAAACCTTTTCTAGCTTCTTCAGCAAAGCAGGATATCTGTAGTACGTCTCATGGGATAGCTCGGTTGCTTGTGACACATGAACGCACCTGTTCATATATGTCCACAGCCTATAAAGTTACCTAGCAACACAATATATTTTTTCCCAGGTAAAATAACACAGCAGAAGAAATAGAAAAAATTCGATCTCTCAAACCTAGCTACCAGAATCTACCCAGTTGATCTTGACCTCCAAATTATATCAGCAATATCTTTGTTTTGAGAAAATAAAAGCATATTTGAAGTTATTATTGTTGACACTACTACTCAAAACATCCAACCCATAATTTAGATTCAGCCGACCGTCCTACAAATATGAGTGCGGAATGGGAAAATTAAACCAACGAATCTCAGTTCCATTGTCACCAATAGACATAAATACAAATGGAGTTACTGAAGGCAGATGTTACCTTTGGCTTGAAAGGAAAGTGATCTCATCATAGACATGATCAATTTTGGTAGAATGAACTTCATCTTCAGGGAGAGAATGAATAAATATAAAGAGAGAACATGCATGAGATTTATAGCAGAACAAACAGAGCATGACATATCCCCGCCCAGCCTCCTTCTTTTCTTCAACACATTGTTATCACATCCCAGATCGATCTGGCTCGGTTCTAGAGGAAAACCTTGTCTTACTTGAAGATTAATTTAAAGCCAACCTTCACCAAGTTGTCTACATTGGTGACATAAAACTGAATACCATTCCGCAATAATTAAAATGAAGAATATATCCCAGCAAATTACCAATCCGCCAACAATATCAGTTGACAATATCCAGTGCTTAGTTGTTAAATAGGTTTAAAAACAGCTTGGCTGAGCACTCAGTGGTGCCGGTCTACATGCCAAGAAGATGGTGAAGCACTTGAGGCAGCCGTCCATGTCGGCATTCAAAGTCGGACATTGGGTTGCGCATTTTCGCCACGCCAAGGATAAGCAGGCCGGCCACGAAGTCCTGACAGTTGTTGTGGGCATAATAAGTTTTGAAAAGAAATTAAACGAATAGACATAAATACAAATGGAGTTACTGAAGGCAGATGTTACCTTTGGCTTGAAAGGAAAGTGAGCCCGTGCGTTGCGACGGGCGAAAAAAAAATACCTTCCATGTGGCATTACGCAACACTTCTTATATTTAGTGTTGGCTAACGTCAGAAATAAATTTACAAGCATAGCATTTTGGATCATAAAATTCAGACGTTAAGAAGCCACCCTAATGACGTTCGTCAAGACCTAATTCAGCTCCACACTTTCATCCGATGAAAGAGTAGTTTTGCATGGAATAGTCTTTTAATCGATTTTATTTTTTCTTGTTCCGAAAAACACAATTTTGTTTTTCGAAAGGTGTTTTTTTTTGCAATTTTCCAGAACATCTTTTTAAAATTGATTCATTTTTTTGTGTGATGAACATTTTTTTAGAAAATTATATTTCATTTGTATTTGTTTTCTGCACTGTTTTGGGGCTTGCCCCAAGCAGAAGGACTTCCGAGACACACAGAGACAACACGTACTCCTTTTGTTATGAAAAAAATAGGGATGCACGAACTCGATCTCCGTTGAGATTATGTTATTAAGGGTGTTGTATAGGACACAGAGTTTCTGCACCCGGGCACAAATGAGCCCGGGCGAACAGTAAAATCAAAACAAAATCCAATTTTTTTGGAGAAATATTGACAAAAGTTTTAAGTGTTTGCAAAAATTTGTCATGAAATCACATTCCTAAAAGGCGTGGCAGAAAAAAAACGATACTCTAAAAATGCTACTTTGAAAAGCATTTTGGAGCATTGAATTTATTTTTTGCCACGCCTTACAGGAATGTGATTTCACTACGATTTTTTGCACGCACTTAGAAGTTTTGTCAGTGTTTCTCCCAAAAAATTGGAATTTTTTGAATGTTTATTTTATTTTACTGTTCACCGAACTCATTTGAACTCGGAAGCAGGAAGACACTTTCGTGTTGTATATGTATATTATGTTGCCCTCTGGTGGAAGGGTTGTGGGATAGGAAGGGGAGTACGATGAAGTTTGACCGAGTGCTTTATTCTGGAATTTGAAACATATTTTTTGAGTGTTTACTTATTGCTACCCATGAATGATAACACCTCCATTCCAAATTATAGGGGATTCTAAATTATTTCTTAATCGGATGTATATAGACGTGTTTAATTGTGTTTCTTCACTCAGTTTAGTCTGTATGTAGTCTTTATTAAAATATTCAAAACATATAATATTAGTGAATGAAGGGAGTACATTATTCTAACCTTTATATATGAATCTTAATAAACTTTTTGAGTGCTCACAAAAAAACATGATTATTTCCCGTATCTATTTTCAAATGGGTCTATCTTTTAGACTCTGCATATTTTGAAATTGATTACTATAATACATTTAGAATTTTTAGAAATTAATGAGCCCCAATGACAATTGAGAATTAACTTATTTTTATATAAATGAATCATCTCAATTTGGACATACCCTGAACTTGGTACTTGGAAGCTTGACAAAAAACACTTGGTCAAACTTCATCGTACTCCCCTTCCCATCCCACAACCCTTCCACCAAAGGCACATGTAGAAGCAATTTCTTCCCTGTCAATTGAAGCTTGACAAAAAACACTACCTTCGACCAATCAATTATTGCCCAGAACTATTGCTGCCTCAGGCCCTCAACTATGTCCACCTGCTGATTTCTTCTATGGCTTGGGAGCATTCATTCTTCTATAGATTGGTCCCATAGGAACAAAAAAAGGATCCCAAGAGTTAGCAGGCCCAAGTGATATTTGGGAAAATAAATGTGTTCCACAAACCCAACATATATTTAATAAATAATTATTTGAGAATGCAAAGCCACTTCACTACATCTACATTCACTAAAATGTTCTTATTTAGTTAAGTAATTTGGAGGAGACATATGCATACCAAAATGGTCGAGGGATTTGCAATATCCACCCAGCTGTTCTAGTCTTCTTTCCCAAGCTCCAACCCCTACGTAGGAACCTGCTAAAGTATGGATGATAAAATCAAGCACTAACATATAAAGAAGTAAGGGATGTTAAACTAAGATTCATTTCAAAGGAGAGGGTGATTTCAGTTTTCGAAGTTGGTTGTCAGTTATAATGTATTTGGCCCGAAATCTACCACTACGCGACACGTACACAGCACAAACACATAGACTTTTGGTCACCATATCCACTGTCTTTCTCTCTAATAATCATAAAAATTTAGGAACACGTCTGTTGATGTTGCACTGAATTGTATGAACATCGTTCTCTCTACATCCTCCTAAAGCTAAAATATGCAAATGTTAGAAAGGTTCTAATTTGTATATATATGATGATATTAAGAAAAGGAAAAAAAGAGTATCAAGAACAGTTTCATATGTCTGGCTATCAGCCATTGCAAACTTTGATATATCTATCTCTGCATATTGCAAACTATCACAAATGAACACAGTATTTTTTTTGTTTAGCTGCTCCATGGAACAATTTCTCTACATACAAAAATGAAAAGGCGTATCAAGACATGAATATGTGTGTTTGACAAAGTAATTACCAGTCTCTGGACCATACTGCTAAAAACTGACAGGAACATGGCCATGAACTCCTCGCCAACAATCTCTCTGAAACCAAACACTCCTAGACTTATGGTCCTCCTCCTGCTCACCTGCCTACCAATAAAGAAAACATAGGACCTTCAGGTCAACTCAGGATCGCATATAAAGAAGTGACCAACCATTGACTTGTGCATGTCTACCAAGAACAAAGAAGAACAATTAATAAACTGAAGGTCCAACGGTTAGGCTATTTTCCATTATAGCACAGATAAGCAAGTATACTTGGGATCAAGAAATCTAGCAGCTTCTAGTCAATACAGTAGCAACATCTAGCAGTTTGTAATATCTCCCTGAACATCATCTACCACGTAGGAAGCAAAGCCAAAAACACATCCCAAAAAACTGTATTCCCTCAAACAATTTCGCTCGCTTGTTTTCTTCACAGATAGCCTGCAGCAGCGGCACCACAATTTTTTGAGAGATAGCCTGCAGCGGCACCGCAATGTTTCCTCTATTTGAATCTTTCTCCTCCAAATCGACAGTAAGAAGTAGCCACGATCCCCTTTCTCTTCCGTCTCATCCAATATCCAACACCTCACCAACGATGCCTTGTCCCCCTAGCCTCCCCGCACGAAACCGCGTCCCCGGTGATGGCGGCAGAGGAGCATCTCGTTGGCATGCTGGGCACTATGGACAAGCTGGCCTTGAGCCGCTCGTAGAGCCATGCACCAGATCAGGAATTGGAGGAGGCGGGCAGACCATATCCGAGCCTGGAGGAGACCGGGGTAGCCGGGGTCACCTCCTTGCGACCCGGCATGGGGACGACATCGGACAGAGGTCGGAGTCCAGCACATAAAAGATAAAGATAAACAAATAGGTAAAGATAGGACATCCCTAAATTATTAGTACCACCTCGTTTATAAATAAATTTTATCTATACAAATCGCAAAAGCGTATTATGACATGAGAAGAAAGCGTATTGTGACGGTGAATCCGACGGACTCGTTCCGTGCTTTATTATTAGGTAAAGATATATATATATATATATACTAGTACAAATGCCCGTGCGTTGCAACGGGCGAAAAAACCTGTAAAATCTACTCCGTGTGCCATTACGCAAAATTTCATACATGTAGTTTTCATAAACATCGGTAGTGGTTTATGAAATAATTTGTCAATCGGTTTTATTTTTTCTTTTCGAAAAACACAAATATTTCTTTATTTGATTTTTTTAACAATCTTGAAAAAAAAACAGAACTGAAAACTGTTTTGAAGACGAACATTATTTAACACATTTTTAGTGGGATACACAGAGGGCGAACTGTTGTATATATACTTTTTTTTTCTTGAATATGCATGAGCATGTGTATCATATATTAAAGAAGAAGCGGCAACGGATACAACGCCTTTCGGCCATTACAATGCCAATCACAGGAATTAGCATCCACATCCACCGAACACACCCACCACGCGTACTACACTACTTGCTTCACCTAGGCCAACCTCATTCCGATGGCGATAGGGCAAGCCACAAAGCAACCAAGCTGCGTCACAACAGTCGCCGAAGACCTCTACAATAAGACCAAAACTCGATGTAATGCCCCGGATGTAATACTTTCCCTTTTGGGTATATAATAAATCTCCGGCTTCATCTATTTCCATTTCGGGTTCTTTGTCTTTCGGGCTTTCGTCGTTTTGTTGTGTGAGTGTGTGGCATTCATTCATATCATGTAGACATGTGCATTGCATTGCATTTGTGTAGTGGGTTGCATCCGGTTCGTGGCGTTTCTTCCCGTTGTCCGTTTCGTGTTCCGGAGCTCCCTCACGTGTCCGTGACGTCCCGCAGGCCTACTTTGTTGTTCGGGCGTTTTTCGTTACCGGTGTGCCGCGAGGTTGTGTTGTGTGTTGTTGTTTTGTTGTGTGCAACCCGCCTCTCAAATCTCGTCTCGTTTGGACTCCGTTGACTTTTCCCTCCGTTGTCCGTGTGGGTCCGATGTGCCTTCACTTCGTGTCCCGGAAATACCCCTGTGGTATTCTTTTAACTCCGTCTGGTCCTTTTAAAAATCATCCCGCGATCGGATCCGTTGGATCCAGATCGGAGGGCTCCTAGCGCCCTAAAACTCCTCCAAACCCTAGTCTAATTGCTATATATAGACCCCTAGTCTATTTGGTTTGTCCCCTTCTTCTTCCTTCCCTCTCCTTTTCTTTTTCTTCTCAGTTCTTTCAGATCCAAAAATCAGATCCCGAGGGGATCCCTCGATCTACCCACAACGGCGCCGAATCCCTCGTTCCTGCCGAGTCAACGCCGCCGCGCCGTTTTCCTTCGGGCTCCTCCCGCGTCGACCGGAGCGACCGAGCCAGTCGCTCGCGAGGCCCAGGGGAGGTCCCCACATCACCGTCGCCGCTCACCTGGGCCTCTCGCCCGATCGAGCGGAGTCGCCTCCCCGCGACGTCGTCCGCCGCCTGGCCCATCGGCCCGTATCGCCGCACCACCCCGCTCCCCTTCGCGCCAGGCGCACGCCGCCCCCTTCGCCGGGCCGGGCGCTCCCTCCCCCCGCGCTGGGCCCGAAGGCCCAGCCTCTTCTCCGCCGGCGCGCGCTCGGGCCGGGCCGCCGCAGGCTGCCTCTCCCTCCGGGCCGCCTCCGCACAGTACTGGGCCGCGCCGGTACTGTTCATCCGGGCCGCGCCGACACTGTTCATCGAGGTTGACTTTTCCCCTCTTAGCCCCAGATCTGTTATCTGAGAGTGCCTACTTTGACCGTGCATAACTTTTTACCTGTTGCTCCGTTTTGAGCGTGTAGCATGTCCAGATGTTCGTGGAGATGCCCTCTACGTTTTACCTGTTGTAGTCATGCATGTTAGATGTCATCTAGGGCCTTGTTTTGCTGTTGCAAGAGTGTATGATGATATAAACTGCTGCTATGTGTTATTTTTGTGCCACCTTTGACATGTGATATCTTCTAGCTCGTTTGTCCAAACGAAGCAAATGACATGTCCACGTGTTCGTCTTGACACGAACTACGTGTTGTGTGTGATAGGTTGCATGGTAGATGTTTTGTTTCCTTGTTATCATCGTTGCAAGATGCCATGTTCAAATGTTGTGTTTTTACTTGTTATGAAATGCCATGTTGTTGAGCTCGTTGTAATCGGTGTGTTCACCACATTGATGCATGCTTGTGAGTTTCGGGATCACCGTCATATGTATTTTGATGAGGTGCTTACCCTTTGCCATGTTTAGTTTCGAGGTGTCTTAAACATGCTCTTTTTGATGCTATGATGATGTTGCTGTTTTAGGACTTAGTGAAATTTCACTAAGTCTGAAATCTGTAACGTTCCGATGCCATGTTCGTGTGATGTTGTAGGACAAAGCATGATAGTTTTGGGGTGGATTTTGATTGTTCCATGAAGTATATATTGTTGTCTTTCCATCCATGTCCTCACATGTCCATTTGAGGTGCTGTAGCATGCTTATCTTTTGCTCCAAACTTTCAATAAAATTCTGCTGCCAGAATTTTATTTCAAAGTTCATTATGTCCAAGGTCATTGCTAATGATCCGTGACTCCGTTTGGGGTGCACTTTGGACCTAGTTGCTGTACATTATATCTAGTTTATGTTCAAGTCCTTTGCCATGCTTTTTGGGTGCTGTAGATTAATTATTTTGTGCTCCCAAGATGCTATGTTGCTGTAATTTGCAGTTTTCGCTCAAATCTTGTTTCGGGCATAACTTTTAGCCCGTAACTCCGATTTCAGCGATCTTTATATCAAACTTGGGTGTTTTTCTGTGTAGATTAATATTATCAGGTTGTTATCTTGTTTTGAGGTGTTTTGCTTGAGTGATGTTTTTCCGTGCTCCATGTGCTTCACTAGTGCATCCATCATGCATACATGTTTTTCGAGTGCGCATTGCATTGTGTTGATGTGGTGCTGGTGTGTTTGTCTTGTTTAGACCCGGAAGTTGAGCACGAGTTTTCCAACGAGGTTGAGCACGAGGTTTCCAACGAGTTTGAGCAAGAGGACCCTTCTTTTGATCCGAACTTCTTCTCTTCAGGCAAGATGACCGAACCCCGATAACATTACTATCTTTGTCTATTGCTAGTAGTCTCGATCTATAGTTTTGCCTCGATGCCCATGTTCTTCTTGTCAGCCTCCTACTTGTAACCAATTGCCATGTTTAACCACCCTACCTATGCAAACCGTTGCTTGGCTAAGTACGCTTCGCTCAGCCCTTCTTATAGCGTTGCTAGTTGCAGGTGAAGTGAAGGTGCTTGCTCCATGTTGAAGTTTGGTTGGGTTATATCACACTATATAAATGCTTTAATTGAAATCACATATATATTGGCAAGGGTGGAAGGCTAAGCCTTTTGCTTGGGGTTTTGTTCCACTCATGCCGTTAGGATCCGTATAAGCCGGTTTTATGTTCCTTGATTATGCGTTCCTAACACGGTTGGGGTGTATGGGACCCCCTCGATAAACCGCTATGTGCTAAGTCTTTTCCAGCAAATCCCAACATTGGTACTATTTGCCTAATAACAAACTAAACATGCATAGGGAGTAATTAACCCTCTTTCTTAATCAACAACCCCGGGCCAGTGCTCCACATGAGTGTTGGTCCGAAACGGGGAGTCTGCGGGGCCACCTCAAGGAAACTCGAGGTTTGGTAAAAACCTGTAGAATCACCCATCCGGTCGTGTCCTGAGACCTAGATACGCGCGGCTACGATCAGGGTGTCGACACGCCGGGAGGATTTGCTGGATTAGCCTTACCTTAGTTCGGTTTAACTTGAGCACGGGATTCCGAGGATACTCGGGTCTTCCCACTTTGGAGTTGCGACTCCGCGGATCGTGGGCTTGTAATGGGTCAAGTTGGAACACCCCTGCAGGGTTTGAACTTTCGAAAGCCGTGCCCGCGGTTATGTGGCAGATGGGAGCTTGTTAATTCCGGTTGTAGATAACTTGACACAATGATGCTAATACACTACCAGCGTGTGTTCCGTGATTGTCAATTTCCGAATCGGGATTCGGGAGTTGAACACGGAGGGGTTATGTTTGTGAGCTTGTAGCTAGGATCACTTAGTGATCACTTCTCGCGTTGCCTTCTCTTCTCGCTCTCTCTTGCGTAAGTTAGTGCTAGTTGCTGCTGCAGACTCTTTGTTGTTCCTTCACCTCATTTCTTTCTTCAGCCTTACCTCTCCTAAAGACTTTGATAGTTCTGTTACCCGGGAACGGGATTGCTGAGTCCTCTGTGGCTCACAGTTACTTCACACCAGATGCAGGTCCAGCCGTGAGCTATCCAGGAGATGGCACCGAGCTGGATTGGGAGTACGACGAGGAGCGTAGTCGTTACTACGTGCGCTACCCGGACGATCAGTAGTGGAGACTCTTACTAGGATTCGATCCGCCTGTGGTTGTTCTATTTATCTGAGTTTGGTACTTTGTCATTTGGATTTTGCCCTTAGAGGGTTGTAGTGATCTTATTGTATGATGTTTGAGACTTGTACTGTTATTCTGTGACGTGGCGATTGTAAGCCGACTATTTTAAGTTTACCATCCCTCTTTTACATGAGTTGTGCAAAGATTACCAAACTTGAGATCATTCTAGGATGGACTTATGCCTTTAAGTCGGGCCTCGACCCGTAGGAGGTATAACTCCATCCTGGGCATTACACTCGAGGCCAACACGGACCAACGTACCCCACCCATTGCGCCAAGAAGAAGTCGGCAAGTGGACGGCAGGGTCTGGACGGACCTAGAGACGGCATCATCAGGAGAGCGCCTGCGATGTTGTACATTGTGCCAAGGAGGCCTATGCCCATGGTAGAAGCCGACACCGAAGAGAGCCGTGCCACCGGAAGTCCTCTTGCAACAAGACAACACCTCCAAGAAGGGAACGACGCCATGGAGCCGCCGCCGCCTAGTCCAAAGACCGGACCAAGGGTTTCCCCTGAGCACGATGAAGGGAGTCGGATCGGGGGCCAAAGCAACACCTCCAGGAAGGGAACGGCGTCCACAGACATCGCCGTTGCAAGCCTCGACGACGCGAAGCAGGGATTTCTCCCAGCCCAAGATCACAAAACGCAAACTTTCCGGAGCTGCTCAATCGGGCTGACCAGCACGACCGGAGACATCGCAACATGCAGCACATCAGCCTAGCAGCCTCCACCATCTCCAGTACCCTAGCCAGTGCCACCCCGGCCAAGGACAGCTCCACCGCATCCACCGCCAGGTCCGCCACCACCAACCACCTCCTCCACGGAGCGGCAACCTCCTCCAACCTCCAGCCACAGCCATGGCAGGCCGAGACAAACCAGACTGGAAGGAAGTCCCCCTCGAGCCGTTTGCTTCCACCTGAACCGCCGCTGTCTATAGCGATGTTGGGTGCACACCCAGCCAGAACCGCGGACGCCGCACCCTATCAGCACACCTGCGCCCCACCATGGAGGCCAACCACCAGCTACCATGATCGCCGCCACGCATCACCACCATCCCGCGCACGGATCCAGGCGCCAGAGCCTAGATTCGGCGAGGCCGCGCCACCCTGTGGCCGAAGCCATCGCCACCGTCGAGCGCAGACAACCCAAGCTGCCGTGCGCCGGCCAGCTCATCCCAGGGCTGCAGCCCCGGCCTCCTCGCGCTGGTCCGCCAGCCGCCGCCGTCCCAGTCAACGGGGCAGGCCTCCAGCGCCGCCCTAGGAGACGGAGAGAGCACCCCCGCCGCCGCCTGCCGCCACTACGGCGAAGGCCGGCGGCAGCAGCGGCGAACGGGAGCAGGGGGCTCGAGCGGCGACGGTGCTAGGGTTCCCCTGGCGTCGCCTGGGAGCGACGCGAGGGGAAAGGGGAGACTGTTGTATATACTATTGAAGGGTTTAATAAGCAGTCCAAAGTTTTATTAGAATTTTCAAAAAAGTTTTGAATGCAAACACAATTTTTATTATGTTCTTTTTAGAGATGATTAGTTGTTTGGTTTGGAAGAGTATATCAACGGGAGAGAAAATTGATGTGTTCACCAAAACACCCATCGGCGCACCATCACGGGAGCATGGAGGCGCATGCTGAGGTATAGAAGAAATGAGTATCCTACTTTAATGTCCATTACCGCAGCGCATGCATGCGTGGCTGTAAATGGATTGACCAATGTCGCTTCAACCCTTAGAACCAACCTTTGCTTGGAGGGTTAAGGCTACTTCCAATGCATTGGTGCTAACATGAGGTGCTAAGCACATTAAAAACTTTATCAACTAAAGTCCCCAATGCATAGGTGCTTAACTTGTTGGTGCTAAGCATGCTTCATTTAATGATTTTGCAACTAAAGTTCTTCATGCATTGGTGGGATTCTTTTATTTAAGTCTTTTGTCTAGGTTCTCGCGCTTAGCATTGTTTCTTCCTGGGGTCATCACACTTATCTCTCTCCTCTTAATTACCTTGCCACATCAGACTTTTTGCCTACATGGCAGGCTTAGCACCTGTACAAGGTGGAGCATTGGGAGGGGCCTAATAGGATGGTGGTACCCCAATACTATCAGGAATTAAAAATCTGGTTGGACACTTTAATGTCTCGTAAAGAGACGGATTCTTCTTTGAGTGGGAGGTGACATTTGCATCGATAGCAAAATACTTATGGTGACTTCATCAATCTGAAGACTCGTCGGCTAAGTCTCTCTAGGCGTAAGTGTATGTATATTTTTTGTTGTATTATGTTTCTCAAAAGAAGGTTCCCTATAACCTTTGTATGCTGCAATTTAATGTGCCTATATTGCATCGGAAGAAGAAAATATCACGCGTTTTTAGTGCTTCATTCATGTTGCCACTTTTCATGTTCGACGTCGTCGCCATCGATGACGGTAGGAGTTTAGTGTCCGCAGTTCAAAAAAATTGATGAAGCCACATCCATGTCTTTGACGACGCCTCCTTCAACATCACACTATCCTTGAATGGAAGAGTTGTGGTTCATTGAGGTGGGATCGTTTATATAAATTTATTTTTTAATATTCAAAAGCAAACAGATTTTTAGTATGTTTTTTTAGAAAATGTATTTTGTTTGTTTGATTTGCAAAATTATACTACGTTCCTTTTCTTTTGCACTATTTAGACTTTTCCCAAATGCAAGTACGTTCCTGTTCACCATCGACAATAAAAGGAAACTTTACATCTATTTCTCATCAGATTTTAATTTTCGGGCGGAGCGGCAGGACAGCCACGTACACCCATGACGTGAATTCCTCGTTTTGAGAACACAGTTGAAACTTGAAAGCGCCCCCTGTAGGTGAGCTTCTCTGATGTAGGTGAGCTTCGCTGGCTCTCTCCTTCTTGAAGATTTATTAGCTTAAGCTTTTGCTGCAACCTTCCTCTTAGGCTGGGCACAACATCCATGGCTGGCTGCACCAATTTTTTCTGAATCTCCGTCTCGTCTTTCTCGTTTCTGATCCTGAAATTCCTTTCGTTTATTGATCCCCATGATGCTGCCTTGATACAAGGAACTTAAAAGCATATATAAATTAGGATGATTTCATGTAAGGGGCCGAGGTGGGACTATTTGATGAGTAAGTCAACCTCCTTTTTTACCAAAGGACTTGGGCAGCTCAGTTGGCTGCTGGTCCGAGAAAGAGCCCGGTCGTGAGTTCGAACCTCACATCCCTCTAGCACTATCTTTTTTTAAACAAAAGTTAGGGCTGGCCCAGTACGGCCCATATGGTACCACCTTGTTTAAATGTTTAGGACGTACCCCAAATTAGTACCACCTCGTTTATACGATGATTTTGTCCATACAAATTGTAAAAGCGTATTATGACATGAGGAGAAAGCGTATTGTGACGGTGAACCCGACGGATTCAATCCGTGCTTTATTATTAGGTATAGATATATGCTGATATTTGTTAGCGTATGTACGTATGCATCTAGCATTTGTTGTTTGGTTGAGAAGACATTGGCCTTCCTTCAACTGGTTGAGAAACCCTGTAAACTGTGATTTTTTTAATCTGCTTTGATTTGATGTATACTGATGGTACGCGGGCTAAATCACCCCCAAATTTGTGAGCAATCTGGGTGTACCAGAAGTTGGGATATATGCTGATATTTGTGAGCAATCTATGTGTGCATCTAGTATTGGCTATTTGGTTGAGAATGTAAACTGTGATTTTAATTGATGGTGCACCGGCAATGATGGTCAATTACTGGGGAGATGTTGGCTCATGCATTTCCCAAGAGGAATGATGAATCATACTGATGGCTGCACTCTGCCACCTGTGATTGCTTGTAATACTCGACCGAGAGTTGTCGTGGCCACTGCTCGGAGTCCAGCCGACAAGATCTGATCTGGATCTGGTTTGCTGCTGGTCCTTCCCGTCTACAACAGGGGTCATACTTCGCTGTAGCCCAGTGTTCTACCAAGAAGAGTTTGGTCCCAATTCATGCTTCATTTTGCAAGAGTAAAAAAGTCTGACAACCTAATATGCATGCATGAAAACCAAAACAAGTTAATATGAACCCACAATTCATGCCTCATTTTTGCAGAAGAAGAATGTGGGGACTCCCACCCGGTCTCAACAAGATGAGTGTGATCCCGTCACCAGAACCGATCTATAATGGTTATTCAAACTGCATCCAAGCAAATCAGTCCAGTTAAATAAAGCTGCAGCTTTTTGCAAGACGAAGCAGTTATTTCACCGGTAATACTCGTCAGAAAACATTAATTTGCACCCGCAATTCATGTTTCAATTTGCAGCAGAATGTGGCTAAATTCAAGGACTCGGGCCTCGCCCAGACCGGTGCGATCCCTCACCAGAATTAATCTACAACTGATGGTGTTTCAGGTCTCACCAAAAATCCATTCAGGTTATTCAATCAATCATCCCGACAGAAGCAAAATCGTGTGCTCGACACCTCGCTCACTCCCTCCGACCCGCAACCCCTCCCGCAGAGCTACTACTGAGCAGCTCCCATGGTGCCACCGCCCCGCCTCGCCATGCGGACGCACGCCTCGAACCTCTTGACCGCCTCGGCGCATTTGAGCGGGTCTTGCATGTTGCTCCTGTAGCACTCGGCACACCCGGCCCTCTGGTCGGTGCACGGCACTTGCTAAGCAGCAGTAGAAGCTGGGGTATGGGATGGATGTCATCATATCTAGATTATGCAGATATATATAATATACTGTTAAGCAGCAGTTTGATCGTCTGTATGAGAGAGGCATTTCTCATTCGTATGTAAGATGGTTAAGCAGCAGCAGCAGTAGGTGTCAGTCAGATCGACAGTTGAATTGCTCTGCCCTGCTGCAAACTGTATGTTTGCCCTGTATGTGGAGGAATGAATATTTCAGTTTCAGTTTCAGCATCGTTTATTTAGCTTAGAAGACTTATTACTGTTGACCTTTTTAATGTCTTCAGAACACGTGCTATCTGAAAAGTGATTCTTTTTTTACCTGTTTCGATACATGTACAGATCAAGTTGGCTCTCTGCTTCGGTGGAATCAATATTGATTAATTCGTAAGTACGAGTTCAGTTGTTACACATTTTTTTTCTTTTAACCCAGAAATATATACTGGACTACTGGCCTCCCTGATGGCTGCTCTGCTACCGGAATGAATGGCTTGGACTGCTCTCCTATTCCGGTTGTTGTTGTTTGGTTCTGATGTTACTAAGCTGTGGTGGTGGTTACAGTTATCTTCCTAATGCGGCACATGGCCGTCCTGCTGTTCTGCTTAAGTTGACAAAGCCTGTCCATATACGTATCTAGCAAAACCATGCTTCCTTGCCGGTTGCCAAGCCAATCGTGGCGCCCCCGTTAACGTCCTGTTACCGGTTATGTACGGTGAGTGATGGATCAAAACTCCAATGCGTGTAACACTTTGCTGGTCTCATATTATCAAAGCTGAATCAAGCCATCAACTCTTCATCCACATATTTCTTTTGTTCTATTTTTTTAGTGTTTGTTACTTCTGCAGCCTCCTGTGGTCAGTCAGTGCTCTGCTTCTGTACCGCTATTTTTAATACTCCACAAAGTCCGTTGCTGTCGCCATGGGAAGCTGGTATGCCTGTACCAGCAGCTAGTTAAAATCAGACTTACCCTGTTTATTCAGTTAACTAACCTGAAGCACCTCCTCCTCTGTTGCTAGTACTTCCTTCGTAAACAAATATAAGAGCATTTATATAGATCACTAAAGTAGTGATCTAAACGCTCTTATATTTGTTTACAGAGGAAGTAATTACTTGCTAACCTGATTAGTTCTTTAACCATGCTGCTAGATGCTTGAATAATACTCCCTCCGTCCCAGAATTTTTGTCTTAGATTTGTCAAAATATGGATGTATCTAGTTATGCTTTAGTGTTTGATACATCCGTATCTAGAGAAATGTTAGACAAGAATTTTGGGACGGAGGGAGTACTAAAAAAGAACATGCTGATTAACATGTTGCTGCCCACACCTGTGGACGTTATGTAAATGGGTTGGTGTGCAGGTGTTATCCCGCCCGTGTGATCAGGAGATGGAAAGTGATTTTTGGTGTCCCTGGAAGAGGAAGGTTTGGCTAGCTGGTGAAGGCGAAGAAGAAACTGAAGAGGCAGTGAGCAATTAGTTTTGCTTCGCCGCTATCGATTTGAGCTGTTTTAATTAGCAATGGAATGTTGCTGTTTGAGATCTGTTTTATGCTAACGATTTCATCACAAGACACGGCTTTTACATTCCCATATGCTTTTCCATGTTAAGTGAAAGTTGGGAAAACGACTCACGTTTGTCAACTCCATCTGGTCCTGTTTAGCAGAAGCTGATAGACTCACATTGGTGCACAGTGGAGACACTGGCCTTTAACTTGTCGACATTCTTTTTAAAACAGTGATTTTGTCTGCTTCAATACTAGGGAGATTTAAACTTAAGATCCAGGAATAAACATTTATTTTCCTTCTTTTTTATTTTTCTCTTTCTTTTTCCTTTTTCCATTCTATTTTTAAACAAATCGTGAACTATTTTTAAATTGTGATTTTTTTCTTAAATCTGTGAACTTTTTAAATTCGTGAACATTTTCTCAAATTCGTGGTATTTGTTTCATAATCCTTGAACTTTTTTTCAAATCCATGAACTCTTTTCAACTTTTATGAACTTTTTTTAAAGCCTGTGATATTTTCCAAATTTGTGACCATTTTTAAAAAAAATTGATGAACTTCCTTCAAATCCGTGTACGCTTGAGCTGCCCAACAGGCGTCCGATGGGAGCGATGCGGTCGCCAAATTGGGCCAAGACCTAAGCATTTTTTTCTTTAATTCATTTTCTCCTTTTTAACTTTTTTTTGAAACCTACTAAAAAATATGAAATATTCTTTGGAATACCATAAAATGCCCAAAACTTTTGCAAGCAGGTGGGCATAACCATGGTAGGCATCCACACCAGTTTTGAATGATTTCTGACAGCATATACGACACGTCTGGCATATATCAATCTTTTTTGACAAGAAAACGTGACAAAATGGAAAACTTTCAAACGGACCCTTCTTGCCTACCAAACACCATTCATTGAACATGGTCTATTTTTGGACATATATAAAATGACCCCAACTTTTTTTTGGTAGGTGGACATGCCATAGTTGGCATCCATGCCAAGTTTGAACGAATTCCGACACCATGTGCAAATTGTGTCACGCGGTAAAGAATCTAAGGAAAAACAGAGGGCTGGCTCAAAGTCAATGAAAGAACGATTATGGATGAGTACAGGCTGGATCGTGACTGTGTGGGCTTCATGGGCTGCCGTTGATTGCCTGGGTGTAGTAAACAAATAAATTGAATCCCC
>LR738709.1:6497768-6508893 GCA_902687465.1 Secale cereale
GGGGGGAAGTGAGTGTGGTAGAGAGGCTGTCCAAAATATCTTGTTGCTGCCCGCATACTAATGGCGCACCAACTACAAATGCGCCATTAGTAATCAAGGTTACTAATGACGCATTTATAGTTGGTGCGTCATTACAAGTTTTGCAAAAAAAAAACATACTAATGGCGCACTGTCGCATAGTGCGCCATTACTAGTTCAAACTAGTATTGGCGCACTCTGGGACAGTGCGCCATTAGTAGTTTGTAAAAAAAAAAATATCATAAAAAAAGAGCATTAATGGCGCACTTTACTGCAGGTGCGCCATTACTATTTACAACTAGTAATGGCGCACTATGCATGGATGCGCCATTAGTATGTTTGGACAGGCGTGCTAGTTAAAAAAGAACTTCTTGATACTAATGGCGCACTCCGGGCAAGGTGCGCCATTAGTACTTCGAACTCTAATGGCGTATCAGTTGCTGGTGCGCCATTACTATATACTAATGGCGCACTGTCTGTCTGGTGCGCCATTAGTATCAATTCCATCTATAGCCCTTTTCCTAGTAGTGTGTAGTGCCACGGTTCATGTCCTGTACAACTGTTTTCAAATTCTCAATCTCAATTCAAATTACAATTTCTTCGTGGCAAATGATAATCAGAGTATCATTCACAGATAAAAGCTCAACAAGGAAGAGAGAGGGGAACGAAAACAAGTCACTTAGCTCGAGGAGGTGCTAGTAATAGTACCCGCCGGCTGCATGGTGCACCATGGGCATGGGCATCCGCTGCCGTCGATGGCGAGCCCATTGAGGTCGTCATGCCCTGCATCCCGCCCGGCCGGCACTGCGCCCACATCTGCTGCTCCTATGCCAACACTCCTGCTTCCTCTCCATCTTTGTCATCTTATAGGAGGTGGACACTCCTACCAGCGTCAGCTCCTATACCTATTAATCCAACGAATTATAAGGAACATTGCACTCATATATCGATGAAACTAATAGATATTTTATTAGTTTTTCCATGAAATAGGAACAATGCAGGTGTTGGTTATCAAGCAAAAGTATGTGGCCACACAAGGACGTAAGACTAACGTAAGCATTTGATGTGAGCACTCTTCTTCAGGCCACAAGCACACCATTCCAACATCCCACAACCAAACATAATAGATGTGTGTACGTATCATTATAAAGGGGGGTATGCATGGTTACAGAGAGAAATAAGACAATTAACCATGCTACAACCTAACCAAGAGCTCTCATAAGAGTTATATCACTTGCTAGTCCTATCTTCTTAGGAGCAGAGCAAATTGTTCAACAAATAAACAATCAATATATACAATTATGTAATGAATTAGACCAAGTTACTAACTCTATGATATAACTCACAAACCTAGTTACCAATACAAGTATGTAATGAATTAGACCAAGTTACTAACTCTATCATACATCTATATTTCAACCAGGCATGTGTGTGCAATAATACAAATTATTTCTCTCAAAAGTGTCTCAATATGCTCTGGTTTATTTCAAATTGCATCATTGGACTCATAAACTAAAACGGACAACTTGCCCTTACTCATGACCAGTCAACCAGGTGGCGCCACCTGAGTGCGTACTTGTCTTGATGTTACTATTCTTAACGTGTTTGAACAGCCCTGATGGTTGCCAGTTGCTCAAAAAAGAATACACTGAAAGAAACGACAATGCTTACAAAGAAGAATATATGCAGCAGAACTGCAGCAGCAGATATTTTAATTATAAAGCATAGCAAGTAGGTTTATATTTACTGGTAGGTCTTACCAGGCAGATCACTGTGTACAGAGAGAAGGCCAGCAGTTGAAATCAAAGCTAAACATCTTCAAAAAGGCAGGGATCTCCAAAAGAGAGAGAATGCTCTTGGTTTAAAATCACACATGTGTATGCATATAAAAATTAAACTGGACATTCATTAATAGCCTCCCAACCTCTGATTATACACTTGGTTTGGTCCCTGACATCAACGGCACTATGTTCGTGAACATTAGATAGTATTTACCGATACTCATAAGCACATATTAGCAACCCCATTCTTGAACATCTAAAGATAATTTCAAAATGTATGGAAGTTCAGTTGCATGAGTACAACATTGAAACAGAGAATAAGATAATAGTTACTCCCTCCAGTTCACAAAATTCTGTCATTTTTGACATAATTTTAACGAGTGTTCGGAACATAGGAATAAAAAAATTGGGAATGCTACTACAATGATAGTATTGTACAGCCGCTGCTAGGTTATTCCTTCAATATGCTTTGTGCTGCCACCATGAACAATCATATCATGTGATGCTTCTACTGATTTCATTGCATTGTTCAAAGTTATGTGCTTTATGAGGAAGTTCAACAAAAAGCATATGGAGCCAAGAGCACCAATCATGTGGTCACGACAAAATCTTTAAGAGTATGTACTGTATCCAGTGAGCAAATATCAGTCTGCGCATGTATTCAGCAACTGGACATGAAAGAAGCAATATAAAAATTGGAACGAAAATGTGACAATTATTGAATCACTGACTGCAAGAATATGGTTCCAGCTACATTCATCAAAAGCACAAAATCATTCCTCAAATCCCTTGGGACAGTTAAAAAATAAGATATTGATCACCCTCATTAGTTTGGTAAAGTGGAAGGATTGACCAAGAATAAGGTAGTAGCAGCGTCATCGACACTTTCTGCTTACATGTAAATACCCGAAGATGATGGGTAAAAGAAGCAAAAGAATGAAAATAAGGTAGTAGTGTACTATGTAATAAGAAGGATAAGAGAACTGGTGGCCATTGTGTGAGTAGCTCGTGCAAGAATAAGAAGAAAATTCTGTGAGTGACACCAAACGAAACCAGAATCTTAGCTTCTTCCAATATTTCAGGTGCTTCCTAAACTTGCAATACTATAATATTCAACTATGGATGAGCGAGCCATAGTTTTAAAATCCAATCAGAGGAAATAATAAGAGAAAAGTAATAATTAGAAATTATTGTACACTTTACAAACTGGAAAGAGACAGATCAGAAGACCATAGGACAATAGTCTTTCTGAAAAAAATTGACAGAGCAGTGTGGAGGGGTATACTGCGAGAAAATGTGTTTGATGGATATTATCCGGGCTCTAGGTCCAAAATCGTTTGAACGAACTTCATGCAAAGGTACAAGGATGAGATTAAAAAGATGGTTTGATGGGTATAGACATATACTTAATAGTGGTGGTGTTGAAAAACATATCAAGAAAATGTGACAGTGACAAGCGTCTGTGAACAATTGTTTTATTAAAAAAATGGAAAATACTGAGCTTGAATTATTAAGTGTTTGGTATGAATAACCATCCAAGTAAGCAAAGACGAAAAGTATGCTAAGTGGACTGCACATCACAATAAGATGATGGGCGCGCTGGCCGGTACAGCAAGCAGCGCGAACCGCATAGCGAGCCTCTCATAAACAAATGAGGGAGTAAACTGAGATATAAAGATAACCGTAGGAATACATGAAGTCGTCTGAAGCAATGATGAGTTCCAAGGTAATATATATCAGAGTGGTTTTGGTGATAGAAGCTTCAGGGCTACTGGTAGTTGCTTGTGTATAAGGTGACTTTGAACGGAAAAGAAATTAGGCAATAAACAACACCAGAAAACCAGTAGTACGGACAAAAAAGGGTGGGAGAAAATAATAATCAGGCCTCATCTGAAGCTATACTGCAACTATCATGGTAAGGCTATGAAGAATTTAGTGCAGAAGTCTGAATGTGGCCTCCTATAAAATGCTTTCTAGATAGTTATGTTGTAGTAAGATGCTAATCAGGAAGAAAAAACATGTTCCAATGAACAAACACTCTTCACGCTGATCTTTATAGAACAGACACACCACATATATACATCAATCTAAATCCAATATATTCAGGGATTGCATGAACATATGCAGTGCTTCCAGTAGTATTTACCTTGAGACGAGTTTAGTTCCGAAAGAATAAATTGTCTCTACTCCATACTGTTGCAACTTCATCGTTATGAGCCAATGTACTTAAACCAAAGAGCAAGAGAACCAGGGATAATTATATAAACAATCCGCAACAACGAAGTATAAACAATCCGCAACAACGAAGTATATGACTTCCCTCCGTCACCTCTACACTCATGGATGTCAAAATTTGAAGAGCATGCCTCCAGAACTAGGAAAGCTCACTGAGTTGCTAACACTTACACGTTTTGTAGCAGGAGTTACTGGACTTGATTGTAGTGATGTTGTAGAGCTGCAAAATTTAAACCTTAGTGGCCAGCTAGAGCTATGTCAGGTAGAGAATGTTGAAAAAGCAGAGCTAAAAGTGGCGAACCTGGGAAACAAGAAGGGTCTTAGAGAACTGACATTAAGATGGACTTCTGTTTGTGACACCGAGGTGCTTAACAATTTCGAACCACATGATGGGCTGCAGGTTCTGAAGATATATTCCTATGGAAGAAAGTGTGTGGGTATGTTGCAAAACATGGTAGAGATCCATCTTTTTCATTGTGAGAGATTGCAAATTTTGTTCAGATGCGCTACATCCTTCACTTTTCCAAAACTGAAGGTGCTTGCGCTCGAACATCTGTTGGGTTTTGAGCGATGGTGGGAAATAAATGAGAGGCAAGATGGACATGTGATATTTCTTGTGCTTGAGAAGTTGTTTATTAGTAACTGTGGAAAGCTGGTAGCATTACCTGAAGCACCATTGTTGCAAGGGCCTTGTCGTGGAGGTGCTTATACATCAGTACGCTCAGCATTTCCTTCCTTAAAGGTGCTCAGAATGGAAAACTTGGAGAGCTTTCAGAGATGGGATGCAGTTGAAGAGACTCAAGGAGAACGGATATTGTTTCCTTATCTAGAGGAACTGTCAATTGAGAAATGCCCAAAGCTGACAGTGTTACCTGAAGCACCATTGCTGCGAGGGCCTTGTGGTGAAGGTGGTTATAGATTGGTACGCTCCACGTTTCCTGCCCTAAAGGTGCTCAAAATGAAAGACTTGGAGAGCTTTCAAAGATGGGACGCAGTCGAAGAGACTCAAGGAGAACAGATATTGTTTCCTTATCTAGAGGAACTGTCAATTGAGAAATGCCCAATGCTGTCAGCGTTACCTGAAGCACCATTGCTTCAAGAACCATGTAGTGAAGGTGGTTATAGATTGGTACGCTCAGCGTTTCCTGCCTTAAAGGTGCTCAAAATGAAAGATTTAGAGAGGTTTCAGAGATGGGATGCAGTCGAAAGGACATTGCTTCCTCAGCTTGAGAAACTATCAGTTCAGAGATGCCCAAAGCTAATAGATTTACCCGAAGCACCAGAACTCAGTGTATTTGAAATTGGACATGGCAAGCAAGAGATATTCAATTGGGTAGGCAGATATTTTTCTTCATTGACCAATATGGTATTGAAGCTAGAAACAACATCAGAGGCTATGTGCACGTCAATTGTACCAGTGGACAGCAAGGATAAATGGAATCGGAAATCTCCACTTACAGTTATGGAGCTAAGATGCTGCAACTCATTCTTTGGAGCAGCTGCACTAGAGCTGTGGGACTATTTTGTACACCTTGAAGAGTTGAAAATTAATAAATGTGATCTGCTCGTCCACTGGCCAGAGATAGTGTTCCAAAGTTTGGTATCCTTGAGGAAATTAAAGATTGAAAGCTGCCCAAATCTGACTGGATACGCAGAAGCTCCTCTTGAGCCATCAGCTACCGAAAGGAGTCAACACTTGTCACGCCTGGAGTCTCTTGAGATAGGATACTGTGCAAGTTTGCTAGAGATGTTGAAATACCGACATCTCTCAAGAGAATGAGTATTTATGGGTGCCGTAAACTTGAGTCCATTTCTGGCATGCTGCAGGGCATGTCAGAGTTAGTCCAAGGGTCTTCTTGTAGTGAGGCAATCGTGCGTGCAGTTGTATCAGAGTTGTCATCCTCACCCGTGAATAACTTTTGTCCATGCCTAGAAGATCTATGGTTATCTCGATGTGAAAGCTTACCAGCGGTTCTGCATCTTCCTCCGTCCTTGAAGACCATATCGGTTGCTAGCTGCAGTAGTATCCAGGTCCTATCATGTCAAATGGGTGGGCTCCAGAGACCAGAAGTCACTTCCTCCATAAATGTAGCAGAGCCATCAGCAGCAAGAGAGCATTCACTTCCTCCTCGTCTCGAATCTCTAACAATACGGTGTTGTCGTGGCAGGTTGGGGGGGATTCTCCGTGTGCCCACGTCCCTCAAGGAACTGCGCGTTGATAGCATCAATGGGTTGACATCGCTGGAGTCTGTGCCGAGAGAGCACCCCCCATCGTTGGTATACCTTAGGCTTAAAGACTGCAGTACACTGGCATCCCTGCCGAATGAGCCCGAAGCATACAGGTGTCTCCGAGAGGTCGCAATTAAAAGTTGTCCAGCTATAAAGAAGCTCCCTAGATGCCTGCAGCAGCAACTGGGCAGCATCAATGACGAGTACAAAGATCTAGATGCCCGTTATGAAGGTACGCACGATCTTTCTGTCTTTGCCCATGTACCACGATCAACACCTTTGTGCAAATTTGTTCTGACATCATTTGTCATGTTTGCAGTAATGGCATTTGAACCGAAGACATGGAAGGAAATACCAAGACTAGTCCGTGAGCAGTGTGAGAAAGGCTGGGAACGTCGTGCCTTTCCAGGGCCGATGGCTACGTGTTTATATGCAGGGTCGCAACCTCCCTGATAGCGTACAAGTCTGTTGAGATTACAATCTTGGAGAACAAGGGATAAACTTAGAGATAGATGAGATAGATATCTAAGAATAACAAACTCCCTAATCTATCCTAGGTGGAACCGCCGAGCCCTTCGGTCATGTTGCACGTTGTTTAACACCCTCCCTTAATCACAACTTCGTAAGTTGAGATTACGTTTAAACTCTTCAAGGTTTTTTGTGGGTAACGCTTTGGTGAAGCCATCTGCAACCTGGTCCTTTGAGTGCACAAAACGGATCTCCAATTTCTTGTTAGCAACACGTTCTCTTACGAAGTGGAAATCTATCTCAATGTGTTTTGTTCTTGCATGAAAAACAGGATTAGCAGACAGATAGGTAGCACCAAGGTTATCACACCATAAACATGGAGCCTGAGTGGATTTAACACCAAGTTCTTTCAACATGGACTGAACCCAAATGATTTCTGCTGTGGCATTTGCCAATGCCTTATACTCAGCTTCTGTACTTGACCTTGATACTGTTGCTTGCTTCTTTGCACACCATGATATGAGATTGGGTCCAAAGAATACTGCAAACCCACCAGTAGAGCGTCTGTCATCTAGGCATCCTGCCCAATCTGAATCAGAGAAAGCACTGACAAGTGTAGATGAGGACTTGATGAATGTGAGACCAAGGTTCATAGTGTGCTTTACATATCTTACAATACGCTTGGCAGCAGTCCAGTGAACTGTGGTAGGTGCATGAGGAAACTGGCATACTTTGTTAACAGCAAAAGAAATATCAGGTCTTGTCAGAGTGAGATATTGAACTGCTCCTACTAGACTTCTGTACCTGGTACTGTCCTCTTGATTCAAGGGATCTCCTTCGATAAGAGACAGTTTTTCTGTAGTAGACAGAGGAGTTGGTACAGGATTACATCCTTGCAAACCAACCCTTCTTACCAGATCATTTGCATACTTTTCTTGGGAGAGGTGAAGGCCATCCTCAAGCTTTCTTACTTCAATTCCTAGGAAGAAGTGCAGGTCACCCAAATCCTTAAGAGCAAACTCAGTACTCAGATCCTTCAACAGTCCTGCCACTGCCTCATCAGATGAACTAGTGACAATAATATCATCGACATAGATAAGCACAAATATAGATGTATTTGCCTTTCTATAAATAAACAATGAGGTATCTGATTTTGATGGAACAAAACCGAGTGCTTGTAGTTTTTGACTAAGACGTGAGTACCATGCTCGGGGTGCCTGTTTCAGTCCATAAAGAGCTTTGTCAAGCTTACAAACATGAGAGGGTGAGCTTTTATCGACGAACCCGGGAGGTTGTTTCATGTATACTTCCTCTTCCAGAACACCATGAAGAAACGCGTTCTGTACATCTAGCTGTCTAAGACTCCAGCCCCTGGAAACAGCAATAGATAGCACAAGACGAATAGTAGCAGCCTTGACAACAGGGCTAAAGGTGTCTTCATAGTCAATGCCATATCGCTGTTTGTAACCTTTAGCCACAAGTCTTGCCTTATAACGATCTATGGTTCCATCAGATTTCCTTTTTATTCTGTAAACCCACTTGCAGTCGATTAGGTTCTTACCTCGTGGTGGGGGAACCAAATGCCACGTTCTGTTTTTCTGGAGTGCCACGTGGTCTTCTTCCATGGCTTTTCTCCATCGTGCATCTCCGAGGGCCTCATCAAGGGTGCGTGGTTCACCTGTATCACATGCAAGACCAAACTTGGTTTTATAATTTATAGGCTGCAGCACTCCCTTTTGTAGACGCGTGCGTGGACGGCGTAGAGAAGAATCGGGCGCAGAAGATCCAGGCGAATCAGTGCTCGCCGATCCCGAGACAAATTCTCCTGATGTTGCAGCCTCGTCAGGCACTGTAGGATCTTCTGCGGCTGCTGCGGACGACGAAGTGAGCGTGGTTGGCGTAGAAGATCCCGCGCCGGTCCCAGTGGCCGCGACAGGATCCGCCCTGGATCGCGCGCCTGGGCCCCTGGCCGAGTCAGCGCCGGTCTGCTGGCGGCGTGCGTAGCAGCGAGGCCCACTCGCGGGCCAGCGGCCCTCGGCCTGCCGCGTGGGGGAAGCAGACTGGTGCGGGCCCGATGGTGCGTCCGGGCCGATCGGTGGCGACCGCGTGGCGTTTGCGGAGTCGTTGCCGCGGCTCCTGGTAGGTGCGGGCGCAGGCGACGCGTTTTCTGGGTTGGCGCCGCCCTGCTGCCGCACGGATCCCGAGGCCGATCCGCTGCCAACCTGCTGCTGCTCCGATCCCGAGGAGGATATGTCCCCCAGGGTTTGACACATAAAATGTTGCCTGTTTTTACTGATTTCTCCATCATTTTTACTGATTTCTTCACCTGCTGCTGTATCTGCATCGTCATAAGACTCATGCACAGGGTTATGAGAATTAATCAACGTATGATCATCACAATTATTTTCCCCCCCATGATCAATACCGGAGAGATGTGAGGGTAGAAGAAGAATTTCTTTCCTAAGAAGTGCGCCGGCATTGGGATGAAGATCAGCAAAGGGGAATTGTGTTTCATCAAAAACAACATCGCGTGAGATGTAAACGCGACCGGTGGAAACATCAAGACATTTGACTCCTTTATGTTGTGCACTATATCCGATGAAGACACACTGTTTTGATCGGTACATGAGTTTGCGGTTGTTGTATGGCCTAAGATTGGGCCAACAAGCGCAGCCAAACACTCGAAGAGAATTGTAGTCTGGCTTAGTGTGAAGGAGTTTGTCGGTGGGTGTGTCATTGTTGATAACACGACTAGGCAACATGTTTATGAGATGAACTGCCGTAAGGAACGCTTCGTCCCAAAACTTGAGCGGCATGGATGCTCTTGCTAGGAGAGCAAGACCAACTTCTACAATATGTCTGTGCTTACGTTCAGCAGACCCATTCTGTTGATGGGCATGCGGGCATGACACGTGATGAGATATGCCAAGGTTTTGGAAAAAAGAGTTTAGTTTCTCATATTCGCCTCCCCAATCAGATTGGAGGGCGATGATTTTCGTGTCAAACTTTCGTTCAACGAGGGCTTGGAAGTTAAGAAAGGCTTGAAACACGTCGGATCTTTTCTTAAGTAGATAGATCCAAGAGAATTTGCTAAAGTCATCGATGAAACTCACATAGTATGTATGTCTACCAACAGAAGTAGGGGCAGGTCCCCAAACATCAGAAAAAATGAGTTGTAGTGGTTTGGTAGAGATACTCGTAGAAATTGGATAGGGTAACTGATGACTTTTAGCCTTCTGACATGAATCACAAATTGTTTCAACATTATGCTCTCCAACATATGAGAGTTTATTTTTCCTAAGCAAACGTTCAACTAAAGGAAAAGCTGCATGTCCTAATCGATCGTGCCACCGTGTTGAGGATAGCTTGGTGGCACTGAACACTTGTTTATTGGATCTTCTAATCTCCGGAATCAAAGGGTAAAGCCCACGAACACATCTACCTCGATAGAGCACCTTCTTCGTTGCCTGATCCTTGATCAAAAAATAGAAGGGGTGAAACTCAAGAAAGACATGATTATCAATAGCAATACGATGAACGGAGAGAAGATTTTTGTGAGCACTAGGGACATGCAAAATTTTCCGAAGGTGAATTTTCCTATGAGGGGTATTAATAATTGAGTGACCAACGTGACGAATTTTCATACCTTCTCCACTGGCAGTGTGGATGTGGTCTTTGCCGCGGTATTTCTCACGCATGGTCACCTTCTCAAGCTCACCAGTGATGTGGTTGGTTGCACCGCTATCCACATACCAGTTTGTGTCCACTCCATATGAGCCATCAGCAGCCCCGGCCATCTTCTCATCTGAGGATGAGTCACCATCGTCATCAAACCTGTACCAACAGTCCTTTGCTGTGTGGCCGGGTTTTCCACAGATCTGGCATCGTACGGCATCGGGGCGCTTGTTGGAGGAGTTACGGCGACCGCCCCTGTTGTTGGTGTAGGAGGGCCGGCCACCGTTGCCGCGAGAGTCGCCGCGGTCACCGCGGTCGCCTCGATCGCCGCGGTCGCCACGGGTGTTGTTGCTGTTGTTTCCCTTGCCGCGAGTGGACCCGCGGTAGCGTCCACCACCTCGACCACGCGTGGCGGCGTTTGCAGAGGACTTGAAGCTGCCACCACCAGAGTTCGCGCCTTGGAACAGCGCCACCCTTTGATCGAAGTTGCTCATCTGAGCATACAGTTCGTCAAGGGTGACAGGCTGAGTGCGGGCGTCGAGGGCGGAGACGAGGGGTTGATACTCCATGTCGAGGCCGGCCGTGATGTAGGAGATGAGCTCGTCGTCGTCGAGCGGCTTGCCTGCAGCAGCAAGCTCGTCGGCGAGGGAGCGCATGTGCGCAAAGAAGGCCGCCACTGACTGGTTTCCTTTTTGTGCGTTCGCAAGGGCGACGCGGAT
>LR738709.1:6508903-6561418 GCA_902687465.1 Secale cereale
GTCTCCTTCCCGTCCTTGTCCTTGGTGACGACGGTCTTGGCTGGTTCCGGCGTGGTGCCGTCAACATAGCCATAGACGCCCGCGCCCCTGAGCTGCGGCGTGATCTGCGTGCGCCAGAGGATGAAGTTTGTGCGGGTAAGCTTCTCGGTAATTTGGCCGGTGAGGGTGGAGTTGGATGGGCTGGAGGATGCCATGGCGGAAGCTGATGCGATGGGGAGCTAGGGCTAGATGGATGGAAGAGTTAGGCTCTGATTACCATGTGAGAAAGGCTGGGAACGTCGTGCCTTTCCAGGGCCGACGGCTACGTGTTTATATGCAGGGTCGCAACCTCCCTGATAGCGTACAAGTCTGTTGAGATTACAATCTTGGAGAACAAGGGATAAACTTAGAGATAGATGAGATAGATATCTAAGAATAACAAACTCCCTAATCTATCCTAGGTGGAGCCGCCGAGCCCTTCGGTCATGTTGCACGTTGTTTAACAAGCAGAAGGAGGCTGCTCGAGAAGCCAGGGAACGCCAGCAATCCACCATGCAGGAGTAAACAGGGCAGAAACTATCATAGAAAGTGCATGTATTTCGTTTGCTTCAAACAGTGTAGCAGGTGATTGTTATGGGCTTTGTTGGACTTTGACCTGTATCTTCTTCTTCAGATATACCCGTAATACGAATTAGTTCATCTCTTTCAACGTTTCCCACGTTTAGCAGAAGTTGTGATATGTACTCACACCTATGAGAGATTTATGTTTGCATCTAGTTTTAGTGTTGTTGAGAAGACCTTGGCCTTGAGCTGCTTGCTGAGAAACTTTTTGGAACTGTGATTTAATCATACTGATGGTACGCCGGCAGTGCTGGTTACTGGGTAGGTGTCGACAGCAAGTTGAATCATCCTCTCGCAAGAGGAATTAATAAAGCTTCAACTTGTTGAGAGATTTTAACTGCTGTGTAGGCTCAAACCCTGGGGAAGGATGTTTGTGAGTTTCTTGGATAATATATATGCCTCCCTGATGGCTGGTGTGCTCTGCTGGAGTGTCAGGGGAATACCGGCTTCAGATTGCTTGTACAGCTCTACTGCACTGCACAGCAGTCGCTCTTGACCGAGAACTGTCGTGGTATGCAGTGTAGTGTAGGGCAACTGCTCGGCGTCGAGCCGAGTATCCCTGAATCACATCCCAGGCCGAGCTTGGTGTCTGGTCTGGATTTGATTCACTACGGCTTTTTTGGGCGGGTGTGTACAACAGCGTCAGCAGCAGTTTATCTTCAGTTTTGTCTGTCTGTTCCCAGCTGTAGCCCAGCATTGTAGGTATCTGAATAACTTGGTGGCTGTTTACGAGGGAGGAGGACATGGATGGATCTTGGGACCGAAAGAGCAGGCCGAGGTTGCAGAGTATGCACCGATGAAGAAGCAATGGATGTCTGTTCACTAGTAAGTATCATCGGTGCTTTTGTGACCTTTTGATTACTTTTGGTGCTCTTCTTTTACAACTTCCTGTGGTCAATCAGCCACTCCTCTGCTTTTGATAGGCTACTGTTATTAGCTATGCTGTTTACGTTAATCTTCTGCGCACGCATGTGCAAGCTATACTATTTATATATTCCTTGCCCCGATCTCTCCCTCCCGCCGCCGCCCGAGTTCACGCCGGCGAAGCCCAGGCGGTGGGCTGTAACGGCGGCAGCGGGGTCTTCTTCCTCGCGCACGGTGGCATCTTCCTCTGGCAGCGGCAACATGGTCACTCCGGTGATTCGGCGGCACGGTGCGGCGGGATCCCGGTGGCGGATGTGGCATAACCGGCTGCTCTGGCACCGTGGTGGTTCCGTGGCCAGTCAGGCGGCGGCGGCTGGTTCCTTTTGGTCCGGTCCCCGGCATAGAAGGTGGTGGTCCGTGCACAACAAGCTGGATGAAGCTCTTCGAACAGATCTGGGTGAAATCCCGCTCTTGGCTAGATGCCAAGACCGGCAATGGCGGTGCTCTTCGGTGTCGTTCCCTTCTTGGAAGCATCGCCGTGGACAAGTTCTAAGCCAACACATCTGCTACCTCCACGGGAAACTCTAGATTAATATATAGATTGGAAGACGGCGGCGCTCTTGTGTCGTTTCCCCCAAGGGCGTCGTTCTTGGAGGTGTGCATGGGCTCAAGGGACCAGCGGACCGCAACTTTGGTGGAGCGGTGCTTCATACCACACATTGACGACGACGGATCTCGACGGCGTGGCACAGTGCAGATTAGGCGTTCGATGTGCGGGGATGGACTTGCGCAAGAGGAAGATGTTGCCTGGCGTCGGTGGCAGAGAGGCCTGACACGGTCGATGCGTCAGTTTCTGCTCTAAAGATGGATCGATGGAAGACGGTGATGTCGGGCCTTGCAGGGTGCACATGTGGTGCCCGCTGTGAGTGCGCTGGACGGGTGTGTGACCCAGTCCCGGTATGTGGCTAGGCTGGAGCATGTGACATTAGATGTTAGGCTTTGGTGCGATGTCTGTTTGATATTAGGCTCGGACATTCAGCACCTCTTCATCAAAGGGATAAGAGTAGCAACATGTGTTGCCCAGATAGTGGCTTCAAGCGTATCGATGTATTACTTTGCAAGGTATTTATGAATAATTAATAAAATGGTTGCATGCATCAGGCCGGAGATACATCATCTTTTTCAAAAATAAAATAAAGTAAAAATAAATCCAAGGGTGTAGATAGTACTAGATACTATACCACACGCACATCGTCATCCGGCTGTTCTGTATAGTGCACCCTCCGTCCCAAATTAATTGACTAAGATTTGTGTAGATACGGATGTATCTAGAAGTAATCTGGGACGGAGGTAATAGTTGACAAAGGCTGTCGCTGAGATGTACATGTACGAGTCTGAGTGTGAGTGCTCCATATTTCTTGGAAAATCATGCTTCCTTGCGAGCTGCGAAGCCGTCATGGCGCCTCCACTAAGGACCCTGTTACGATTATCGTATGGCAAGTAATGGATCAAAACTCCAATGGGTGTAAATTACTAAAGCTGAATCAAGCCATCAACTCCTCATCTTAAGGGCTTGTTTGGGACTGCTCCGCTGCACCAAAATCAGTTTCACTTCACCAAATCCACTTTGGAGCAGTTTCATACAGAAGTTGTAGCACTACCAAAGATAATGTTTGGCTTCCATGTAGCTCCAGCTTCAAGAATGGAAAATTTGATGGAAATGATCTATTTGATTGGATGAGAGTGGAGAAACGAAGGGGTATCCATTTACTGGTGGCAGTGGTGGGTAATTTCTCCCCAACTCTAGCTTCTAGAATTTTTTGGAGCACCCCCTGACGAGCTTCATAAAAAACTGGGAGTTGTACCTCAGATTCTAGTTTTTCTGTGGAGCGGCATATCGTGGAGCTACCCCGTTTGGCTTGAGTTTTCTGGAGCGGAGCTGAATTTTAAGGAGCAGAGCAGTCCCAAACAGGCTCTAAGATTACTTTCGTTCTTTTTCAGAGCGGAACAATAGGACTTCTTTTTACAACAGTAGCACTTTTTTTGGAAGGGAAGTGAAAAGAGGCCTGCTTCGGTAGAACCCCCTCCACAAACCGTATAAGGGCGGTATAGTCATTTCATCAAACCGTATACTTATACGCTTATGTGACACATATAAGACATCATACTCACTTTTTATTAAATTTCAAAAAATAGCGCAGGCACCAGGTATCGAACTCAAGACCTCTTGGTCTAAAGAAAACCACATTAACCAACTAGAACAACCTAATGCTTGGGTCTTTTCACTTTTGTTTTTTGTTTTCTTCTACTTCAGTTCGCGCAGCCCATTGTTGAATCGATACTGTTATCACCATTTCTTTTTCTTTTTTCTATTTTTTGTTTCTTTTTATTTTCAAAAAATTCTCGCACTTATTGTTTTTTGATTTAAAAATTCGTTTTTTAAAATTTTGTACATAAAGTACAGATATTTGTTTTTAAGAAAATCGTACAGATATATCAAAAAATTGTTTGTTTAAATAGAAATGCTCACATCAATATGATAAATTTCTGAACATCTATTAAATAGAAAAAAAATCGTTTAAACAAAAATATTTGCTTATTGTTCGTTTAAATAGGAACATGCTCACATAAAAGAACCAGACACTTTTAAAATTTCTGAGCATCTGTTAAATAGAAAAAGGAAAAGGAAAATAAATCATTCCGCGACCGGTTTACTGTTCTTTTTTGCTTATTTTCATTCTTGTTGTTTTTCATTTTTATTCTTTTTTCTTTCAAAAAATACTCACATCAATAAAATGGACCCAAATTGTTTCCACACACTAGTATCACCATGTCAAGCATCCATGATAAGTTTCATTGAATTCTGATCTTTTATACATTTTCTAGGGTTTTCCTAGTGAAAAAACCCTAAAACACTAGTCGAACGTGACGCAACATGCGTTTGGTGTCCAAATTTCTTCAAAATTTCGACGGAGGCCTGCCATGAGCATGCTCACATGCTGGCAAAATTTGATGGCATTTCATGTATGGCAAGAAGCACACCATGTTCAAAGCTGATGGTTTGAGTAGGCCGGTAGGGCAAGTCTGGTTGCACTTTTTTTCACACCAATAAAATGAAAGCATTTTTTTAAACACTAATATCACCATGCAAAGCATCCATGATAAATTTCATTGAGTTTCGACTTTTTATGCATTTAGTAAGGTTTTCCCGTGATTTTTTTTTCCTAAAGCACTAACCGAACGTGACACAATGTGCGTTAGCTGTCCGAATTCCTTCAAATTTTGCATGAACGCCAGCCATGAGCATGGCCACATACTGACAAGTTTTGGTGTTATTTCGTGCATGGCAAGAAGCATATCATGTTCAAAGGTGATGACTCGGGTAGGCTAGTAGGGCAAGTCTGGATGCACTTTTTTCACATCAATAAAATGAACTCAAATTTGTTCCACACACTAGTATCACCATGCCAAGCATCCAAGATAAATTTCAAAGAACACTCATTAAGAAAGAGGACGGAGTTTGATTACAACTTGATCATTGACTTTTAGATAATTTTTAAAATAAATACTTAGGAATTCAAGAAATTTCACAAAAAAATTAAAAAGTTCACTCGATTTTAAGAAAGCTCATTGATCAGAAAAAGTAAAACAAGACTTCATCAAATTTTGGAAAAGTTCACGAATTCGGAAAAAATCATTGATTTTTAAAAAATCAAAATAAAATAACCATTTTAAATAAAACTTTAGCGATTTTGTAAAAAATCCATTAATTTTTTTAAAAAGTTCATTGATTTTTAAAATCAAGTTCATCATTTTTATAAAGACTTCAATTTTTTTAAATCACTGATTTGAGAAATAGTACACGAATTTGGGGGAAAAGCTTCACCATTTTGGAAAAAAAGTGCACCCACTTTGAAGAAAATTCACGACTTTGAATTTTTTTCTTCATTTTTGAAAAAAAAAATCACGAATTTAAAAATCTTTACGCATTTAAGAAAGAAAAGGGAAACAAATAAAGAAAAGGAAAAAATAAAGAGGAAAAGAAAACCAAACAGAATATAGTGCGCTTTTCCGGTGTTCTATCGTTAGTCAAAACAAAATATGTAGCACAAGCTGTTTAGTTGCCCGGTTGGTTAGTGCGTCTGAGCTAATTATTGGTGGAGGGTGGTTCGAATCCTCTTGGGCACTTATTTGTTTTTGGGGTTTTAGAAAATAAAAAACATGATGCATGGGCCGGTCCAGCGTGGGAGGACATTCATGGACTAAAAAAAGTTTTTAGCGTATATGTACGGCGAAAAATTTATAAATATGACTATCATGTCCCTTCCTATGAAGAGGTACGGGCTAATCTGAGCCGTCCTTGTGTTTAGGGGGGATCTACCGAAGCACAAGTGAAAATCATAAAAGGAGACTTAAAGCTAATTGCTTAGCCGATCGCGAAACTAAAGATGAATATTTTTCACTTTTGCTTTGGCAAAATGTTTGGTCGCAGAAGAAAAGCCATTTGGCATGGTAGGTGAGTTTTGCTTGGCTGTTGCAGATTTGAATTGAATGGCAGTCTATATCATGACTACTTCTGGCCACTCGAATCCAGGCGAATTCAGGCGAACGGCTTCAGTTTATGGTTTGCATACGGAAATTAAGCAGGGGTAAACGGCTTCCTCTCAAGGATCTTTTTGAGTGTTTGTTATCTATGCAACCCGTGTAGCCAATCAGCGCTCTGCTTCTATAGTACTCCCTCCGTAACGAAATATAAGAGCGTTCAAATCACTACTTTAGTTATCTAAAACTCTTTTATATTTGTTTATAGAGGAAGTATTGTTTATATAATGCTCCAGAAACCATCGCCCTAGGATGTGGGAGGCTGCCACCGGAGACCATCGCCACCCGAGAACCCTATCTCTCTACTAGCAGCTAGTTAATGTCAGGTTGTATCCTTGTTTCTTCAATTAATTAACCTGAAGTACCTCATGCTCTGTTGGTAGCTTATTAATTAACCAACAGTGTACTAAATTAATTCAATGATCTTACAAGCAAACATAACTATTTAGGAATCCATGAACTTTAGGGATAAACCTTGTTATGTTTTCTGTAGAAATGTATTTGTCCAACATTTGAAATTTAAAAACCAATATTTCGTCAAATCCCTAACATCAAAACTTCAAATGTAAATGTATTTGTTCAATTTCACGCCATATTTCCTGTTCATTCATCCAATATATCTTATTCATCAAAACTACTCATCAAAGTAAGAAAGTCCCGCAGCAACGCGCGGGGTATCATCTAGTTTACAGAAATCGCAAGGTCTCGATGGCTATCTAGACCTCGGGAGCTCATCATCATCTCACTCTCTGAAAACGTAAATGCAGGCTTTGATGGCACCGGGAAGTCCGAAATCTCACCCTGAAGCATGACGAGGACGCCCAGCATCGTAGGCCTGTCCGCCGGGTTTGCCTGGACGCAGAGAAGCGCGACGTGGATGCATTTGAGGGCCTCGCTCTCTGCGGCTTGGCCATCCAGCGTCGGATCCAGTATCTCCAGTAGCGTTCCTCTGCTCCAGTTGGCCCACACCTATAGTTCATCAGTCATCACCACAGAAAGTAAGTACATACTGTAGTTGATTAATGATTAGGCATGCTTGCATTTTAGCCGAGGAATCTCTATGTTAAATAGTGAAACATATGTACGCACGTAGCTCAGCAAAGTGATGGATTCTTCTTCTTCGTGTTCCATGGATTCCAACAAATCCGTGCTTCTCCTCCCTGACACGATCTCCAGGACCAGGACACCAAAGCTGTAGACGTCTAGCTTGACCGACAAGTGGCCATGCACCGCGTACTCCGGCGCCATGTAACCTCTGCAGATTGATAGGCATGCTCAGCTCAGCATCTGTCCAGATCATATGGCAAATTCGTTGAGCTAGCTTACAGTGTCCCGACGACTTGGCTTGTGAAGCTGGATGTCTTATCCCGGCTGAAAAGCCTTGCCAAACCAAAGTCCGAGATCTTGGGGGTCAAGCCAGCGTCCAGCAAGATGTTGCTCGCCTTGAGGTCTCGATGTATGATTTTATCTGAGAGTCTTCGTGGAGGTAGAGGAGGCCTCTTGCCGTGCCGTGGATGATGTTGTGCCTTGCTCCCCAGTCTAGTAATTTACGCCTCCCCGCTTCTACATAATTGTAGGTATATATATGCAAGCTATTATCAGCCATGTTTCTTTTGTAATTGGGGAAAGAAAAGATGCAGATATTTTCTTGTGAAATCATACCGAAGAGGAAGGTGTCGAGGCTCCGATTAGGCATGTACTCGTACACGAGCAGCTTCTCCTGTCCCTTCAAGCAAACACCGATAAGCTTTGCGAGATTGTTGTGCCGAAGTTTGGCCACCGATATGAGTTCGTTTCTCAGCTGCTGTATGCCTTGATTTGAAGCCTTGTCTAGTCTTTTAACCGCTATTTCACGTCCATTTGGCAGGGACCCCTGAAAATAAGTAGCAGATGCTATATATGCTGCTTTGAACAAACCAATGAAAATGGTTCCACTTGATTTTAAGATCACAAAACTCAGTTGAACTTCCTGTTTTAGGTGGCAACTTCAGTTGAACTTGATTAATTATAACCTCCCTTTCGGTTCACATATTTGGCATTCAATTAATAATTTAATATGCACAAAATTATATCCATTTTATTTTAAGAAAAGTATTTCCATTTGGCATTAGTACATTTGCTACATCATTTTTTGATAAAGGAAATTTTTTTAAATATGCTACATCAGTGCCTCCATACATTTATATTTTAAATAAATTGTACCGAGATATAATTACAAAAAGTAACGGTGTTTGTTGGACATTCACACATTGTGTACTGTCCAAAACAAGAAGGAAAAAAAGGAACAGGTGTGGTAAAAGAAAAGGTATAAATTACTTAATTAGATTGAAGGGTCTTAAATACTTAATTAGATTGCAAAAAAAAAATGAATGCTAATTAAATTCTTAAGATAGTGAGCTAGAAGATGATAGTATTGATATACTAGTACTCCCTCTGTCCCAAAATAAGTGACGCAAAAGTGACTCAAATTTGCACTAAAGTTAGTGCAAATTTGAGTCACTTTTGCGTCACTTATTTTGGGACGGAGGGAGTACTATTTACTGTACCTTGTACACAGCGCCAAAGCCTCCATGCCCTAGTTTGTTCTCTTCGGCAAAATCTCCTGTTGCTTTCCGTAACGTGGGGAGGTCAAAGAGAACTGATGCAGCGTCATCATCTTTCTCGGCATCTGCATAGAAAAAAGTTCAGATCCTTTTGTTTTGAAATATAATTTTATCTTTTGGTCATGTATGTATTATTTTGGAGGATTAAGATGATGCTTCATTAGGAAAAAATGGTTCTATCAGAAATTGCTTAGGCATGCCAATTGAAGAGAATTTGATGATTTTTTTCGAACATAAATTATTTATCATTGCAACGCACACAATCATATATTTATTGAATAATTTTTTCGAACATAAGTGAAACTTATGGCAAAATAATAAAACATAAAATAATGATAGATAATTGATCTAACTTATATTTTTGTGATCAGCAAAAATTATCACATTTTTCCTTGCATGGTGGTCGCAAAAGAAATTAAAAGGCATGCATATAGCTCACATTTTGTTGCTCTTGCTTTTCTCCAGAGATACACGATGAGTATGGACAGAAGAAAGATAACCACGATGCCAAGAACAATAGCAATCACCACTCCTGCTTTTATCCTGTTTCCTGAAGTAATTTCAAAGTTGAATCTTACATGCTCCTTTCAGCAAATGAACTCCTTAACGAGTACTAGTTCAAAGTACTTGATACATCCATATTTAAACAAATGTAAGACAAGAATTTTGGGACGGAGGGAGTAGTACCTTTGGAAGTAGTCGTTGTAGGAGGACTGAGAGGTGAAATCGCCGTTGGAGAGAGCAGAGCAATGTCAGAGACGTAGAAAGGGCGCAGGTCGTACCTAATATAGCAACTGTAAGCTTTCGCCGACGCTCCTTCCTTCCACGGCACGTCGTCCGGTCCAGGGCGTGCACCCGGCGCCGGGAGATACGTGGCCATGTCCACAAGGCACCGGGAGCACTCAGCGCCGGCCAGATCCTCGGTGCACTGCGACAGCCCGTACAGCCGGTGCGTGCCGTTGTACGTCAGATTGCCCACAGCGGCCAGCGTGGGCGACGCGGCCGCCGCAGCGCGCAGCACCTCGAACAGCGCCGTGCGCACGCGGCTGAACGCCGCCTGGTCGCGACCGAGGATGTCGGCGTCCGCGACGCCGTCGTAGAACAGAAGGCCGGTGTCGGCGACGCCGAAGAACGGCTGGTCGGAGTAGCAGAGCATGCAGCCGACGTAGGCAGCCATGACCGTCTTGCTGTGGGGGCAGTAGCCGGTGAGGTTGGCCGACGCTGACTGGAGGCACCGGCGGCACTGCGCCGGCGGTAAGTCAGCCTGGCACGTAGCGAGCGCGAACAGCGTGTCCTCCGGCCCCGACCCGGCCGTCCCCTTGAAGAAGCCAGTTGGCGTGGCGTTGGCCGGGACCTCGGAGAGGAGGCTGCGGAGACTGCGCTCGTAGGCGCTGCCGGTGGTGTAGTTATCGAAGGTGGGGCACGTCGGGTCGCAGGGTCTGTAGGTGATGACGGTGCCAGTGGCGTCCCGCGCGTAGCATGACGATGGATCGTCTCCGGCGGCAGCAGCAATGGTGAACAAGCTGGCCGTGCAAACGAGGAAGGCCACAGAAGCCAAGGTGGAAGAAGGCATTGCAGTGAAGGAGCACTCGGCTTAATTGTTGATACAATCAACTGTCGATATATAAAACAGGTTTGCTATATAAAATCTTAATTGTTGATAGAATCGTCTTTCCACGTGCTTTCCTTTCCATCGACAACGGCTGGGGCCAATGACGTCCAGGCTCCACTCACCAGCCTGTGGATTCGTCTCCCCTTCCTCAACCACTCTAATGGCCGATGACGAGGAGGGGATTCCCGGCGCCTTGGCTATTGTAGGGACAACCCTCACCCTCCATGCTTCATTTTGCGTTGGTTTTTCGGGCTTCGATCATTCTCGAGTTTGTCCCTCAGGACATTGTCGATGGACTTCCGGCATAGATTCATGTCGACTGTTTGGGGCGGCGAGGTTATGATTTTCAGTTGTGCGTATGCGACAACGATATTCTCGTGTGAGGCCCTTCGGATCAACTCAAAGGTTCAGTGGCATCGATGGTGCCTTCAGGGCACTGGTCCTTAGAAGCACATGCACGAGGACTTCCTGTCTGTCATCGACATGGCAGGCCGGCTTCGGCAGGGTAGTGGCGTCGATAATGTGTTGCCGGATCTGACAGGATAGCGGCGACATCAACACGTTGAGGACTCGTTCTAGCGGTGGTAGTTGTTGTTGTTCGGTGGTCCAGGAACCTTGACGTAATTTTTATTATGTTATGTAGTACTGTGCATGCTGCAGTTTTATAATAGATTAGAGTTCCTTTCTGCAAGAAATAAAATAAAAATCCAGGTCAAGTGCAACTTATCAAATGTAGTCCTTGTTGCATTTATATACTTTTTTTTTCATAATACAGGCGCAAGCGATCATATATATGCGTATACGCTTACCACTATGTCACTATGAACACACACATCTTATCTCTATAAGCACCTTCGAGAGAATGACCTTGCATATCATCTTGAGATTTTACGAAGTTATCGTAAACGCCTCGTAGTCGATCGGAACATCTCCTCCCACTAAACGCGTGTCGCCAGAAATCCTAAAATAAACTCAGGATAAATGGGAGCACCAAGATTTGAACCATACTGGGCTGGAAATATCACAGTCCATCTAACTATCCAATTATAATGTACTAATATGACTCCCCACATCATGGGCACCATATCTATAATACTTAAATAGTTCATCCCCACTAACCTATTTCTCTTGACATGCAGGCTATCCACCTCAGCGACATTGCCACATCAGTCTTTCCTTATAGGCTTACATGGGGACCCACCACCGGTTGACTAGCGTACAGAACAACAGCCATGGATCTCAGAAAAGGAAAACAGCCACGATGGAGCATGACATGCCGCACACACATCATGGGCACCACATCTATAATACCTAAAATTATGGACGTACTACCTATATAATATCAACACATCACATATGTTTGGCATGAGCATGCAATATTCCATTATGCACTTTATCACATGACTATATTACTTGCCGCATTTTATTGTATTGGATAGTTACACTTGGTGAACCTATGAACCGGGTCCATTTTTTAACATAAGAATCACCTTCTAGCAACTTTTATACGCACTTTTTACTTTTTGGCTTGTTTTATTCCTGAAAGTACAAAAATATTATCTACCATGTTATCTTTTAATTATATTGTGCAACAAGTAAGACTAGCAAGATTGACACCCTTGTTAGCACTGATGGGGACATAAGTGAAGTATTTTTTGTGTTGTAGAAATTGAGTCCTAGTGAAGGGTACAATTATATCCACGGATTGATACATTGGTTTCTTAGTGAGGAAAATTTACCGCTTGCTACAAACTCCTACACTTGGGAGCCCAACTCATTGTTAGGCTATATACCTAACAATCAGCAGTGCCCAACGGTTCCATCATCGTGTTGTCTGTCCCAAGGTGCCTGCTTTTTGGTGGCCTAGTGTCCTAGCGGCGGTGTTGTGTCTCTCTTGGAAGCCGAGGCCGCGACCTCTGAATAGTGAGGCTGTGTTGTTGGCTCTGCTGCGAGCAATGTTGCAACGATGGTAGCGCCTCGTCTTGGCTACGTGGGTGGGAAGGGGACGGTTTACGAGTGACCCTGGTGTTGTCGTGCCTTTGGCGCTAGTGACTCCTTTGTCTAGATCCGGGGCCTCGCGAGGCGGCGGCGATGGCCCCTTAGCGGTTTGGGTGGGCAACCTTGGTTCCAGGGGTGGCACATGTGAGGTTCTGAGCAAAAGCTCCACGCTTCGGCACTGGTGATGCCCGCGAGTGTTGCTTCTCTCATTGGAGCGTTGTTGTGGGTCCTTGCCAGGGTTCCGGGTGAAAACACTAGTCCGTACTTTCGGGATCAACAGCAGCAGCGCGTGGCATTTTCACCCTCTTGGGGGCATTTTCATGGAGCCCCGTTCCTAGTGTCCTAGCGGCGGTGTTGCAGCAGGCCAACAGCTCCGGGAATGCATTGGTCCCGGCATATATCGTCCATGACGTTGGCGTGGGGTGGTCCGGATGGTCTCCTATCTTATACATGTGTCTCCATTGTCACCATTCTCGGTCCTTGCCATCTCCTGGTAGGATCTGTGCTCCATGACCTAGAGCGAGAGGGCAGTCGGCACTCTCTGGAGATGGCTCTGTTTGTTCGGTACAACGGCGACCGATGGTTTCTCAAGGCGGCATGGTTCCGGCCCAGTTTAGTAGTCTGGTTGTCTCTTGTTAGCTGTGGCATCTCCTTTATTCGCCCTCGGCGTTGGGTGGATAGATGCTACTAGCTCAGGTGTCGTTATTTGTTTACCTACTTTGTTGAGGGTTTCCTCACCACTTTTGTATCGGTTTAACCGTTTGTGATTTACACATAAAGCTGGACGAAAGCCTGTTTTGAGATGTGGTAAAAGTCACACGTCCTGTTTTCTGCTTTTATATTTGTATGCTATTTGGGCCTTTTTTATATTGAATTTGTATTTTATTTCTTTTCTCTTATTTTGTTTGGTGGCCATGGTTAGGTGATCGAACTTTCAGTTGAGTCCGTCTTTTTACAAATCGGCGTGTAGATGACATGTATGACTAGGCCCGGATCATGAATGAAACTAGATATTTCCTCAATAAGAGCCCCTTTGAGCCATGGTCACAATAGTCATTGTCGTGGTTGTGGGTCAAAATTTTCCCAAGTCTTGATAATCTTTAGTTCTTAATTTGAATTATACGTGCATAGGGCCTTTGATGTTTATTGCTCTACAGGATAAATGTTCAACCTTCTAGAGGAAACCACGCTGGCAATGGCGCCGTATTGAATGGTTAGTTTTGGCGAAGGGGTGGAAAAAGGCCTCAACAAAATTTCATGGATTTTTTTTCTTATTTCTGCCTAAGTTCAGATGAATTTTTCTAACTTGTCGACATTATTCTCCAACCTTTTTTGTGATTTCCCCAAAATTCTTGAGCTTGTCCACAATTTTCTAGGGTCATCGCTACAACTATCTGTAAATTATTGGGCTTTTGTGGAAAAGAAGAAGAGCCAACATACAACCGATGGACACGACAAATTAACAAATTGGTAGTATTCCAGACAATTAAGTAGTCAGTGTCACCCTCGTGTGGTGGAATTGACCCCTGTGGTCCTCGGTCCTCGATCGACACCGGTGTTTGTCGTCGTCTTGGCTGTTAGGTACAGTAGACAACTCTTTGTATAATATTCAATTTTGTCCTTTAAAGTGTGTACTTCCAACTTTGTTGGAGGGTCAAACTATTTTAAAGTTTGACCGAGCTTGTGCGAAAATATATCGGTGTTTGTGAAACCAAATAGGTATATGATGAACATATATTTTATTATGAATCTAATGATACTAATTTGATAGCATAAATGTTGATGTATTATTGTATAAATACGGTCAATATAAAAATGTTTGACTTTCCAACAAAATTGAAAGTGCACTCTTCAAAGAACGGAGGGAGTACGTTCTGATTCCAGTAGGCTTGTGAAGAGAGAAGATTCTTGGTACGTTGGGCTCAATTCAATTACGCCCCGACGTGCATTGCTCCAAAAAGTGGGTCCATGAATGAATGGATACCAGCCGTGTCTCCTGCCTAAAATTCCTATCCTCTCACTCGTAAGCGTAAACCATCCATGGTCATGTGGCCATGAACCTTTGAGCCAGCCACAATAATGATCGTTGTGGTTACGGGTCAAATTTTCCTGAGTCTTGATGATCTTTAATTCTCCTTGGAATTATCCGGGCTTACGGCCTTTAATGTTTGTTGTTGTGGAGGTGAGAAATGTCCAATCTTCTAGAGGAAACAAGGTTGACAATGACGCTGAGTCGAAGGGTTGATTTCCACAAAGGGTGGGAAAAGAGGCCTTCACATATTTTTGGACTTTTCCTTCTTCCTACCAGCAGGTGTATCAATCCTTAACAAAAATGTGTGTATTGCTCCAAAAAGTGGGGCCAAGAATGCATCGATACCACACATGTCTCCGTCTAAACTTGTGCTCCTCTCTTCCTAATCCTCACACCCGTAAGCGTACATGGTCATGTGGTTATGCTGCCCCCTTCTCTCTCTCTTTGTCATTCTCTCTGCATGCTGCCCTCAAGTAGGAGAAGAAAAGTCTAGTCATAGAAACGTTACAGTCTTGACAGAGAAAACGCAGGGAATTTACACACGACAGGAAGGTGTGATAACCAGCTTTCTTCTCCAGCCTCACATGGTTTGCTGTGCCTGGCTGCAGGGCACCTCTGGACACAGAATAATACAAAACGTGTTCCAATTCAACTGTGATCCAAAACAATAAGCTACGCATCAAGGGCGCTTTCTCGCGAGAGCCATGCCCCAGTTTTTTACTGTGACGGAGTTAAAAAAACAAATGGGAGCAGAAAATGGGTCCAGGGATAACCTGCTTCGTCAGGTAAAAGTCCTTCCATTGCCTTCCCCACGAAGGCATCCCTGCCTCCTTCCGCTCGTCATCCTTTAAGCTATGCATCATTCCTCATTTGTATATAAGTTTGTTTTCGATTCACACATTCGGTTCGTCCGTCTATCCCTTGCGTTCACAGGAAGACATGGCTTCTGGCAGGAGGGGATCTGCTTTTCCTCCTGATCTTCTCCGTAATTGGGAGGTTGAGCCATGGCCTACCCATGCTTCTAAGTAAGAAAATAAGGATGCACTGATTCTCTATAAGCTTGTCAAACATTCTCTATAAGCTTGTCAAACGACTTGTGGAAGACGATGCAAATGGGTGAAAATAGTAACTCAGAAAGTTGAACCAAATAATTTAAACAGTGAGGTACTCTGATCATGTTTTTTTTAATGGAATCCTTTAAAAGATATTATTACCAGTATGTGGATTTGCATTTCTTCTTAACTGTCCAGCTCCTATCCATTGTTGCTTTGTAGTGTGGCAGTCGATGAGAACAACTTTTAGTCAGATTTCTTATCGCACACTGAATTAGTACAATGTATGCGTTTACACGTCATCTCAACTATGTGATACCACACCGTGATAATTCACCATTCAAATACTTCATTGGAGAAATATGTAACGATAACGGCATGTGATTGCTTCTACAACTTAACTGTGCAGTAGTCCCTCTCGGTCGAGAACTGCCGGGGCCTGCGGTGTAGGGTGACTACTGCTTGGTGTCGAGTCTGAGCATCTCTGAATCAACATCCTAGGCCGAGGCCATCTCATCCTTGTTCTAGTTTGCTACTGCCGTTTATTTTATTTTGCTTCTGTTTATGTCATGATTGTTATTTGCTCCGTTAAACTTTGACCTTTATCTTGTTCAAGATTCAGATACTCGCTGGGGTACTTGTAATGTGAAATTTCTGGACCTGCTTGCTTTACACGAAATTTATAGTGAGGTGCGGGATGGATGTCATCATATCTGGATTTTGCAGATGTAATGTACTGTTAAGCAGCAGTTTCATTGTCCGTATGAGAGGCATTTATCCTGGTATGTAAATGATTAGGAAGCAGCAGCAGCAGCAGGTGTTAGTGATGCTGGCACTTGTTGAATGTGATGGCCCCGTATGTGCAGTTGAGAAACTTATCAAGATCGACAGTTGAACTGCTCTGTTCTGCTGCAAAACTGTATGTTTGCCTGTGGAAGAACTAATATTTCAGTTTCAGATTTCCCTTCAACGGGAGACTAATTCCAACTTGTTGCCATTCTTTTCATGTGAATTGACTTCAACCTAACCTAGTATTTTTCCATCAATTTGGAATCATAAACTGTTGGAAATTCGCCCACAGGATCGATCACATCAGAATAACACGAACGCACGTGCACGAAAAACTGATAGCCAAGGGTGCGTCTCGCACCCTCTAATTCCTCTCTTTATTAGTTTTCTCCTTTTTCTCAATGTTACAAACCTTGACCCTAGTGCCTGTATATATATACACGCACCAGAATATGACCAACAAAACTAGCCGGACACTTCTTAACCTAATACGTACTAGGACTGTACTACAAAAGCAATACGGACACAGCCAAAGGCAAAGCCTACTAGGACACGGCCGTGTATATTGCTAATTACACGACAACGCTGATAACACCATTAATCCTAACCGGACTCAACCCTATGTTTCACGCAGCCTGCTAGCTTGCACATAACTAGAACTTACCTAGTAAAACTAACTTATGTTTGGATTACCTAACATAAACGAAACATGCACTTAGGACGGTCACTCAAAAGACATGATAAATAGTTCTTGACTGGCTTGCTCAGACATATCCCATGCTCACAGTTTATTTATTTCCTGAAAGGAGTATATATATAGTCCACTCTCTTCGGGTGTGAAAGTGAATGCCATATGTTTCCAGATTTGCTTCTCTCTTTATCCAGCTGCAGTCTATCTAAAATATTGGAGGAAAACAAATATACATGTGTGATGTATCCTCTCCCACCTAATCCATCTCCCAATGTTTGTCCTCAGCAGTACGAGTCCATCGGCCCCAACACAGCCTTTGTCGAGCCAGAGCTCATATCGACGCCACCATTTAACCTTACAATGACGCTTGAGTCAAAGGTCACGGTCATGACCATCCTTGCCTCGGCTCTGGACCAGGGGAGTACAAAGATAAGCCACACAAATTCCTAGTTTGTGGGTAGCGTCAGTGGATGCATCACGCTTTGTTCATGTCCCGATGGAGGCCAGCAACGCCAATGCAGTCTGCTTTGATCCATCCAAGGGGTTGCCCAAGCTCCGTGATGCTAGATGTTCGTGCAGTCGGAGTGTGCGAGACGTCGACCATCCTCACCCCGGCCTCTGTTTCACCGTTCGTGGCATGTTTAGTGTGAGTAATAGTTTGTTATGTGTGTTCCTTCTCCGTGTCTGTCCAGCCCATGTGTGTGTCCAGATTCCAGCGCTGTGACATAAGGCTTGGACCCACATCATGGCCGAATCTCACCTTCCCTATCTTGTTACACACTTACACCTCGTATCACTTCATCTTTTGTTCTTCGGAAAAGGGTCATGTTTGTTCCTGGCGCTCTCTCGTTTCAGCTTTGATCCCTCCAAGGGGTTGCCCAAGCTCCGTGACACTAGCTGTTCATGCAGTCAGCGTGTGCGAGACGTCAACCGTCCTCACCCAGGCCTCGACTTGCACCATCATGTGAAAAAAGTCGGTTTTACTTTGTTTCACTGTTCATTTAATTAGCTTTATTAAATTAACCTATGAGCTAAGTATTGTTTATCCTGAAGCATACCGAGACGTTCAGTAGTGTCGAGTTGTAATGTGCAGGTTCAGGTTGCGGATGAGTTTCAAAGTCAAATATCTCAATTTATAGTATGTAGGATGGCACACACAATGTGTGAATCGGGGAGTGTTTAGCGTGAGTACTATGTTATGTGTCTTCCTTCGTGTTCTGCGATCTAAGGCCTGTACGCTCAGCTTTGTTATCTTGTTACACCTCGTGTCATTTTTGTGTTCTTTTCTTCTTGGAAGAAGGGTCACGTTAGTTCCTGGAGCTCTCTAGTTTCATCCATGGATTGCCATCTTGCTGGCCTGAAAAAATGGATTTAAATACATCAACAATCATTGTCGATGTCTCGTATGGTCAAATCGGTCACCGTATTCAGAAAAGTTGAAGTCACAGACTCACGGTCACACTAAGTACGTCGTGGCCAGCGAGCCCAGGTGCATGTGTTTTGGTAGACAACTTACCATACATTAGGTTGGGCACTGCACTTGTTCGACTCCAGTTCATCACAGACCAAGAATCGAAGGTTGGGTGGCAATGCCAAATCAGCCTTTCACAGGAGGAATCGATAAAGCTTCAACTTGTTGAGAAACTTTGTTGTACTCTGCAGTTTGAAACCCTGTGGAAGGATGTGGTGATTACTTCTGCAGGTGTACTGTACGTCATTAGCTGTAGCTATCGATGGAGAAGAGCGGGGTCTTTTTTCCATCCTCCTTGAGAGGTGACTAGGGTTCCCCCTCCTCCCCTCCCGCCGCCGCCGGCCCTCCCACCGCTGCCGGCCGCCGGCCTAGCCCCCCGCCTCCGTCCCCTTCCGCCCCCCTCCTTCCCCCGTCTAGATCAGACCTCGCGCCGCCTCCCTGGGAGGTGGCCGGGGCAGAGCTTGAGCTCCTCTCCCGCGGGCTCCCCCCTCCCCCGTCTCCCCCCGCCGCCGTTGGCGGACGCCCCCGGCGCTGGCCCGGGTGGTGCCGGCGGCGGCGGGACTTCTTGTCCCCGCGCGCGCGTGCTCCCTTCCCGGGGCAGGGAGGCAACGGCAGTGCAGCCCGGTTTGGCTGCGGTCCGACGGTCGGCGGCAGGCGTGGTGTAGGCGCCGCTCCTTAGCGGCGGGGCGGCGTGGTCGAGCAGGGTGGCCGGCGTCGCGCCCCCGGCCCAGATATGGGCCTTGCGGGCCCCAGCTGGGTCCTAGCGGGCCGCCCCTCGACGTGGCCTTGTTGTCTGCGGTGCGGTGAGGAGGAGGTGCGGCTCGGATGTGGGGCGGCGGCGCCGACGGCGTGCCAGCAGCAGTGCGAGGGCGGGAGCTTTACGGGCCTAGGAGGGCTCGGCCGGGCCTGGTGTGATCCTTCTATTGCGTCCGGACGGCTACCGTCGCTGACGGTGGAGGTGCCGACGGTCCCGTTGCCCTAGTCCCGTCTCCGATTCTTTGTCGTGCAGTTCTCACTTCGCGGTGCCGTGGTGAGACGACGTGGGGGCGACGCTCGAGCTCGAGCTCCTCTCCCACGGGCTCCCTCCTCCCCCGTCTCCCCCTGCCGCCGTCGACGGACGCCCCCAGTGCTGGCCCGGGTGGTGCCGCCAGCGGCGGGCCTTCTTGTCCCCGCGCGCGCGTGCTCCCTTCCCGCGGCAGGGAGGCGACGACAGTGCAACCCGGTTTGGCTGCAGTCCGCCGGCCCTGCGGTCCGGCGGCCGACGGCAAGCGTGGTGTAGTCATCTATCCATCTCGTTCAACATTTGTGAAGACGGTTTCTAATCCCGAGACCAAGAAACTTAAGCATTTCACAGAGGCGCGAGAAGCGGCCATGAAGGACATTTTGAGTGTGTTGCATGCTAGGTCTGAAATTGGTGGGTGTCCTTTTCGTTTCTAGAACAACAAGGATGTCTTGGAAAATATCCTGACCTGTTGTGTGATCCTACACACCACCAAATCATCATCAAGGATGAGGGGGATATTCCAAGCCCCATGAACCATGAAAATGTTGGCTCAACTATCAGGCCTAGCGTGCACACAAACCGCATTCAAGCATTTCTTGAGGTGTACAAGAAAATTGAAGACCCGGCCTCCCATGATTAGCCATGTGAGCATCTCATTGAGCATCATTGACAGCTAGAGAGGAGATAGTGTGTTTGTGTTTCTTACAAATTCATTTAATATTAATTGGAAAAAAAATTCATAGAATTTTTAGCTGTATTTTGATTATTTGTTAATTTGGATTATTTTTTGTACTTGGATTAATGGTTTTTAATAATATATTTTTAATTACTCAATTGTGTCATCTAAATGGAAGTATAGACAAGAAACAAGAAAACATAAACAAATATGTAACACGCACTACAGTGATTCTATGTTTGTGTGCAGCCTCTAAAAAATTATGGAGCATGCTCCATACACATTATGGAGGTGAGGCGGGCTGCGTGGGTTTGATCTGGATGATGTGGGGCTCGTCAGCATCCTACGATGACTTCATATCAAGGAGACGACCCACAATGAATGGCGTCGTGGTGACCAAAGCAACACAGGAAGCGGCGGGGTAGATCCAGGGGGCGTAGGAGGACTCTCGATGTCGAGAGGGAAGAGGATGGGAGGGAGAGGAGCGGCAGCTAGGCGGGTGAGTGGTGGCGAAGATTTGGTTGAGAATCGCTAGATGGTGATACAAAAGGGAGGGGAAGGGAGGGGAGTGTTTAGGTTAGGAGACAGCGGGTCAAGCCGTTATAATGCCCTTGAGATCATCACTGAAAATTTAGCGAGGTGGCTGCTCAATGGTGTCACCGCTCATGGGCCGAACTTGGCAACCGATCTGTGATGGCAATCTATCAGTGATATGCCTACCAGAGCAAGAGGGTGAACTACAGTCATTGGTCCATCAGTGTTGACTAACCTACATTACTTATCGGTCGGTGTTGTCTCGTCTATGCGACTGTCACCGGTGTTGTCTCGTCTGTGTGACTGTCACCGGTAGTGATCTTTCTCACTGGTCAAAAGTTCATCTAGATAGTAGTTTGCCAAATGTGCAACGTGATGTCGTGTATGGATTAATGGTACGAGAAAATAGACAAGCAATCGTTAAATGTGGATAGGTATATTTTTATGAACAAATGAGTAATAAAGCATGTGCAAATTGGGAAACTAATAGAAAAAACTTTTTTAGTTTTCCTACCTTGGTATCTAATTAAACTATATAATTTGGTTTATAAAACCTGAATATATGAACATTTAGTAAATTAATTAAAACTAAAATTAATATTATATATTGTATTTGATCATTCTATATTTGAAAAACATTTATGAATAATATGAGAAGCATTAATATAATGAAAAACTTTTCCAATGCATGTTGCGGTGGTCCCTTGGCAGACGCTTGCCGGAACTAGAGGCGGGGACTTTTCAATCAATTATTTGCTTCTATGATCTTTAGTAAGCGAAGCAACGAGCCTATAAGGTGCTATTGTGTTGAGATAAGACGTGTACATGTTCAGACAAACAGAGTAGTGGGGATGAAGTAATAACAAAAAACTGTTTTTCATGCATGTTGATGTGGTCATTTCATGATGTGGCATGTGTGACGCTAAAATAAATAGCAGTAGTGGTGATCAACTACTGGATATGTACAATTAGGCATAGTACTAAATGTAAGTTCAATTAACTAGCTGTTTTGATATGAATGCAAACAAGAGGGAATAGCTAGCTGTTGGTAAACTTGGAAATGATTTTTTGTTTCAAGTGCCATGAATTTGGAAGTGACTTCATACAATATTGATGGGTGACGGTTAGAGCAACAAGTTTCTTGTGTGATGTGATGACAAGGACTGGCTGAAGGGCCCTATTTAAAGCTTCATACACGGTGGAGCATAGGTATGTTGTAAGAACTTTCCTCTAGATGATCAAAGTCAGAATCATGTTTCTACTACTTACTTTGTTATGTAACTGAGATTTGTGCATTGAGATATTGGAGGAACTACCACACATTTGCAGATTAAAGCAGCCATGGCTGATAAGATCTTGGTTTTGCTTCTTCTCCTGCTCCTCTCTTATCAGAGTCGACGACCCCTTAGTTTCAACCTGGACAACCAGAGTATCGAGGACCTTCACCAAGCAATGGAGCAGGTGTTGGCTCCTCTCCTTCGAGCGGTTCGTCAGACGAAGTGGATACTCGTCCACGCGGACAGCCTGCAGGCTCTAGTCTCCTTGATGACTACAACGGCAGACAATCTGCAGGTTGGCCGCATCCCGGACACAAAGGCCAAAGCTGTTGCCGTACACTTCCATGGCATAGGTGAGAAGGAGGTCCATGACTATGGCGAGGAGGAGCCCCTCCTGCATCACCTACTGCATGATGGAGCAATTGAGCGCTGACATCTCTGTTCCACCAGGCGTATAGTGATGCCTAATTACCCCAAAGGCTCCAGGGTGCGTCCACGGGCAGTGACTGGCCGCACCTCGAATTTTCCTTCGCACAACCGGACACTTCAATTAGCAAACCTCAAATCCATATAAACATATGCAACATAACATAAATGATGCAACAAAAATGGTCCAGCTACTACACCAGGACAATAGATTCAGTAAACGGAATTCCTGGAACGGGCTGATGCCATCAGACTACCAAAAAAATGGCATGTTCTACCTCCATACTAGCTATGGAGAAGATCATCCCTGGTTTCCTTTTCCCTTCCCGGTGCGTTTGTTGTCTTTCTCGTGAAGTAGCGCTCGAAAATGCAAAATGGGTCAAGTCAAATCTGCTCTTCGTCGGAGCTGTTTGACCCATCGAGGACCTTCACCAAGCAATGGAGCAGGTGTTGGCATTGATACGTCCAAAATGCATCACTATTTTATATCGTAATTTATCCTTATTCATTGATATATTTCACGTTACGATGATGTTCTTATGTTGTTTTGGCCTATTTTACACAGTTTGCAACTTTCCGATGCCGAAGCAGCAGACGCAGATTCAGCAGTAAAAAGTTGACGCTGAGTTGCTGAAGAAGAATACCTCCAAATTACCTGAAAATCGACGGGGGATATTTTCCAGACGGATCACGAAGGCACGCAAAAGGGCAACCAGAGGGGGGCCATAGGGTGTCCAGGCGCCCCCCCCTGGCCGCGCTGGGGGGCGCCTGGAGCCCCTGGCCCACCTCCGGCTGCCCCCTTTTGCCTATATACTCTTCGTTATCCGAAAACCCTAAAAACGAGAGTTTTTACGGAGTTCCGCCGCCGCTCCGTGGCGGAAACCTACAGAGAAGAAAAAGCCATCTCCGGCGGGCAGATTTCGCCAGGGAGATCACCTCCCGGAAGGGGAGATCATCGCCATCGTCATCACCATCGTCACGGGCATCATCGAGATCATCATCAACATCATCCCCAACACCAGCACCATCTCCATCTTCATCCAAATCTCATCTCACAATTGCAACTTGTGTTGTAAATCGTACTACCTATCCTCTCTACTCCATCGGTGTTGATTACTACTTTGTGGTGAATGCTATTGAGTTTTGTTGGAGAAATATCATTATTTCCAGATTGTTTATCATCCATTTATCTCCACTGATCATGATCTCTTTTATGTCTTGTGAGTAGTTACCTTAGTTCTTGAGGACATGGGAAAAGTCTTGTTGTCAGTAGTCATATGCTGTTGAAGTAATATGTGTTGTTTGATACTTAAGTTGTGTTGTCATTCTACTAGTGGTGTTGTGTGAGTCGAACACTCAACACTTCGCCTTATTAAGGACCTAGGGGAATACATTGTGTACAAAGAATGCTTACGGTGGGTTGCCGGAGTGACAGAAACCTAAACCCCAGTTCACACGCTTTTGCACAAGGGAACAATGGATCATCGATCGTATTGCTATGGTTATGCTTTTGCCTTAAATTATATCTTGTATTTGCGGATGCTTGCAAGGTGTTTAATCATAAGAGTGCACTCATCTTAGTCTAGAGAGTGTACTAGCATAGATCCACCCACTCAACACTTATCAACACATAACATAGTACCGATACAGAATATGGCGAAAGCACATGACTACCTCTCCCGTGTGTCCTCAGGAACGCTTTAGCCTTTATAAGTTCAGTTGCTAGGCCTCTCCTTTGCTCAGAAAGGATTGGGCCACTTGTTACTCTCAGTGCCTTCTACTTTGCTTGCTTTTACTTTCCTGTTGCTTATATCGAGAAAACCCCTAAAAAGTTATCTTTCAGTGCTTGCAGTAATTTCTTGCTCAGAATCGCTTATCAATACCTTCTGCTCCTCGTTGGGTTCGACACTCTTACTTATCGAAAACGCTGCAATAGATCCCTTACGGTTGTGGGTCATCAGGCATATACTGCCAAACTTTTCTCTTGGGCGAGGGCATATGTGTTCCTCTGCTGCCACTTTTGTAGGATGCGAGCATGGATAGCTTCCTCTGTTGCGGGAGCGCGCACGGCCGCCTTAGCTGCCAACATGTCGGTAGTGAGGCGGGCCTCGGCCACCATCATCCTCTCCTTAGCACGGCGGGCACACTGGTCCCGGCAGCACTCAAACTCCGACAGGCCGGAGATGGGGAGGCTAACAAACCGCGATGATCCTGGCAGTTGCGAGCGCCTGTTGTGCCGATGCAATGGATACGCGTTGGACAGATCCCGCCTTCGGTTGGGCGCAGTCCTCCAGGAGCGGAAGAGGGAAATGCGGACGGTCATAACCTCCTCCAACCCGCAAGCTACATAAGGCTGGAGATCGCCGGATGGGAGTTTGGGGGTGGAGTGGACTGGCTAGGGTTTGGTCTGGCAGGCGGATGGGGTCGGATGGGCCAGCGTGGTTCGGATCTGATGTGATGGGCATGCCCGGTCGCATCCGGGCCTCCCCATATCCGCCCCATATTTGGGCTAGATATGAGGGCGCCGGTCAACTCGGCCATTTGAGACCGGTTTGAAGCATCCGTCTGGGTCGCTTTTTCTTGACCGGTCAATAACAGGGGGGGGGGGTTGAGGAATCCGGCTATAGATGCTCTTACTAGATGACCCGTTGCGCCCATAGGGCATTGGTAACCATTATATATGTAATAGCTTAAATCGATTGAGAGAGATTTTTAAGTTAATTTGCATTGATTCTTATAGTAGTTTCTTGCAATAATTCATAATATGCATTGCAAATTCCCCTGCACAAATAAAAGGACTATCCGAGATTTGAAACCAAGCAGTGCCGAGCCTGAACTTTATTATTCTACATCTCATACTCTACCGAATTTGGAGATTTCAAATTCCATATAGGGGCATGTTTTCTCTGAATCAGTTCGTTCTTGCTAGTCTAAGTGGAGTTTATATTGTTCTGATGGCTGTCGTAATTATAGTGCTAGTAAGAACCATTTTACTTCCTTTGGAGGTAAACCTCCCACACCACGGCTCGGCCCGGGACGCCACTAGGCCCACCAGCGGGCCGAACACGCTCATGAAGATCTACGAATCGACCATCGACACCTCCAATGGCCGCCATAAGTATCACATGATCAAGTGGGCGGATATTTGTATGCCCAAAGACCGGGGAGGCCTGGGTATTATGCCCTCCCTCCACATAAACGTTGCGCTCATGCTATGATGGGTCTGACGGATCTTTTGGGGTGAGGGTGGCTTGTGTCTACAACTCCTTGAGGCAAAATACCTGGGGGTGTGTGCCTCTCCTTGCATGCTCTTGCTCGATTAGATCCCGGTTTTGATGATCCATCCAAAGGATCAAGGGGGATATTTGCCTAGGAATATCATGGCATGAAATATATTTTTAAACCATGAACTTATTTTCGTAACACGCGAACACTTTTTTTTAAAACAATTGAACATTTTTTTGTTATAAATATTTTTTAAACTATGCTTACATCTTTTACATTGTGCAAATAGTTTTGAAAACTGTGATGAACAATTTTTATAAATGCTTGAATTTTTTTTGATTGGTATGAAATTTCTTTTTAAAATTATATGCAACCTTATTTTTCATTTCATAAACATTTCTAAAAAAATTCCTTGATCTTATTTTGAAACACGTGATTACATTTTTTAAATGTGGATATTTTTCTTAAAAAATTATGCGAAATATTTTAGATTGTACAAATAGTTTTGAAAACTGTGAGGAACATCTTTTCTGAAACGCTAGAACATTTTTTTTGATTTGTAAGAACATCTTTTTCCGAAACTGTGATGAACATATTTTTTTGAAGTGCTGGAGTTTTTTAATATTACGTGAAAAAATATTTTACATTTTATAGACGTTTTTAAAAATGCCAGGAACGTATTTTTATGAAACACACGAATGTTTTTTAATATGAAAAATATATATTTTGTAATAGTGCAGATTTTTTTTCTTAAATTACGTTAAATTTTTGCTTAGAATCTATTGTTTTTATGAAATTTAATGAAGACTTTTTAATGGCATAGACCTTTTAAAAAGCTGCACATTCAAATTTAATGCACTCCATAAACAATATTTTAAACATAGTACACGCTCATGCATATGCACATATGCTCACCCCGATGAATGCATATGGTACGAACATTGTTTTAATGTGTTGTTGAAAACTTTAGAAAAAATTAAGTAAACTAAATTTTGTAACACATTTATTAGGAATATGTAAAATATAAACAAAAGTAAAAATAAAAAAACTTGGAAAATGAACAGACGAATGCAAGGAGGAAAATCGAACGAAACGAAACTGGGCCGAGCGCTCCTTCCTTCTATCTCCTTTTCTCCTTTTTTTTCCACCCTAAAAATAACTCCTTTTCGTCTTCCTCGCCGACCGGACCGCCTCCGCTCGCCGGCGCAGCCTCTCCCGGATCCCACCGCCTCCGTCCGTCCGTCCGTCCATGGCGGCAGCTTCAGTCTCCAGCTCACCTTCTCCGTACTCCAAGCCCCAGTTCCCCATCCTGCCTACCCCCTCCCCCCTAGGTCGTACCGTACGTTGTCGGCTGCCACTCCGGCCTTCCCGTCCACACAAATTTCCTAGCTAGGACGGCACGCAAGGACGATGACGCATCGTTGCCTTCAAGATCAGGATGCTCTGCTCACCCGCGCGCCGCCACAAGCTCACCTTACACCCACGACCCGCCTGCCCGCCAGGTGCTTGTGTTTAGTCCCATGTGAAAGCTTGGTCGTTTCACCGCGAGCTTAGCCGGAGTAGCTGTCTGTCTACTACAGTGACAAACCAGCCGCTCACTTGCCGAGCACGCGCGAGAGAGCCTGCCCTGTCACTATGCATGCCTTCTTCAGACTTGAGTGGCACTGGCATCACAGCTGTGTTGTGCATCATCTCCGGAAAGTAAGCCAAGTCAAGAAAGGTATCAGGCCCGGTAGTACGTCTAGCTAACGACCCGTTGCTGTGGGCGAGTAAGAGTGCCGACAACCCTTCAATCAGATAAATGCACATGCTACTGCAGTCTGAAACGAGTCGAGTGGCATGTGGGTGTGTAGCCATGTCAAGTCTAGCAAAATGTATCTCTCTTGTGTATGTGCAAGTCGGGGGCGTTCAGACTCCTCGCGACTTCTCTACGCGCAATCATGGTACGGCTCTTGGATCAGTAACCAGTGGTTGTTGCCACTCACAAACACAAGCAACAGCTATTGCTAACCGTCTCAGCCGGCCCCCGTATATTTACTAACAAGTGTACCCTTCTCAGCTGCCAACTCCCAACTGTCCCAAGACCTATTACGTCCTTGTCTTCTCCATCTTTTCCAGGATATAGTTGGTTCATTATGCTTCCCATGATTCTAGTAATCAGGCACGTTATCGTTTGATGATATATTGTCAACTCTGTTTTTAACCAAGGCCTACGGGCCGCGATTGAGCACTGCAGACCTTTGAAATATTGCATGCGAGTAAAGTAAATTTTGCTACTGGATGTGGCAGTATAGGTGCAGTTTCATCAAGTGCTTGGTCTAGTTAATCTGCTCAGCTTAATGATAAATTCAGAACTCCCATTGTTTTGGTTGCACAGACAATCCTTAATAAAAATCAGAGGCACCGCAAACTGCAGCTTCTAATGTACCGTGCTTCATTTTATTTTTGTAGGTAACTTTTGGATCTGTGAATTCCACATTTTCTGGCTCTAATTTCTAAAGGACCAGACAACCTGTTATAGAATATTTGGCTGCAAACACCACGTTTATCTTTTGGATCCCTATCTTGCCCGGAAGGGATGCCTGATTTTGTATGTGTATTGTAGGTTATTTAAATTGTTCTTTGAGGGACAAGTTGCTCAAACTAGAAAATATGGACTTGCACCTTACTTGGTATAGAGTTCTTGCAACTGGACAAGAGAAGGGATGTTGGAATTTACTCCTTCTGGTACGCTTGCACAGGTAACTAGATGTTGAAGATCATGGATACCAAGAGGTTTCAAAAATGACTATCTTTTCCATCGGCAAAATGTATATTCTTCTAGCTTTATTTCTCGAGTAGCTTTGTTAATGCCTTCTGCACTAACATGGTTCCATGTAACGCAATCTTAATTAGATGTGTCATTGAAAAAAGGATAAGAAAATAAGCAATTGCTGGACCTTCTCTCTTCAGCAGGCTCCATGTAACGCATTCAAGATTCAATCAATTCAGAAAACGAACATTTCAGGTTTGTAGTTGGACAGTAAGTGTGCTGTCACACTCGGTGGCCACGTGATGCATTCAAGTTTCAACCACCACTGTTATGGCGGTCCTGTCTGGGCGAGACGTACCACGTAGGAAGAATGATTAGTGCTGTTGGTATGTCAGTTGTTAATGTGGTACGATCGTTGCCCTGTCCTTATTGTACGTCTGCTCAAGAAGAATGATCAGCGCTGAGCTGTTGCAAGACTGGATAGTTTGTATTGGTTCCCAGAAATCAGACTCGTCACTTGGCTCTCAGAAAGTATGTTTCTTTCTATTTGGACATATAGAGTTGGTTCTACCCTTTCTGATATGTAAACTCTCATCTTGTACTATTGTTTCTGTTAACAGATGGTTTCTAGGGAGGATGGAGATGAAGATGGGTTTCAAACTATGTTAAGAGTTCATCATGCTAGACAGAACTCAGTGATCAATTAATGATGCTCTATTATGATGGGTGTAAGGAATGCTCATGTTGTTGTCACGAGTTCCCGGTGAGCATACTGTCTCCTGTTTACTATTTGATGAGGCAGAACTTGTTACTTCATTAACCAGCTCAGTGTCTACTGGTTTCCAATGCTAGAAAAACAATGGTCATATTTATAGATTAACTCATCCTTGGTGTCTTTAATTGACTTAATAGGATAAATTCGTTATGTTCAGCATTAGCACCTACATTTCCCCTTCCTGGTTATTCAAGGATATCTTAATCCGTTGCACCTTACATTACATTAAGACGGCAAAGGGGGGGATCATCCAAGATGATTTTTATCAATTGGTAATTATTCTAGTCTGCTTACATTACTGTAAATTATTTTGGCTTTTCTTCTAGTCTGGTACACACACATGTATCGCCATCTTTAGGTACTGGGTCTTACATACTGAGCTAGTGAGTACAGTATAATACTCGTGTGAAGCCAGCCAGTCGTATTTGTATTCCTTGCTGATTTGCCACTTAACCTAAATAAAATGAAACACTATGCACTGTATTTGACTGCATGGAGCAGCATGCCAAGGCAAGAGACTTTTCACACTGCATTACTGCTCTTCTGTACTGAAGTTTCTGCTAACTTTTTACATTTCTAACTTGGCCCAACTTAAAGAAGTTTGACTTAGGACAATAGTGGAGCTTCAATTAAATTGGAACGGAGGGAGTAGGATTCTTCTTATTAATAGCTACTTAAGCCAATCTTGTTCGTAAAGCTCATTGAACTTTGGGAACTGGTGTACAAAAAATGTGACACTTGACAGTTTGGCTTCTCAATTGGGGCTAATGGCTCCTTGCTTATTTCTACAATTACTTCAGTAGGCCCACAAATGGTTCACTCAGCTGCCACCCCAACGTGAATTATGATGATTACGTGATATTTTAGCGTTAGATTGTTGCTTAATAATTAAGAGCAAACATTCATGCACAGTAAACTTTCTAATTGCTTCATATAGCACACTTTCGTGGGGTGATTTATGATCATTATATCTTCATTCAACAGGACCCAGTGACTTAACTCTCAAGTGCCAGCTAGCTACTGTAGATAGTTAGGTGATGCACTAACTCGTTTTGTAGAGGTACACAGGCCATCCAAATGATGATCATCTGCTGGCCTGCAAAAGTGTCATAGGCACATGCAACAGCCCTGGCTTCCAACAGCCCTAGCCTCTCCTCCAAAATTCCCCATCAAGTTGGCTCCTGCTCCCCCGAATGCTACTCCCACCCAACTCCCAAAAATCTTCCAACTCCCATTCGTCAGTGTAGAGCCTGCCTACAGCCCCGCCCACGCGGCACCGGACACCATAACTTGACCGGAGTCGCCTCCTGCTTCAGTGTCTCATCGCCGGTGCCGACCAGGCTTTGAATCTGCTGCTGCCGCTACTGCCAATACGATCCTCGCCACTGTTGTGTTGCTGGTCCTGGGTGCAGATTAGGGGCAGGCTCGTGAAGGTAACTATGGCTGCAAGATTGGATTTTGACTTGTAATTTTTTCAAGAACAGATCCCAAGCTATACGTATACATATCTTGCTCACACCATTCTCTTCTTCATTAATTTCTGTAGTGCACCTGTGTTAGAGGAGCTTCTTCCGAGTCTTCCAATGGCAGAGCTGGTGGTCACCATGGCGATCGGGCCACTGGTGTCCATGCTGAAGGACAAGGCATCCAGCTACCTCCTGGACCAGTACAAGGTCATGGAGGGAATGGAGGAGCAGCACAAGATTCTGAAACGCAAGCTTCCGGTGATCCTCGACGTCATCACTGACGTTGAGGAGCAGGCCATGGCGCAGAGAGAAGGTGCAAAAGCCTGGCTTCAGGAGCTCAGGACTGTCGCCTATGGGGCAAATGAAGTCTTCGATGAATTCAAGTACGAAGCCCTACGCCGTGAAGCCAAGAAGAATGGGCACTACAGAAAGCTTGGCTTCGATGTAATTAAACTCTTCCCTACACACAACCGTGTTGCATTCCATTACATCATGAGTCGCAAGCTTTGCCTGATTCTGCAATCCGTTGAGGTCCTCATAGCAGAGATGCAGGTCTTTGGGTTCAAGTACCAACCACTGCCATCGGTGTCCAGAGAGTGGAGGCAGACTGATTATGTTATCAATGACCCAAAAGAAATAGCCAGCAAATCCAGAGAGAAAGATAAGGTGGAAGTTGTTGGTACACTACTTCGTCAAGCTAATAATGCAGATCTCGCAGTTGTTGCCATTGTTGGAATGGGGGGCCTTGGTAAGACCACATTAGCACAGCTCATATATAATGAACCTGGGATTCAGAAGCATTTCCAGTTGTTGCTGTGGGTTTGTGTATCTGATACCTTTGATGTGAACTCCATAGCAAAGAGTATAGTCGAAGCATCTCCCAAGAAAAATGATGATACAAACAAACCACCACTGGAGAGACTTCAGAAATTGGTCAGCGGGCAGAGATATCTCCTTGTATTGGATGATGTTTGGAATAGAGAGGTCCATAAGTGGGAAAGGCTGAAGGGCCATCTTCAGCATGGTGGCGTGGGTAGTGTGGTGCTGACAACAACTCGTGATAAAGGAGTTGCTGAAATTATGGGTGCAGATAACCACATTCTCCGTCCTTTGGATGATAGATTCTTGAAGGAAATTATTGAGGCTGGAGCATTCAGTTCCGCGGAAAAAAAGCCTGTTGAGCTAGTCAAGATGGTTGATCAGATTGTGGACAGATGTCGTGGCTCTCCTTTAGCTGCATGTGCACTGGGCTCTGTACTTCGTACCAAGACCACCGTGAAAGAATGGAAGGCTATAGCATCTAGAAGCAGCATTTGCACTGAGGAAACTGGAATCTTGCCAATACTCAAGCTTAGCTACAACGACTTGCCATCGCACATGAAGCAGTGCTTTGCTTTTTGTGCTGTATTTCCAAAGGATTACAAGATTGATGTAGCGAAGCTGATCCAACTATGGATCGCAAATGGCTTTATCCCTGAACACAAGGAAGACAGTCTTGAAACCATTGGACAACTTATTTTTGATGAGCTTGCTTCAAGGTCATTCTTTCTGGATATAGAGAAGAGTAAAGAAGACTGGGAGTATTATTCGAGAAATACATGTAAAATCCACGATCTTATGCATGATATTGCAATGTCTGTTATGGAAAAGGAATGTGTTGCTGTGACTATGGAGCTAAGTGAAATTGAGTGGCTTGGAGATACTGCTCGGCATTTGTTCTTGCCAAGGGAAGTAACAGTAGGTATTTTGAGTGATTCTTTGGAGAAATCCCCTGCCATTCAAACACTGTTGTGCAATAATGTTGTCTCGGGCTCATTGAAGCATCTATCAAAATACAGCTCTTTGCATGCCTTGAAGCTTTGTATAGGAGCAGAATCATTTCCACTGAAACCAAAGTATCTGCATCACGTGAGGTACCTTGATCTCTCATACAGTGATATCAAAGCACTTCCAGAAGATACAAGTATTCTATATAACCTTCAAACGCTGGACCTTTCCAACTGCTGTTATCTTGAACTACTTCCAAGGCAAATGAAGTATATGACTTCCCTCCGTCACCTCTACACTCATGGATGTCGGAAGTTGAAGAGCATGCCTCCAGAACTCGGAAAACTCACCAAGCTGCAGACGCTTACATGTTTTGTAGCAGCAGCTATTGGTCGTGATTGCAGTGATGTTGGAGAGCTGCAGCATTTAAACCTTCGTGGACAGCTAGAGCTAAGTCAGGTAGATAATGTTAAAGAAGCAGAAGTGGCAAACCTCGGTAAAAAGAAGGATCTCAGAAAACTGACATTAAGATGGACTTCTGTTTGCGACAGCAAGGTGCTTGACAATTTTGAACCTCATGATATGCTGCAGGTTCTCATAATATATTCTTATGGAGGAAAGTGCATCGGTATGCTGCAAAACATGGTTGAGATCCATCTTTTTCATTGTGCAAGATTGCAATTTTTGTTTAGATGTGGTACATCCTTCACTTTTCCAAAACTGAAGGTGCTTACAATAGAGCATTTGTTGGATTTTGAGAGATGGTGCGAAATAAACGACAGGCAAGGAGAACAGATAACATTTCCTCTGCTTGAGAAGTTGTTTATTCGGCATTGTGGAAAGCTGATAGCATTACCTGAAGCACCATTGCTTGAAGAACCATGTAGTGGAAGTAATAGATGGGTATGCACACCGTTTTCTCTGCTTGAGAATTTATTTATTATGTATTGTGGAAAGATGACAACGTTACCTGAAGCACCATTGCTTCAAGAACCATATAGTGGAGGTGGTTATAGAGTGGTGCGCACAGCGTTTCCTGCTCTAAAGGTACTTGAATTGGAAGACTTGGAGAGTTTCCAGAAATGGGGTGCTGCTGCCGAAGGAGAACAGATATTGTTTCCTCAGCTTGAGAAACTATCAGTTCGGAAATGCCCCAAGATGATAGATTTACCCGAGGCACCAAAACTCAGTGTACTAGAAATTGTAGATGGCAAGCAAGAGATCTTCCACTGTGTAGACAGGTATTTGTCTTCATTGACCAATCTGACACTGAGGCTAGAACACGCAGAAACAACATCAGAGGCTGAATGCACTTCAATTGTACCTGTGTACAGCAAAGAGAAATGGAACCAGAAATCCCCTCTTACAGTAATGGAGTTAGGATGCTGCAACTCATTTTTTGGACCAGGTGCACTAGAGCCGTGGGACTATTTTGTACACCTTGAAAAGTTGGAAATTGGTAGATGCGATGTGCTCGTCCACTGGCCAGAGAAAGTGTTCCAAAGCTTGGAATCTTTGAGGACATTAGTGATTACAAAGTGCGAAAATCTGACTGGATATGCACAGGCTCCTCTTGAGCCATTGGCGTCTGAAAGGAGACAGCACCTGAGAGGTCTGGAGTCTCTTTACTTAAGAGACTGCCCAAGTTTAGTAGAGATGTTCAACGTCCCGGCATCTCTCAAGAAAATGGATATTGGTGGGTGTATTAAGCTTGAGTCCATATTCGGCAAGCAGCAGGGCATGTCAGAGTTAGTCCAAGGGTCTTCTTGCAGTGAGGCAATCATGCCTGCAGCTGTATCAGAGTTGCCATCCTCACCCAGGAATCACTTTTGTCCATGCCTAGAATATCTACGTTTATTCGGATGTGGAAGCTTACAAGCGGTTCTAAGTCTGCCTCCATCCTTAAAGACCTTAGAAATTGATGGCTGTAATAGCATTCAAGTCCTATCATGTCAGCTGGGTGGGTTCCAAAAACCAGAAGCCACTACCTCCAGAAGCAGAAGTCCTATCATGCCAGAGCCACGAGCAGCAACAGCACCAACTGCAAGAGAGCATTTACTTCCTCCCCATCTCGAATCTCTAGCAATACTGGACTGTGCTGGCATGTTGGGTGGGACTCTCCGTCTGCCTGCACCCCTCAAGGGACTGCGCATTATTGGCAACAGTGGGTTGACATCGCTGGAGTATCTGTCGGGAGAGCACTCCCCATCGCTGGAGTTCCTTCATCTTGAAAGATGCAGCACCCTGGCATCCCTGCCGAATGAGCCGCAAGTATACAGTTCTCTCTGGTTTCTTGAAATTAGAGGCTGCCCTGCTATAAAGAAGCTCCCTAGATGCCTGCAGCAGCAACTGGGCAGCATCAAGGAGAAACGACTAGATGCCTGCTATAAAGGTATGCTTGCAGCACGTCCTTCTATCTTTGCCACATTTAACAGACATATGCAGTCATCCATTCCATCCCTTGTACCATGTCAACACGTTTGCAAAAGTTTCTTCTCCATTATTTGAATGCCATCATGCTATACATTATGATATAACACATTAGTTTGTACGTATTTTTCTGACATCGCTTGTGATATGTGCAGCAACGGAATTCAAACCATTGAAACCGAAGACATGGAAGGGAATACCGAGGCTAGTCCGTGAGCGGAGGCAGGCCTGCCGGAGCTGAAGGTCATTCAGTGTCTATTCAATGACAGGCCTGATCCCTGATTGTTGCTCTGCTCTGCTCTGCTAGGGGAATGGCCTATGTTTGCTTCTACAACTTAACTGTGCCGCAGTTGTTCTTGGTTGAGAACTGTCGGGGCCTGCAGTGTAGGGAGACTACTGCTTGGCTTTGAGTCGAGCATCTCTGAATAAACATCCTATGCCGAGACGAGCTGATCTTGATCTGGTTTGCTGCTGGCCTGCTGCCCAGCCAAGCGAGGAAAACAGGGAAGAAACAATGTAGAAAGGGCATGGTAGTTTATTTTTATTTTGCTTCAGAAACTGTACCAATTTATGTCATGATTGTTATCTTCTCCATTAAACCTTGATCTTTATCTTGTTCAAGATTCAGATACTTGCCAGGTTAAGAAGCAGTTTCATCGTCTGTATGAGAGGCATTTCTCATTCGTATGTAAGATGGTTAAGCAGCAGCAGCAGGTATAAGTCAGACCGGCACTTGTTGTATGCGCAATTGAGAGACTTATCAAGATCGACAGTTGAATTGCTCTGCCCTGCTGCAAACTGTATGTTTGCCCTGTATGTTGAGGAATGAATATTTCAGTTTCAGAATTTGCGAGCTACTCCTATTCTGTACTATCTAGTTTCAGCATCGTTTATTTAGTTTATTAGAAGACATTTACTGTTGACCTTTTTAACGTGTTCAGAACACGTGCTATTTGAAGTGTGATTATTTATTTATTTACCTGCTTTGATACTTGTACGTACAGATTAAGCAGTACAAGTTGGGGAAAAAAACTCAGGTCCATGAACTGTTTGCTCCTGTCTAGCATCTGTCTGTCTATACAAATAAATGATTTGTCTTTTGAAGATTTCCCCAGGTTTAGTAAGAGTTGGGATGTGTACTCACACTTGTGAGCTGCCTATGCATCTATCTATCTAGTTTCAGCGGCATTATTTGGTTGAGAAGACATTCTTGTCCTTCAACTTGCTGACAAACTTTGCTGTACCGCGGCAATGCTGGTTACTGGGGAGATAGATGTTGGTTTTTTTTAGCAGATGGCTGCGGCATGCCGAATCATCCTTTAGTAGGAGGTAATAAAGATTCAACTTGTTGATAAACTTTGCTGTCTGTGATTGCCTCTGCACCGACGTTGCTCTCAGTGGAGAATTGTCGGAGCCTGCAATGCACTTCAGTTGATGGTTTCATTGGGTTGCATGCTCATCTTCTCAAGGATGAATTCACTCTTGGTGTGTTTATTACTAGTATATGTTTCTTTTACAGCCTGCCTCAGTCAGCTCTCTGGTTTTATAGACTAGTGTTATTAGTAATGCTCTTCACCCAACTACTAGCAGTCAGGAGGTGGAATCAATATTTAGTTTGGCCACACAGTTTTTAAAAAACCGTAGTAATTAAAAACCACAGTATTCTGATGTGTGGTCAAGGAATACTGCAGTTTCTTAAAACATGGTTTTTCTCGGTTTTACAGAAACTGCACATGTGTTTGGCAGATGTAATTTTACAATTGTTTTGACGGTAGTTACGCTGGATGAAACCTGAAACTAACTCAGCTACACGGCAGGACTAAGGATCTACCAATCCTCACCTAAATGATAGGATCTTTAGCAGACTGACATATCATTTGCTTGTCTATCCTTGCCTACTGTACGTCTGGGAAGTATACGAACGTCGCCTAATCTAGCTACTATTAAGAGATCGATCAGCCAGCCTTAAATGGCTCGATTAATTTAACCACAAGGCACACGATTAATCAAGATCGTGTCATATCTTATGTTCATTAAATCAAGCGCATGCATCTGACCCTATCTGACGTAGACATCAACCTCAACTGCGTCTCTTGGATGCTTTCTCTCTGTCTGTTTAGAAAAAAGAGGTCTGGACCTCTTTTTCATAAACAGCAAAAAAAACATAGTTTTTGGAATACTGCAGTTTACAAAACCTCTATTTTTGCTTCATCCAAACATCTCACAGTATTTAATACCAAAGTTTTTTCAGAAACCACGGTATTTCTAAAAAACCGCAAAAAAACTTTGCAAACAAACGCACCCTTAGTGTGTTGAGGGAGGCTGAAGAACCTTACTTACTCAACTGAATTGTGGATAGATTTCCATATGCATATTGTTGTCTAGATGGATCTGTTGCTTCCTTGGCGTCTTTCTTCAGCAATGCTTGTGAGTGGATGTTGTTGATATTACTAGATACTATACCACATTGCACATGGTCATCCTGCTCTTCTGCTTAAGTTGACAAAGCCTGTCGATGAGATGTACATACGAGTCTGAGTGTGAGTGCTCCATATATATCTCTTGCAAAACCGTTCTTCCTTGCAGGCTGCGAAGCTGTTGCGGCGACCCCGTTACTGATTACTGATTACGTACGGTGAGTAATGGATGAAAACTCTAGTGTGTGTAACAGTTTGCTTGTCACATATTACCAAAGCTGAATCAAGACATCAAAGCTTAATCAAGCGAGCCATCAACTCTTCATCTTCCGATTTCTTTTGTTCTTTTTCAGAGGGGAACAATATTGATTTTGTTTCTGGAAGTGGAGTGTAGAAAATCATAAAAGGAGACTTGAAATTGCTTAGCCAATCGCCAACTAAGATGAATTCTTTTTCATTTTTGCTTTGGCAAAAATGTTTGGCCACGGAAGAAAAGCCTTTTGGTATGGTAGGTGAGTTTTGCTTGGCTATTGTTGAGCCGGCGCAAAAATTGGGCCTGGGGACGGGTTGGTCCCCAGCCGCCGGCCCCAGAGCCGCCCCCAGGCGCGTATTAAAAAAAAAAATAGCACCGTTCGGCGAAGTTCTGCTAAAAACACGTTCAACTTGGGCCAAACATGATAAATTTCGGTGAAATTCGTGGATTTTCATTACATTAACCTAATCTAAAAAAAACTGGCTGAAGTCGTCGCCGCCATCGTCATCGTCGGGCTTCTCCTCCTTGACGCGGGCGCCCCTGCTGGACCCCTGCCCGGTGTCGCCATGGCGGACTGGTGGCGGCGCGTCGTCGCTGTCGCATATGACGACGACTCCGCCTTCATCGCGGCCGCGTCGGCGCTCCTCGAAGCGGCACAGGGCGGCGCGCTGGCGCTCCTTCTCCTTCTCCCGGCGCTCCTTCTCCATAGCAATGGAGTCCTGGCGCGCCCATTCCAGTGCCGCGTCGTCGTCATCGAACTCCGTCTTCGCCGACGCCGGCCCCGGCTCCGTTTTTGACTTGACGAAGCGCGGAGGAGTCGACGAGGAGGCGCGCCGGCCGCCCTCGTTGATGACGATGACGGCGCTGCGAGTGCGCCGGTCAAGCGGCGTCTCCGCCGCGGGCTCGGCCTTGACGCCGAGAAGCGCCGGCGTGCCAGAGGTGTGAGAAGAAGAGCGCGAGGAGAAAGACGAGGAGGAGCCGAACCTCCTTGGCACCCATGTGCGTCGGTGTTGCGACGGGGCGGCCCCCGTCGCCGAGGTACGTCAGCAAGCCCTCCAGCGTGCGGCCGGGGACGCCCCACCACAGGTGGCGCCCCTCGCTGTTCTTCACGCCGCCGACCACCGGCGCGTCGTTGGTGGACGGCAGGCGCTGCTGCTGGCGGCGCTGGACGTACGCCGCCCAAGCCGCGTGGTTGTCGGCAGTGTTGAGAAATTAAGCAATTGTTCGATTAATTTAATCCAAGAATAAATCATGAACATGATATAGACAGTGCTAATGATATACTAAAAATTCATGATGTACGCACATACTAGACATATAGTAGAAACATCTACGCAAACCACTAGTACTGCACACATGGAAATAATCAGGATAAGGGTAAGCATGTTATACCCTCCAGTAGGCCAGTTGGCCGGATCAGCAGCAGAGGCGGCGGCCTCGTCGGCGATGCGCTTGTCGGAGGCGGCCTTGTCGGCAGCAGCCTTGTCAGCGTCGGTGCTGGTGCTCATGGTGAAGGCGAAGACGACGCGGACGAAGATGTAGTCGACGTAGAGGAAGCAGTCGAACCGAGGCGAGCAGTCGCGTAGAAGACGCTCCCCAAAAACCTAATCGCCCCTTTCCCGTACAGGATCTGGAGAGGCGGGGTTTCGGAGGCCTGCTCTCCCGTCGGCCGTGTACGCGGAAGACGGGATGGAGTCACCGGCGACAGCAGCAGCGAGAGGAACGACAGAGGTGGTGGTGGCAGAGCAGATGTGATCTATTTTTTTTCTCTGGAGAGGAGCGACCTCTCTTATATAGGCGCAGAGGAGGAGACAAACGGTCCAGCATAAACGCACATAATGAATCACAATGAATTCTAGTAACGGCCGTACTTAAGACGAAACGTTTCAGCTCGTATTCATTTTCCATTGATCGTTTTCAGTTGACTGTTCAAATTCCAATCCTGCGTGACAAAAAGAACACATCGGCTCGGCGAGATTCCCGCAACCCGCGGCGCGTCATGACGGGCGGGCGGCGGAGGAGGAGCGCGCGTGTGGAACACCTCTCCTTCCTTCACACCAACTCATACTAGTGGGGAATGTCTCACCTTATAAGTTGGTGTACATCTCTCTCAACTAGCAATGTGGGACTAAACTCCCACCACTTGCTAGGCAGCATGGGCCCTTAGGGATTTTTCTGTAATTGCTAAATGGGCCCAAAGCCCATCTCATATTCAGCAATCCCCCACCAGATCCCAAAGGCCCATGGTGTTGTCCTCTGTTCCAAACTCTGTTTTGATATACCAGTATTTCAGTGGAGACCTGTTAAGATTGAACATCCACCTAGAGCAAATAGCTACACCCCTCCACAACTGAACAATGGACTAAGCCTTGAATTGTCAGTTTGGCGTAAAGAAGTTTCACCACATGTCTTACTGATACTAGGCTGCCGAAGGCTGACCCCTCGGGTGGAGCATATAAGTCACACTCCTGGCCTGTTCATAAGCTTACTAGAGATCACCCCAATCTCATAGACTGTGACCAGCAGTCGGGCTCATATAGGTGTGTTCCTCCAAAGATCGCTCTGTAGGATAGCATCTTGCTTATACATATAAGCCTTGGAACACATTAAGACAGTAGTCATCCTCCCATACAATATTGAGAGTATTGCATCTCCAGCGGAGTGGGTTAGTATAGTTACTCTCCTCAGTTCACCACTGGCTTGTTTTCCCAGGTCCTACTTCACGGGATCTCCGATCACATAGGTTGGGTTACCACCATGGCAACTCATGTGGGTCTCATGCCCATCTCCCTCGATGCATTATCTATCACAACACGTGATAGCCCTTTTGTAAAGGGATCTGCCAGATTCTTAGCCGTATGGACATATTCCAACGCTATCACCCCGGAGTTTCTCAATTTTCTGACAGCTTTTAATCTCATTCTTATGTGTTTGTTGGACTTCATGTTGTCCTTTGAACTCTTCACCTTGGTGATGACGGTCTGATTGTCACAGTTCATAAGGATAGCCAGAACCGGTTTATCAACCAATGGCAAGTCCATCAAGAGATCTCGAAGCCATCCCGCTTCGACACCAGATGTGTCTAATGCTGTTAATTCTGCTTCCATTGTCGATCTCGTTAAGATCGTTTGCTTGCAAGACTTCCAGGAAACAGCGCCACCTCCAAGAGTAAACATATACCCAGTTGTGTCCATTATCTCATCAGCATCAGAGATCCAATTCGCATCACTATACCCTTCAAGTACCGACGGGTATCCGGTATAGTGAAGTCCATAGTTCATAGTACCCTTTAGATAACGCATAACTCTTTCAACAGCATGCCAATGTACATCACCCGGTTTTGATACAAACCGACTCAGTTTGCTCACAGCAAAAGCGATGTCAGGCCTCGTAGCGCTAGCTAGGTACATCAGTGAACCAATGATTTGAGAGTATCTCAATTGATCTATAGCCGTGCCTTTGGATTTTCGAATCAACACGCTAGGATCATATGGTGTTTGAGATGGTGTGCAGTCCGAGTATCCAAAACGACTCAACACCTTCTCAACATAATGGGATTGCAAAAGTGTAATCCCACCCTCATTATCTCTCAGTAGCTTGATGTTCAAGATAACATCAGCCACACCAAGGTCTTTCATCTCAAAGTTCTGAGATAGAAACGACTTGACCTCCTCAATTACTTTGAGGTTGGTTCCGAATATCAGTATGTCATCAACATACAAGCACAGTATAACTCCTTCGCCCCCACCATGGCGATAGTATACACATTTGTCAGCTTCATTAACAACGAAGCCAACATATGTCAGTGTTGTATTAAACTTATCATGCCATTGCTTAGGTGCTTGTTTCAGGCCATATAAAGGTTTTATCAACCTACACACTTTTCCTTCCTGACCATCTATCACAAAGCCATCTGGCTGTTGCATGTAGATTTCCTCGTTTAGCTCTCCATTCAGGAAAGCTGTCTTAACATCCATCTGGTGGACGAGAAGACCATGCGAGGCCGCCAACGAGAGTAATACTCGAATGGTGGTCAGTTTGGCCACAGGTGAATAAGTATCGAAGAAATCCTCATCTTCTTTCTGGGAATAACCCTTGGCCACAAGCCTAGCCTTGTATTTTTCAATCGTACCATCAGGCCTAAGCTTCTTTTTGAACACCCACTTACATCCCAATGGTTTACAGCCATAGGGACGTTCTGTGATTTCCCATGTCCCATTAGCCAAGATGGAGTCCATCTCGCTACGGACCGCTTCTTTCCAGTAGTCAGCATCCGGAGACGCATAAGCTTCTGAAATAGAAGTGGGAGTATCATCCACAAGGTACACAAGGAAATCATCACCAAAGGACTTTGCAGTCCTCTGTCTCTTGCCCCTACCAAGGGTTTCCTTGTCCTCCTCCTCAGGATTTTCATCATGTGTTTGTTCATAATATTCCATCGGAATGGCAGGTTCAGGAGTCTCATCAGATTCCAGTCTAGAAGTGCTTTGCATATCTCTCATAGGAAAAATATCCTCAAAGAATGTAGCATCTTTAGACTCCATAATCGTACCGACTTTCATGTCAGGTACCTCAGATTTCACTACCAGAAATCTATAGCCGACGCTATTCTTAGCGTAGCCCAAATTAACGTAATCCACAGTCTTTGGTCCAAGCTTACGCTTTTTGGGGATCGGCACATTGACTTTCGCCAAACAGGCCCAAGTACGTAAGTATGAGAGTGTTGTTCTTCTCTTTTCCCATTGTTCATAGGGAGTGATCTCATTGTCTTTTGTCGGAACTTTATTCAGGACATGACATGATGTCAATATAGCCTCCCCCCACCATGCCTTGGATAAACCCGATGTATCTAACATGGCGTTAACCAAATCAGTTAGAGTACGGTTTTTCCGTTCGGCAACCCCATTTGACTGAGGTGAGTAGGGAGGCGTCCTCTCATGAATAATACCATGTTCCGCACAAAAGGAATCAAACTCATTAGAGAAATACTCTCCACCACGATCTGACCGGACTCGTTTTATTTTCTTTTCAAGTTGATTCTCAACTTCTGCCTTATAGATTTTAAAGTAGTGTAGAGCCTCATCTTTAGTGTTTAAAAGATATACATAGCAGTATCTAGTAGAATCATCTATCAGTGTCATGAAGTATCTCTTTCCACCTTTAGTCAACACACCATTCATCTCACAAAGATCAGAATGTATGAGTTCTAATGGCGCCAAGTGTCTTTCCTCCGCAGCCTTATGGGGCTTGCGAGGTTGCTTTGCTTGCACACACGAATGGCACTTAGAACCTTTGGCTAAAGTGAAACTTGGGATTAAATTTAACTTTGCTAACCGCGTCATACAACCAAAACCAATGTGACAAAGACGTGAATGCCAAACTTCTGTTTTATTAACATTTGAATGAATATTGTTCACGACTTTATTACAAAAATCAGCGAGGGAAAAGCGGAATAGACCTCCACATTCATAACCTTTTCCAACAAACAGTCCATATTTCGTAACAACTACTTTATTAGACTCGAATACCAGCTTAAACCCTTCTCTACATAGAAGGGAACCACTAACGAGATTCTTCTTGATGGCGGGGACATGCTGCACGTTCTTCAGTTGCACGATCCTTCCCGAAGTAAACTTCAGATCGACCGTGCCAACACCATGAACAGAAGCACTCGCGCCATTCCCCATCAGTACGGACCCGTTTCCTGTGGCCTGATAAGAAGAAAACAATGAAATGTCAGCACACACATGAATATTTGCACCTGTGTCAATCCACCAATCGGTAGACTGGCAAACTGAAAATACAGTAAACAAATTACCGTACCCAGATGGCCCACTCTCATTGTTGCTCACAATCATGTTGACAATCTTGGAGTCCTGTCCTGGCTTCTTGAACTTGTGTGGGCACTTGACAGCCCAATGTTCATCAGAACCACAAGTGAAACAGCCACCCTTCTTCTTATCCTTCTTGAAAGGCTTCTTGCCCTTCTTCTTAAACTCGGTATTCTGTTGGACACCAGTCTTTCCCTTGGGCTTGTGGGGGTTGAAGTTCTTCTGCACCATGTTGGCGACAGAGGTCCCTTCGTTCCCTTTTCCATTCGAGTCCTTTGCTCTCGAGTTCTGCTCAACACTCAGATGGCCAATGACATCCTCAACTGAGAATTCACGCCTCTGATGTTTCAGAGTGGTAGCAAAATTCCTCCAGGAATTGGGTAGCTTAGCGATGATGCATCCCGCGACAAATTTGCCCGGCAGCACACACTTCAGAACCTCAAGTTCCTTAGCGATGCACTGTATCTCACGAGCCTGTTCCAATACAGGACGGTTTTCAACCATCTTGTAATCGTGGAACTGCTCCATAATATACATCTCGCTTCCAGCATCGGTTGCGCCGAATTTAGATTCGAGCGCCTCCCACAAGTCCTTGGCAACCCGCATATGTAAATATGCATCAACCAACTTATCTCCGATCACGCTCAGAACGCATCCAACAAAGACGACGGTGGCCTCCCTGAACGCCTTCTCCTGTTCAGGAGCAATCGTTCCCGTGGGAGTCACACCGGCGACCCAGAACACGTTCATCGCCGTGAGCCATAAGACGGTTTTGGTCTGCCAACGCTTAAAGTACGTCCCCGTAAACGGGGCAGGTTTCAGTGCAGCAGCAAAACCATGGATCGAAAATTGCCTACACAGATTAGGTTTTTGGATTGTTGAGAAATTAAGCAATTGTTCGATTAATTTAATCCAAGAATAAGTCATGAACATGATATAGACAGTGCTAATGATATACTGAAAATTCATGATGTACGCACATACTAGACATATAGTAGAAACATCTACGCAAACCACTAGTACTGCACACATGGAAATAATCAGGATAAGGGTAAGCATGTTATACCCTCCAGTAGGCCAGTTGGCCGGATCAGCAGCAGAGGCGGCGGCCTCGTCGGCGATGCGCTTGTCGGAGGCGGCCTTGTCGGCAGCAGCCTTGTCAGCGTCGGTGCTGGTGCTCATGGTGAAGGCGAAGACGACGCGGACGAAGATGTAGTCGACGTAGAGGAAGCAGTCGAACCGAGGCGAGAAGTCGCGTAGAAGACGCTCCCCAAAAACCTAATCGCCCCTCTCCCGTACAGGATCTGGAGAGGCGGGGTTTCGGAGGCCTGCTCTCCCGTCGGCCGTGTACGCGAAAGACGGGATGGAGTCACCGGCGACAGCAGCAGCGAGAGGAACGACAGAGGTGGTGGTGGCAGAGCAGATGTGATCTGTTTTTTTCTCTGGAGAGGAGCGACCTCTCTTATATAGGCGCAGAGGAGGAGACGAACGGTCCAGCATAAACGCACATAATGAATCACAATGAATTCTAGTAACGGCCGTACTTAAGACGAAACGTTTCAGCTCGTATTCATTTTCCATTGATCGTTTTCAGTTGACTGTTCAAATTCCAATCCTGCGTGACAAAAAGAACACATCGGCTCGGCGAGATTCCCGCAACCCGCGGCGCGGCGCGTCGTGACGGGCGGGCGGCGGCGGAGGAGCGCGCGTGTGGAACACCTCTCCTTCCTTCACACCAACTCATACTAGTGGGAGAATGTCTCACCTTATAAGTTGGTGTACATCTCTCTCAACTAGCAATGTGGGACTAAACTCCCACCACTTGCTAGGCAGCATGGGCCCTTAGGGATTTTTCTGTAATTGCTAAATGGGCCCAAAGCCCATCTCATATTCAGCAGGCAGCGTACTGGGCTCGGCGTCGGTCAGGCAGGCGCGCACGACCTTGACCTCCTCGGCGAAGTACTTGGGCTTCGCCACGGCGTCGGGCAACGGGGGAACAGGCACTTCCTCGTGGCTGAGCCGCCACCCCGTCGGCTCGGCGCGCATGTCCGGCGGCGCCGGGATGTTCACCTGGAACAGGAGCCAGGACTCCTGTTCGCGGAGCGAACGGCGGCCGAAGCCGTTGGCCGCCGCCTTGTCTCTGGGGAAGCGCTCTGCCATGGCGACGGGCTCGGGAGAGGTAGAGAGGGAGAGAGAGGGGCTGGACGGCGGCGCTCGGGTGAGGAAGACGGAGACGGGGAGAGAGGGGCTGGGCGGCGGCGAGGGGCGAGTCCGGTGTGGGCACAGGCGAGTTAGACCGCCGGCTTTATAGCCGCTCCGCGCCCGTGTGTACGCATGCAAGGGAGGGGAGGCGTCGGCGCGCCGTCTCGTGACGCGCCGCCCGTGAGGAATCAATAGCAAGGCTGACCGGCGGCAGCCTTGCCATTGATTCCTCGCGGGAACCGAGGCAGTTGGGGGAAGATGAGCCGCCGTGTCGCTGACGCGGCTGGCCCGCTGCTTTTTCGCGTCAAAACAGTTCGTCCCGGCGCCCCCGTGCGCCCCCAGCGCGCCGGGTTCGGCCTTGGTCCGCCGGCGCTGTTTTCGGGCCAGGCCGGCGAAAATCGGGCTCCTGGGGCGCGACTGGCCATTTTTTCGGCGCCGGCGCGAAAAAATCGCCTGGGAAGGCCTTTGTGAGGCGCGGCTGGAGATGCCCTTAGTGTTAGCTAAGTTGATTAGCGATCAGGTATAGAAGTACTACGTACTAGTTGGTCTAGTTTCTGCAGTACGTGTAGTGCTCGGAGTAATAGTCTGGTTAGGATTGGTTAGCCGTGTCCTAGTACTTTATTGTCTACGTGAGTCAAGGTGTAATATAAGTCCGTTTAGGATTTGTATGTGTGGCCGGCCGTGTGCGTTGGGCTGTGTATATATACATATGCCCTGCGTGAGTTGTAATATCGTGAGTTGTAAAATAGGCTGTCAAGAGAAACTTTGCAACATCAAAGATGGTTAAACTTTGTAGGTTACTACAAGTTTTCATGCCAAAATATCATGTAGAGAAAGGTGTACAAATGAGTTTAAGATTTCAGTCCTAAAAATGCTCAAAACTTCAAACACCGAAATCTTTTTCGTGTGTAGAGATGTTCAAATAGTTTTTTGGCACAAAAAATTGCAAGCACGTACAAAGTTTGATCATCTTTGACGTTGCAAATTTCAGAATTTTTTACTGTTCATAGAGGGTGCCTAGGCACCCGGGAGCTGAAAAACCACAATCATCTCCCAAAATATCATAGGACTTTTTTCTTTTCTTCAAGATGGGCGCTAATTCCATTAGGGACCAACCATACTATGATTGTTGGTGGCATCCAAGGTACACAAAACAACATGCCATGCCAGCTCTCATACAAGTTAGTTAATTGTTACGCAACCGAAGAAATTAAGCAGTTGACCAAAATGTTGCTTCCAGGTTGGCCTAACTAACAAACCGAAAAACGATTTCGTCCCGTTTTATATATAAAGCGATGTCAACAGCACTCGGTACAAACGGGCGCCCCCACAACACACGCACGCACACACACGCAAGGAAGGATACATAAGCGATGAACGCAGCAACACCATCCCTAGCACTACGCGAGGAGGGGAAGCCACATATGACGACCCATGGGCTCTAAATCGGCGCCTTAAGGAAGGAGACGACACCGGATCCGAAGCGCCGCCACCGCCTGATCCGAGGATGAAAGTTTCCCCCGGAGCAGCACAACACGCAATGTGAGCCGTGACGATGCCTTAAAGAAGGGAACGAGCTTCGCCGCCGCCGGTCCGTTCGAAGATAGAGCATTTCACCCCGACCATCATTCACTGCCACCAAATGTCACACCCCGGCTACCATGCCGCCCACACGGTCGTGCCAACCGGGCAGAGCCAAGCGACGTACTCTGCCCATCAGCCCCGTGGACTCACCACCAAGGCCGCAGCCCAGGCATCCAAGACCTTGACATCATCTCACCCGAGATCCGCCACTACCCCAACCAAAGACACAAGCGGAAAGGACCCGCCTTTCGCACCCCTGAGCCTCCCCTAGTGCCGAGACCTGATAGGCCGGCCAAAACTGGCCTCCATTGCCCCGTCCTGCAGCACCGGGCGCGAGACGAGCTCGGTCCTGCTGCCAGGCGCGAGACGAGCATGGTCCTGCTTCCGAGCGCGAGACGAGCTCGGTCCTGCTACCGGGCGGGAGACAAGGTCAGTCCTTCTGCCGGGCGCGAGACGAGCTCGGTCCTGCTGCGGGGTGCGAGACGAGTGATGGACCGCATATGGGGGAGGGCCAACCCTTCGACGAAGGTTGTGCCCGCATGACGAGGAGGGGGCTCGAAAGTTGAAACGAGCCGGCGCTGGAAAGTAAGCCGCCGCCGCAACCGACCCACCAAGAGCAGCAGGCATGCCAGGCCACTGCCCAACCTGGTGAGCTCCAAGCATCGCAGCTTTCGGGCACGCACCCTGATAACCCACAAGTGTAGGGGATCGCAACAGTTTTCGAGGGTAAAATATTAAACACAAATTTGTTGATTCGACACAAGGCGAGCCAAAGTATACTCTTAAGTATTAGCAGCCGAGTTGTCAATTCAACCACACCTGAAAACTTAGTATCTACAGCAAGATAATTTAGTAGCAAAGTAATATGATAGTGGCGGTAGCAGCAATAAAAGTAATGATAGTGTTTTTGTAGTTTTTGAGATAATAGCAATGGAAAAGTAAATAAGCAACTAGCAATATAGGTAAAGCTCGTAGGCATTGGATCGGTGATGGGAAATTACGTCGGATGCAATTCATCATGTAGAAGTTATAACCTAGGGTGACACAGAACTAGCTCCAGTTCATCAATGCAATGTAGGCATGTATTCCGAATATAGTCATACATGCTTATGGAAAAGAACTTGCATGACATATTTTGTCCTACCCTCCCGTGACAGCGGGGTCCTATTGGAAACTAAGGGATATTAAGGCCTCCTTTCAATAGAGTACCAGACCAAAGCATTAACACATAGTGAATACTTGAACTCCTCAAACTATGGTCATCACCGGGAGTGGTCCCGATTATTATCACTTCGGGGTTGCAGGATCATAACACATAGTAGGTGACTATAGACTTGCAAGATAGGATCATGAACACACATATATTCATGAAAACATAATAGGTTCAGATCTGAAATCATGGCACTCGGGCCCTAGTGATAAGCATTAAGCATAGCAAAGTCATAGCAACATCAATCTCAGAACATAGTGGATACTAGGGATCAAACCCTAACAAAATTAACTCGATTACATGATAGATCCCATCTAACCCATCATCGTCCAGCAAGCCTACGATGAAATTACTCACACATGGTGGTGAGCATCATGAAATTGGTGATGGAGGAAGGTTGATGATGACGATGGCGACGATCTCCACTCTCCGGAGCCCCGAACGGACTCCAGATCAGCCCTCCCGAGAGAGATTAGGGCTTGGCGGTCGCTCCGTCTCGTGAAACACGATAATTCTTTCTCTCTGATTTTTTCTCTCCCCGAAACGGAAGATATAGGACCTGGGGTACGTCGGTGGAGCATCGGGAGGCCCTCGAGGCAGGGAGGCCCGCCCCCCACCCTCGAGGACAGGCCGTGGGCCCCCCGGTGTGTATCTTCTTGCAGGTATTTTTTATATTTTCTGAAATAATTCTCCGTTGATTTTCAGGCGATTCCGAGAACTTTTTATTTTGCACAAAAACAACACCATGGCAGTTCTGCTGAAAACAGCGTCAGTCCGGGTTAGTTCCATTCAAATCATGCAAGTTAGAGTCCAAAACAAGGGCATTTCTTCCTCCTCCTTTGGTTAGCCACTGCTTGAAAATAAGCAGTATTCCTATCACCCTCTAAAATATCCCTCTCTCTAGACCTTTTCCTAGCTTTAATCTCCTCAACTTCCCACACATATTATTATTTTTACCATATACTATGATCATATATGCCCAGACCCCAGTGACAAAGATGGGACCTTGGGGTGGGAATGGAGGGATAGCCTTTGACATCACGGAGATTCCTCGTTCTCTTCAAACTGTGATAATTAGATGTGGTGATGTGATTAACTCGGTTATGTTTTCCTACACTGACCAAGCTGGTCATAAGAAAATTGCCGGACCATGGGGTGGTGATGGGGCACTTACTATAACGGTGAGTTATTTTTGGTATTCCACTGTAATTTTTGCATTGTCCTTTGCGGTATAACGCAAATCACACTTATGCATGCGCTCCCTTCCAGATCACACTTGCTCCTTCCGAGTTTATAAGGCAAGTTCTTGGAACAACCGGCACAGTTGGAGGAGAGACAGTTGTTACTTCAATTTCCTTTGTCAGCAGCGTTACAACATATGGCCCTTTCGGAAAAGCAAACGGCACCCCATTTGGCAGCCAGGTTCCAGATGGTGACAATATTGGGGGATTCTATGTGCATGCTGGGGGGTTTGTTAATGCACTTGGTGTTTTACACGTGCCCAATTTAGCACACGCATGTCTTACTTGCTTAAGAATCTTCTTGCTCCTGACGATGCTTCGCTTCCTTTTCCAGTATTCCAACATTTAAGAGTATCTCCAGCCGTTGGCCCCCCAGCGGGCGTCTAAAAGCGTCGTCTGGGGGTGAGCCGGCGCAAAGAATAGATCAGGGGGCGAGTCGGTCCCCAGCCATCGCCCCCCCAGGGCCGCCCCCTTGCGCGCATTAAAAATTTTAAAAAAAACTTCGACGAAGATATGATAAAAACTAGTTAAATTTCGTCCAAACATGGCACATTTCGGCGAATTTCGCGCATTTCGCACATTTTCATTACATAATAAACCTAAATCTAAAGGAAAGGGCTGAAGTCGTCGCCGCCGCCGTCGTCGGCGGCCTTCTCCTCCTTGACGCGGGCGCCCCTGCTGGACCCCTACCCGGTGTCGCCATGGCGGACCGGCGGCGGCGCGTCGTCGTCATCGCTGTCGCATAAGACGACGACGCCGTGTTCCTCGCGGCCGCGTCAGCGTTCCTCGTAGCGGCGCAGGGCGGCGCGCTGGCGCTCATTCTCCTTCTCCCGGCACGCCTTCTCCATTGCAATGGAGTCCTGGCGCCCACTCTAGGGCCGCGTCGTCGTCGTCGTCGAGCTCGGCCTTCACTGGCGCCAGCCCCGGCTCCGTATTTGGCTTGACGAAGCGCGGCGGAGCCGACGAGGAGGAGGCGCGCAGGCCGGCCTCGTTGATGATGATGCCGACGCTGCGGGTGCGCCAGCCGATTGGTGTCTCCGCCGCGGGCTCGGCCTTGACGCCGAGAAGAGCCGGAGAACCCGAGGAGTGGGAAGACGAGCGGGAGGAGGAAGACGAGGAGGAGGCAAACCTCCTTGGCGCCCATGCGCGCCGGTGTTGCTGCGAAAGGGCGGCCCGCGTCGCAGGATAGGTCAACGGCGGGTTGTTCCCGCCGTCGAGGTGCGCCAGCACGCCATCCAGCATGCGGCCGGGGACGCCCCACCATAGGTGGCGCCCCTCGCTGTTCTTGACGCCGCCGACCACCGGTGCGCCGTTGGTGGAGGCCAGACGCTGCTGCTCGCGGCTCTGGAAGTACGCCGCCCAGGCCGCGTGGTTGCCGCGGCGTACTGGGGGAGGGAATGCTCGTCGTCGGTTAAGTAGGCACGCGCCACCTCGACCTCCTCGGCGAAGTACCGGGGCTTCGCCACGGCGTCGGGTAACGGGGGAACGGGCACTCCCCCGTCGCTGAGACGCCACCCCGTCGGCCCGGCGCGCATGTCCGGCGGCGCCGGGATGTTCGCCTGGAACAGGAGCCAGGACTCCTGTTCGCGGAGCGATCGACGGCCGAAGCCGTTCGCCGCCGCCTCGTTACCGGGGAAGCGCTCGGCCATGGCGACGCGGCGGTGGAGAGAGGGAGAGAGAGGGGCTGCCGGGAGAGGTGGACGGGGACGAAGAGAGAGGGGCTGGGCGGCGGCGAGGGGCGAGTGTGGGCACAGCGACTGAGAGACCGCCGGCTTTTATAGCCGCTCCGCGCCCCGTGTGTACGCGTGCGAGGGAGGGGAGGCGTCGGCGCGCCGTCCCGAGACGCGCCGCCCGTGAGGAATCAATGGCAAGGCTGACCGGCGGCAGCCTTGCCATTGATTCCCCGCGGGAACCGAGGCAGTTGAGGGAAGACGAGACGGCGTGTCGCTGACGCGGCTGGCCCGCGGCTTTTTCGCGCCAAAACGGTTCGCCCGGGCGCCCCCGGGTGCCCCCAGCGCGCCGGGTTCTGCCTGGGTCCGCCGGCGCTGTTTTCGGCCCAGGCCGGCGAAAATCGGGCTCCTGGGGATGCGACTGGGCCGTTTTTTCGGCGTCGGCGCACAAAAAACATCTGGGGAGGTCTTCCTGGGGGCGCGGCTGGAGATGCCCTAATAAGCAGACGGACAAGGGTTGTCCTTGTCATGATCTCGTGCGCTATTTATTTTCCTTTTCAATATGTGTGATTTTCGCTTTTGTCTACATATACTTGCTCGAAAGTTAAATGATGTAATAAGAGTTTGATGAATTGATGCATCTTTGTTGTTCCTCACACACAGTGATGAATTGATGTAATAAGAGTTGGAGCGACGGGTAATATGGCTCGAAGGAGTAACTTTCTTTTGAGGGAGACAACATTGTTAACTATTTTTTGAGGGGTACAACATTGTTAACTGGTTGTCGACGAGATGCATGAATTAATGGGCCATTGAGGCAACTAGTTTTTTTTATTTTTACTCTGCGCGCAGTTAGCCCGTTAATGTGGAGGCAGTTAGCTCAGGTGTTTTGTGGCAGATCCACTCTATAAACTCCAGTTAACATTGAAAATGGCAGCAGTTCGTTTGTGTTAAAAAAAGACTTTACTTGAAAAGTGGAGTATATTTCATGGAAGTTAAGAGTGCATAACTGCGGCAGTTTTACAGTGGAATTCATTTTTACTGTAATTTTGCCTAGCAGTTAAGGTGTACACCTGGACCAGCTAAGTGCGCAAACTCTGGCAGCTCATTTGTTATCTTTGTGGCCAGGCTAATTCAGGTTTTAGTTGATGGTTTGCGTACATAAACTAAGCAGGGGTAAACAGCTTCTTTTCTCAAGGATTATTGTTGGTGCTTGTTATCTTTGCATCCTCCTGTAGTCACAAGTCAGTGCTCTGCTTCTATTCCAATGGTTGTAGAGCTCCCACTAGTAGAAAATAGGGCTTTGGTCACAGCTCAATATACACATTACTCCCGGTTGCATTACGAACCGAGACTAATGTGAGCATTAGTCCCGGTTCGAGCAGCTAAAGATATTAGTCCCGGTTCTAATGGGACCTTTAGTCAGGGACGATTCTAGGGGGAGGGGGGGGGGGGGCGAGGG
>LR738709.1:6561454-6621084 GCA_902687465.1 Secale cereale
AGGGGGGGCTAGACCCCCTATCGATCTCGTTACCCGTTAATAGCGATTACGTTCCGGGTATAATTTTCTTCGTACGCACAGAATTCTGGTAGTCTCGCCCCCCTTATGAGCCATCCAGCCATCCCACGACGAGAGGCCTAGAGCCCATATACATATGCGAGATTGCAGGATGCAGGCCGAGTGGCCAACGGCCCTAATACAGGGAAAAGAAGAAAAAAAGCCCACGTGAAAGACAAGGAGTCTGGAAGCAATAGGCACGACCACTAGCGAGTCCACGACGTATGCACTGTAGTTTTGTTCGATTAGAAAAACTTCGTTGCCACCGCCGCCCGCCCATCCTCCTCGTCGAATCTCTCCATCCGTCGAGGAGGGATGGCCGTCCCCGACGGCACCACTCCTCGTTGCCGATCCGCATACCGCAGGCACAATCTGGCCGGCCGCACACACATGGATGAACGACCTGACGATCAACAAAAGGTTAGTTTATTTTAAGTATTAGATTAGTCTGTGTCTTAGAATCTAATTGTAGAAATATATAGACACCAAAAACTAATTAGAAATTATTGTATTGTCCAATTATGTATGTATATACATACAGAGGAATAGAACTCAGTCAATTCATATTTTTTTCAAGCCAATTGGTTCAAGCTCTCGGTATTTGCCTTATTTTGATGTGTGCCTTTAAAACAATAGAACTATAAACTAGAACAAAGAAAAAATCAGAAAAAAAATTGCTGTCAAATTATGGGTTTGTAGCTATGAAGAGAAAGAGTTTCGTTGAGAACATTTTCTAGCCAATTGAAACTAGTAATGAATTCGGAAGAAATCATCCAATCATGATTTTATTCAGATTAACATATATGCAAATTTATTCATATTGTAAAACCGCAGCTATATTTTGAGTATTTAGACCCCACTATATTTACTATGCTATATGCCTATATGATTGTGATCGACTCTTGTAGTTCAAGCCCCTGCCCCCCTATCGTCATTTTCTGGCTCCGTCCCTGCCTTTAGTCCTCATTTGAGACACGAACCGGGACTAAAGATTAGACCTTTAGTCCCGGTTTGAGGTACGAACCGGGACTAAAGGGTGTGATGCCCTTTAGTCCCGGTCCGTGTCTCAAACCGAGACTAAAGACCCCATTTCTCAAACTCTACCTCCACCCCCTTGTATCGTCATCTCAGTTTTGAAAAAAACAAAAGAAAATGATAAAAACTTCAAAAAATAAAATCCTTCGAGATGTAGTTATATTACCACATCTACTATTTATGAAAATTTAAAAACTTAAATTTGGATATGTTTTGCAAAAAAGTGTTATGAAAAAGTAAAAAGGCTGTAACTTTTGCATACGATGTCGGAAAAAACGCATAATATATCAAAATGTTCAGCACGAAAATCCGCATCCGATTTTGACGGCCTATGGCCTGTTTGCAATTTTTTAGAATCCTAAAATTCCGAAAGGAAAATAGGTTATGCTCAAATTTCAGTTTTTTTGAATTTTAGTTAAATCTGGTCAAACTACTTATTCAAGAAGTATTAGTGTTACTAAATAATTATTCAAGAATATTAGTGTTACTAAATAATTATTTTAGTTTTTTAGAATTATGGTCAAATCTGGTCAAATTGTGGTCAAACTACTTATTCAAGAAATATTAGTGTTACTAAATAATTATTGTTTTTTAGAATAATAGTTTCAAACTCAAACAGTGAAATGTGTGACTTCATGAATCAAAAAGTCCCTCTCACAGCTGCAGTGAGAAGCTGCCGCTGGTGACCATCGCCACCGGGAGCCCTGTTTCCATGCTAACAGCTAGTTAACGTGAGACTGTATCCGTGTTTATTCAGTTAATTAATCTGAAGTCCTGAACGCCTCCTACTCTGTTGCCTGTTGGTAGGCTTAGAGCATCTCCAACAGCCGCGCGACGCGCCGCACCCAAAAATCGCATTTGCCGCACGCGCTTCGGCTGGTTTGCCGCGCCGCGCCGCGCTGGCTCCAGCGGCTGCTGTAAAATGCAGCGCGCGCGCTCCGCTCCAACAGCGCGCAAAAATGCAGCGCGCGCGCCGCTACAGCAGCGTCAAATATGGCATTTGGACACAAAATGAAACATTCAATCAAAATGCAATGAACATGTGAAATTTAACAAGTTGATGATGAATACATAAAAAGTCGCCCACAAGCTCGTCGGCGTGGCATCCGCGGCGGCAAGAAGAGGCTGCGCGCGAGGCCGACCGATGGCGGAGCTCCGGTGGCGGCGGCAGCGCCCGCGCCAACGCTCGCCGCGCTAGGGTTTGCGGCGGCGGCGGCGGCGGCGGGGGGGTCGCGGCTGTACAGCGGGGTGAGAGGGGCTCCGGTGTGCGCATCCATGGCGGAAGGGGCGCGAGCGCTGGCGCGCGCGAGTGGAAGAAGAAGGGAAAAAGGGAAGTTCGCGCGCGCGCTCGAGTGTGCCGCGCGCGGAAGTGGACGCACCAAATCAACAGCGCGGGATGGGGCATTCACCAGCGCGCCCAACTCGTTTTAGCGCGCGCGCGTTTTTTGCGCGCCCGCTGGAGCTGTGTGACGCGTTGCGCGCGCGCTAAAATGGCGTTTTTTCCGGCGCGGCGCTAGTATAACGCGGCTCTTGGAGATGCTCTTAGCGTCTACTCCTATAGAGTAGAACAGATTACACGCAGGCATGTGGATACTGTTTCTAGTCAACAGTAGCGAGCTAGTTGCTTGCTAAGCTGATTAGTCCCCTAACCATGCTGCTTTCCTGTGGACATTATGTAAATGGACTGTTATGCAGGTGCTTTGGGAAGAAGAAGGTTATCCCCGCCCGTGTGATCAGGAGAAGGAAGGTGTTTTTCGCTGTCACTGGAAGAGAAAGGTTTGGGCGGTGAAGGCAAGGAAGAAACTGAAGATGCAGGGCAATCAGTCTTGCTTGGGTGTCATAGATTTGAGCTGTTCCAGAAGTGGAATGGTGCTGTTGTTTGAGAGCTGCAGCTAGAACTGACTCCGTTTCATTCTGATAATGCAGCAGTAGACTGAATGTTGGGCACAAGACACATTCCAAGAGCCATCCATTTGCTACACCTATTTAGCATTGGCCTGTCTATTGTAAGACCTGAATGGGTCATTATTACATTGGACTTTGTTTAAGGAAGGCCTTTGGCTCTTACTACTGTGGTTGGTGTGTTGTGAAGGGACGGCAGACGGGTTCTTGGGGAATATGGATGCCCGGGAGGGCGGCTCTAGGAGGTGGGCATGGTTGGCTCTTCCGCAATCATCATGGCAGCGGTGGTGGCTATCCCCTTTGGTCGTGTGGGAGGCAAGGGGTGTAGCGGCGGGAGCTCGAGCTTGTTCTCCTACGTGCTTGGCGACGCCCAGATCGAGATTTAGAGGTCCAGTCTCGCCATGGATGTCCTAGGTGCCTTGTGGTGGTACGGGCTAGTTGCCGAGCGAAAACTCCGCGCTTTGGTGCCCATGGCGACGACGCATGTGGGTGCCGTTCTCCTCCTGAGGATGTCGTGGTGGTTCTTCTCTCCTTGCCAGAGTTCCGGATGAAAATTCTTGCCTACCTCGGACTTGACAATGGCGACGTTTTGTGACGTTCCCCCTCTTGAGGCCGTTGTCGTGGAACTTAGGTGTCCTAGAATATGTTGTAGTGTTATATGTAAGCCTTCTGTGCTCTGTATCGGCAATGTAGTCGTCTGCGTTTATGTTGCCATCCTGGGATCGGCTTTGTAAGAGGGCTTCCTCACTACCTTCCGGGTATAATTTTCTTCGTACGCACAGAATTCTGGTAGTCTCGCCCCCCCTATGAGCCATCCAGCCATCCCACGACCAGAGGCCTAGAGCCCATATACATATTGCGAGATTGCAGGATGCAGGCCGAGTGGCCAACGGCCCTAATACAGGGAAAAGAAGAAAAAAAGCCTACGTGAAAAGACAAGGAGTCTGGAAGCAATAGGCACGACCACTAGCGAGTCCACCACGTACGCACTAGTTTTGTTCGATTAGAAAAACTTCGTTGCCACCGCCGCCCGCCCATCCTCCTCGTCGAATCTCTCCATCCGTCGAGGAGGGATGGCCGTCCCCGACGGCACCACTCCTCGTCGCCGATCCGCATACCGCAGGCACAATCCGGCCGGCCGCACACACACGGATGAGCGACCTGACGATCAACAAAAGGTTAGTTTATTTTCAGTATTAGATTAGTCTGTGTCTTAGAATCTAATTGTAGAAATATATAGACACCAAAAACTAATTAGAAATTATTGTATTGTCCAATTATGTGTGTATAGACGTACAGATGAATAGAACTCAGTCAATTCATATTTTTTTCAAGCCAATTGGTTCAAGCTCTCAGTATTTGCCTTATTTTGATGTGTGCCTTGAAAACAATAGAACTATAAACTAGAACAAAGAAAAAATCAGAAAAAAAAAATTGCTGTCAAATTATGGGTTTGTAGCTATAAAGAGAAAGAGTTTCATTGAGAACATTTTCTAGCCAATTGAAACTAGTAATGAATTCTGAAGAAATCATCCAATCATGATTTCATTCAGATTAACATATATGCAAATTTATTCATATTGTTAAACCGCAGCTATATTTCGAGTATTTAGACCCCACTATATTTACTATGCTATATGCCTATATGATTGTGATCGACTCTTGTAGTTCAAGCCCCTGCCCCCCCTATCGTCATTTTCTGGCTCCGTCCCTGCCTTTAGTCCTCGTTTGAGACACGAACCGGGACTAAAGGGTGTGATGCCCTTTAGTCCCGGTCCGTGTCTCAAACCGAGACTAAAGACCCCATTTCTCAAACTCTACCCCCACCCCCCTTGTATCGCCATTTCAGTTTTGAAAAAAACAAAAGAAAATGATAAAACTTCAAAAAATAAAATCCTTCGAGATGTAGTTATATTACAACATCTACTATTTATGAAAATTTAAAAACTTAAATTTGGATATGTTTTGCAAAAAAGTGTTATGAAAAAGTAAAAAGGCTGTAACTTTTGCATACGATGTCGGAAAAAACGCATAATATATCAAAATGTTCAGCACGAAAATCCGCATCCGATTTTGACGGCCTATGGCCTGTTTGCAATTTTTTAGAATCCTAAAATTCCGAAAGGAAAATAGGTTATGCTCAAATTTCAGTTTTTTTGAATTTTAGTTAAATCTGGTCAAACTATGGTCAAACTACTTATTCAAGAAGTATTAGTGTTATTAAATAATTATTCAAGAATATTAGTGTTACTAAATGATTATTTTAGTTTTTTAGAATTATGGTCAAATCCTGTCAAATTGTGGTCAAACTACTTATTCAATAAATATTAGTGTTACTAAATAATTATTGTTTTTCAGAATAATAGTTTCAAACTCAAACAGTGAAATGTGTGACTTCATGGATCAAAAAGTCCCTCTCAAAGCTGCAGTGGGAAGCTGCCGCTGGTGACCATCGCCACCGGGAGCCCTGTTTCCATGCTAACAGCTAGTTAACGTGAGACTGTATCCGTGTTTATTCAGTTAATTAATCTGAAGTCCCACCGATAATGGACATCTGGCCTTCTTGACCGTTGATCCCCATTACTTCAAGGCAAATTTTAACATGCTCCCTCTTACCCCTTATTTTTACATATGAGGTAAGAAGGTAAGACTTAATCCGACCACTAATTAATGTGATCAACGGCTCAGATCTACCACATACTCTTACCTCTCATGTGAAAAGAGGGGGTAAGAGGGACCATGCTAAAACTGCTCGATCCATTGTACTTGATTTTCGATAAAGGAGACGAAATACATTAATATCAAGATGATACCAATGAAATCTGGCTTTCATTGTACCCGATAAAGTTTTGCAGGGCAATATCGTACATTGTATAGAACTGGACAATCGTGAGCATATGAGAAAACAAAAAATAGCTTTTAGCCCAAAAGTGTGTACAGAAATTACCTGGCATTCTCGAACACCATGCTGAAGTAGCTGAACCAGGTGCGATCAGCCACACCAGCTTGTGTATGCATGCCTTTGGTACGGGCAACAATGGTCACACCAGGACTTGGCCCTTCCATGACAGTCCAATCATTAACAGCCAATGTGCCAAACCCAACCGGTTTGGTGGAGGTAACAATTTCTACCTGGTTGGTGCCCGGCCCAGCGGCAATTTGGTGCAAGTACAAGTGCAAGTTTACCTCAGACTCGCACTGAAGAACACATGAGAGGGATGCAGATGGCATGAATAGAATGGAATGCAGGAGCAAGATCATGGACAGGACAAGGCTAGGACTGGCCATGGCTAGCTAGGAGGCGTATATGTAAACAGACTGTTTCCCTTGTTGCGTGTTAGCTGTGTGCGAAACACTTGAGTTTAGGGTACTATTTGTAGTGGTCCAGGACTAGATAGCATATTCGTTCCATATCCTCTTGTTTCTTATTTCTTTGAGATGATCCGTTCTATATCCTTTTTAGTTTCATTTCTTCAGCTGGAATTTCGATTTAGGATATACTACACATGTGAGGCTGAACAATTCCTTGTACATGTATGATGTATCAACCCTCGGAGATCACAAAGGTCAAGTGCCTTTTAAGGAAATATACTACCCAATTGTTTTCTTTGTCATACAATATGTACAAGGTATTACTTTGCTCACATGGTAATGTACCATTGACAAAGACTAAAATGCATTAGACGCCCATTCTTATCTTTACATTTAATTATATCTCGAGAGGAGCTGCAGCCTAGGTTAGGTTTTCCACCTGGAGAACAAGCAAACTGTCATTACTCCCACAATACAAAGTTCAAATCCAAGTATTCATGCTGCGTGTAAGCTAGATACATAGTTGATCACACGACATTACCAAAAAAGGATTTCGCCCCAATTTTATATATAAAGCAACGATCATCAATAACCCGGTACAAACGCACGCCCCCACAACACACGCACACACCCAAGGTAGGATATATAGGCACTGAGCGCAGCAACGCCAACCTTAGCACTACAAGAGCAACCGGTGTCCTCCACCGTGAAGACGCCACCGCAATGAGATGAGGCCGCAATCGGCGAATCGTGGGCTTCAAGGCGGCGCCTTCAGGAAGGTTACGACACCAGAGCGCCGCCACCGCCCGACCCAAGGGTCGGGGTTTCCCCTGGAAAACACGTTGCGCAAATGAGAGCCGCCAAGAACACAAGTTCGGCGCCGCCGGTCCGTCCAAAGATACATCGGGTTTTCACCCCAGCCAACACTCATCACCACCGAACGCCACATCCCGATGCCCACGCCACCCACACGGTCATGGCCACCGGGCAGCACCAAGCCGCTAGCTCTGCCCATGAGTACCGTAGTACCCCTGTATCCAAGACCTTGACACCACTGATGGGCCTCGAACCCCTCGTTGGTTACCCCAAGTGGAAGGTGTAAGATGCAGTAAGTAGAAGTGTTTTTCCCTAGCAAAGATGCCAAGGATCGAATCCCCAGAGACTCCTAGGTTCAACAAGTAGGTGTCAATTGCTAACGGCGCAATTAGCAATCAACGTGGACCTGCACACAGATACAAATAACTTTGCTCCCAACGAGTACAGAGAGGTTGTCAATCTCTCCGGCCTTGTAGTTCACAAAGGGTTAAAAGCAATATGATAGTAGTGATAGATAGTGTTTTGCAATAGTAAGTAAATAGCGAAAAGTAAATAGTGGATGTGATCAATGATGGTAATATGGACCGGAGTCTCATGATGTTCACTAGTGATGTCTTTCTCCCAAAAGACGATAAAACAACTATGTGAGGTAAACAAATTACAGCTGGGCAATTGACAGGACCACGAACGCAAACTAATGCTGACTACATTGCAAGAAAGGTTGAGGTTCAAAGCATGGGCGGTACGCCAAAGTAAGTAGACCGAAATCCATCAATATCTACTACTAATCATCCACCTTGAGATATCTATCCAGAACATCTCGCTGGTATTAAGTTGCGAGTCCCACCCATAGTGTAAACTCAATGCAACAGACAACTGCATTAAAAAAACTTTGCGTAAAGTAAACAATCCTTGCACCCGCGGGCACAAGCACCGTTGTTTTCCCCCTTGTGGCAACAGCACATCCCCTAGACTCATGTTTCTATCACTCAAGCTAGTCATCGAGGGGCATGAACCCACAATCGAGCATAACGTTCCCTCTTGGAGTCACTACCTATTACTCGGCCAAAGCAATAAATAACAACGGAGAACATGCAAGAATTACTTATGAACTAAAATATAAAAGAGGTGAATCAAATATATTACTCAAGATCAATCTGAACATAATCTCATAATCCATCGGATCCCAGCAAACTCAACATAGCAACAGCATAAGGATTACATAGGTGCCTCGATCATGTAGGGCAGCTCACGATGACTAATTAGTGAAGCACAAGAACGGGAGGAGAACATCACATAGCTACTGGTCATGGACTCATGGTCCAAGGGAGACTACTCACGAGTCATCCGGGAGGCGTCCATGGTGGTGGAGAAGCTCCCGGTGGTGATCCTCCCCTCCGGCAGGGTGCCGGGAAGAGTTCTCCTGGTGCTCCCGATCTTGGAAGCGGCGGCGGCGGCGGAACAGAGATGGGATCGCGAAAAGAAGTCCTTTTCTGAGGGTTACGGAGGACCCTTTAAATATATGCCAAAGTAGGGCACCGGGGGAGCCTCGGGGGGGCCAGGCGCCCCCCCGGCGCGGCCCAAGGGGGGGGGGGGGCGCCCACAGGGCGCCTGGAGCCCCTGTGCCCCCCCAGGCTGCCCTTCGGAGGCAGTGTTGTTTCTGGATCGCTGATTTTTTATATAATTTTTCTGGATTTTTCTGGGCAGTTCTCGAAACGTGAAAACCTGAAATACAAAAACAGCCGAAAATAGAAACTGGCACTGGGGTGCACTGGATTAGTAAGTTAGTCCAAATATGATCAAAAGTGTATGGAAGTGTATGAATATCATAGCAATATCACCCAAAAGTGGCATGGAGCAAGCAGAAATTATAGATACGTTTTGGACGTATCAACATCCCCAAGCTTAATTCCTGCTCGTCCTCGAGTAGGTAAATGATAACAAGAATAATTTCTGTGGTGACATGCTATTAACCATATAGGACTTTCTCATAGTCATATGACAAAAGCTTACTGAGACAATGATTCTATAGTAATTAAGTTGTCTCAAGAGAAAATCACAAATGACTGAAAGTTTTACAACATGAAACTGAAACATCAAAAAGATTTGCAATGAACTTGATGTGCAAATATGATAAAGTGATATCTAGCTTGCCCCCTTTAGTGATGCAAAACATAAATGCAAGGGCACCTTCAAGGTTTAAGTGATGACTAGATACAATCATTTCAGAATAAACGATATGACAATCATGCAAAAGACAATGCTACTTTGGGACAATGCACATTACACTCAGAATGACAATCATGCTCTCAGTAGTTGGTGCTTTAACATAAAAGTAAAAGAAAGGTTAAGTGCTAGAGCTTTTTATTTTGAAAACATGGAATCAATTGTGTCAACGGTAGTAGTACTTCATATGTGTCATGTATAAAACATCCTATAAGTTGCAAGCCTCATGCATCGAATACCAATAGTGCTCGCTCCTTGTCCTAATTAGCTCGGATCCCCATGGGTTATCATTGCATTGCATATGTTTTAACCAAGTGTCACAAAGGGGTACCTCTATGCCACCTGTACAAAGGTCCAAGGAGATAAATCGCATTTGATTTCTCGTTTTTGATAGATCTCAACTTGAGGACATCCATACCGGGACAACATAGAAAATAGATGATTGACTCCTCTTTAATGCATAAGCATATTCTCATAAGAGATTGAGGATTAAGGTCCAAGCTAAAACTTCCACCATGATGCATGGCTTTGGTTGGCGGCCCAATGTTCTTCTCTAACAATATGCATATTTATTCAACCCACGGTAAATCACCCTTACTTCAGACAAGACGAACATGCATAGCAACTCACATGATATTCAACAAAAGTGTGACACTTGATGGCGTCCCCAGAAACATGGTTACCGCTCAGCAAACAACTTATAAGAAATAAGATACATAAGCAGCATATTCTTTACCACAATAGTTTTTAGGCTACTTTCCCATGAGCTATGTATTGCATGGTTAGTTTGCTTAGTGCAGGTGGAGGTTAGCAAAAGACTGGGAGCGACCAACTAAGAGAGCAATGACGGTCATAATCATGCAGAGCGACAAAGCAATATTGAATCAGGCATGGTAGTTATATCGCTACTTAGAAACAAAAGATCATCAAGGCTTGACAGACTTTCTTTACAGTCTTGAATATGCGTGAGCATACGCCAAGTCAATCAAAATAAATTCTCGAAGGAAGATATTACTAAACCATACCATATCATAGGCAAACAAACCAAGTTGGTACTCCAATAACACATTGGGAACCCCCCAGCTATTTGAGATTAACCAAAAGAAAACCTGAACTACTAAGCACCATCATGAAAGTAGCATCTTTATCATAGACACATTAACCCATGCAACGGAAGCAAACTCTCTTAATAAGATGAGCATGGTAATTAAAGAGAGTTCAAGCAACCAACTAAATAAAAGCTCTTGAAAAGATAAGCATGAATACTAAGAGCAGAGCACGATAGTAGCTATTAAAAGACAAAGAACACACACAGCATAGATAGACATGAAAATTCTATGTAATGTTCTAGGTAGAGGTGGAGCGTGTTTCTCTCCCACATAAAGGAATGCTGAGTTCCGACTCGTTATGAAAAACTAAAAAGAAAACTAAAAGCAAGACGCTCCAAGCATAGCACATAACATATGAAGTGATAAAAATATAGCGAAACGAAAGACGAACTGATAATGTTGATGGAGAAGGGGATGCACGGGGGCATCCCCAAGATTAGACGCTTGAGTTTCCTTGAATATTTCTTGGGGGTGCACGGGGGCATCCCCAATCTTGAGCGCTTGACACTCCTGAATCTTTTTATCATCTTCCCTCGCACACTTGAAAACTCCCTTCATACACAACTCATCATAATCTGATTAGCGAGGTTAGTACCCTTAATAAAATAATTATACCTTGCTGGAAATAAGGATATTCTTGAAGTTCTACTGTTTCTCAAGATTGCCAAAAGGTTTTTGCAAAGAAAAGCAAGTTCTTAATTTGCAAAGTGAAGGTAAGGCAAAACAGGACAGAATCTGCGAAAAACAGAACAGCAGGCAGTAATTGACCTGTTCGGGATACTTCTGCAACTCAAATCAAAAAACTCAGAACTGACGCACGAAAGACAATTATATAGAGAACGCTGTCGAAAAAATTCAGACCAAAAATATGATCTGGTGATTTTATACGAATTTTTCTATCCAAGGACAGAATCTGTTTCCTGGACAGCACCTCACAACTTTTGAATTTTCTAGCAATCAGAGGCTATACTTGGCACAAATATGAAAAGCAAAGATACAATGATGATGCTACAGCAGTAAACAACATCAAGACACAACAAAAGCAAAAAAAAATATTCATGTGGGCTGCCTCCCAAAAGCGCTTTCTTTTATGCCTTTAAGCTAGGCATAATGCATAGATCAAGTTGTATCAATTGAACCATCATCAAGATCATCAAAAAGCTCTTCAATAATACAACTAGTCTTAAGAGGACTCTCAAATAAAGGCCTCATAGAGATACTTCTAGGTAGAAGACCAAAAGGATAAAAGTCAAGGGAAGATTCATTTATAAATTCATCAACGATAGGTGTTTCTTCCAAAGTCTTTACAGTTTCAACCCCTTTGGCAATAGGTGGATTGCTTTTAGAACGGGGAGCCTTTGGAACGTGAACGAACTTAGGCTCCCTCTTTGCCGGAGTTTCTACCTTTTCGGTTTTGATCGAGGAGAAAGTAGTTCCTAAGGTATCAAATATTTCCTCAATCTTGTCCATCCTAGAAGAGTCAGAATCATGGAATTTGACGGTCTCCAAAATTTTGAAAATTTTATGCATGGAGCTATCAAGTCTATTCAAATTCCCTTGGATCTTACGATCCAACTCATTCATCTTATTAGTGCTTGGCATCTCTAGCTCTATTTTTTCAAGTTTTTTCATAATGTGAGCTAGGGTGATGTCCTCTCGAATGCTAACAACAGGGGGACTCCCAACAAGATTTTCAATAATACTAAGAGACTCCCAAACTGGGGCCTCCAAGAAATTCCCATTGATAGCAGTATCTAGAATAAACCTATTCCAAGAAGTAATTCCAACATAAAAATTTCTAAGTAAGATAGTATGTAATGCCCCGGATGTAATACTTTCCCTTTTGGGTATATAATATATCTCCGGCTTCATCTATTTCCATTCCGGGTTCTTTGTCTTTCGGGTTTTCGTCGTTTTGTTGTGTGAGTGTGTGGCATTCATTCATATCATGTAGACATGTGCATCGCATTGCATTTGTGTTGTCGGTTGCATCCGGTTCGTCGCGTTTCTTCCCGTTGTCCGTTTCGCGTTCCGGAGCTCCCTCACGTGTCCGTGACGTCCCGTAGGCCTACTTTGGTGTTTGGGCGTGTAACGTTACCGGTGTGCCGCGAGGTTGTTGTGTGTGTTGTTGTTTTGTTGTGTGCAACCCGCCTCTCAAATCTCGTCGCGTTTGGACTCCGTTGGCTATCCCAGCAGTTATTCGTGTGGGTCCAAAGTGCCTTCACTTCGTGTCCCAGAAACACCCCTACTACAGTCTTCTACCCTCTACTAGGCCCATCTAGACTCCCCCCGCGATCGGATCTGTCGGATCGCGATCGGAGGGCTCCTAACACACTTAAATCCCCCAAATCTCCCCTAACCCTAAAATCTGCTATTTATAGGCCCCCTAGTCTATTTTTTGGCATCCCTAACCCTAGCTCCTTCTTCCCCACCTCTCCACCTAAAAATCTGGATCTGCCCACTCTCCCTCAGCCACTTGGAGTTCCCTCCTCGAACCCCGCCGCCAGCATCGAGGAAGCCAGCGCCGCCGCAGTTTCTTCGCTGGAACGGGTCGTTCCCGATCTGGATCGACCGATCCAGTCGGGTCAACGCTCGATCCCTCGCACCAGTCATCGCCAGATCCGCCGACGGCCTCCCGCTTAGGCCCCGATCCAGCCGAGATCGCCCTCCTGGGCCCTTCGCTTGGCTCCTCCGCTCGCCAGCCTGGGTGCACCGAGGCCACTTCGCTCGCTCGGCTCCTCCGCTCGCCAGGCTGAAGCCCAGCCCAGGCCGCCGCGCCCCTCCCTCGAGCGCCTCTAGGCCGAGCACCCGCCTGGGCTTCTCCCGCCGTCGACCGAGGCCGCGGTCGCCATCCCGCGCTCGCCTGGGCCCGAGGCGCCCAGCGGCCCAGCCCCTCCTCCCGCCTGGGCCTTCAGCCGCCTCTAGGCCGAGGCCTCCCTCCAGGCACCTCCGTCGCGGGCCGCCTTCCGCCACTGACCGGCCCGAGGCCCGCTCCTCCTCAGCCGCAGATCTGCCGCACCAGGCCCCGCGGGCCGTCGCCGCTAGGTGGGCCGAGGCCGCCCGAGCCACTTCGTTCCACGGGCCAGATCCGCCGCCATCCGGCCCGCATCACCAGATCTGAGGTTGACCTCATTTTTTCCTCTAAGTCCCAGATTATTTGTGTGCTGATGCTATATTCAAATTGCGATATCTTTTTATGCATAGCTCCGTTTTGCGCAAATAGCATGTCCAGACGTTCGTGGTGATTAGCACTACGTTTTATCTTTTTGTGTCATGCATGTTAGAGATCATCTAAGTGCTTGTTTTGTTGTTGCAAGAGTGCATCGTGATATAAACTGCTGTTATGTGATGTTTTTATGCCATCTTTGCCATGTGATATCTTTTAGCTCGTTTGTCCGAATGATGCAAATGACATGTCCACGTGTTCGTCTTGCCATGATCTACATGTTGTATGTGCTAGGTAGCATGTTAGATTTATTCTTGCCATGTTTAGAATCGTTGCAAAGTGCCATGTGGCTGTGATGTTGTTTCACTTGTTATGAAATGCCATCTTGTTGAGCTCGTTGCTATCGTTGTGTTTACCTCAATGATGCATGCTTGTTTGTTTCGGAATCACCATCATGTGTACTTTGATGAGGTGCTTACCACTTGCCATGTTTAGTTTCGAGGTGACTTAAACATGCTCTTTTATGTGCCATGATGATATTGCTGTTTTAGGACTTCGTGGATTTTCACTAAGTCTGAAATCTGTAATGTTCCGATGCCATGTTCGTGTGATGTTCTAGGACAAACCATGTTAGTTTTGGAGTGGATCTTGATTGTTCCTTGTAGTATATATTGTTGTCTTTCCATCCATGTTCTCACATGTTTATTTAAGTGGCTGTAGCATGTTTATCTTTTGCTCCAAAGTTTCAATAAAATTCTGCTGCCAGAATTTTATTGTCAAGTTCAATATGTCCAAGATCATTGCTATTGATCCGTGACTCCTTTGGGGGTACACCTTTGGACTTAGTTGCTGTAGTATATGTCTAGTTTGTGTTCATGTCCTTTGCCATGATATTTGAGTGATGTAGCTTAATTATTTTGTGCTTCGAAGTTGCTATGATGCTGTAATTTTCAGCTTTCGCTCATTTCTTGTTTCGGGCATAACTTTTAGCCCGTAACTCCGATTTCAGCGAATCTTATATGAAACTTGATTGATTTTCCGTGTAGATTCACAATATCAGATTGTTAGCATGTTTTGAGGTGTTTTGCTTGAGTGATATTTTACGTGCTCCCTGTGCATCCTTAGTGCATCCATCATGCATCCATCATTTTCGAGTGCGCATTGCATTTTGTTGATTTGTGCTTGGTGTGATTGTTTTGTTTAGAGCCGGAAGCAGAGTCCGAGTTCGAGTACGAGCACGAGGTTTCCAACGAGGTTGAGCACGAGGACCCTTCTTACGATCCGAACGACTTCCCTTCAGGCAAGATGACCGAACCCCGATAACATTACTATCTTTGCCTATTGCTAGTAGTTCCGCTCTATAGTTTTGCCTCGATGCCCATGATCTTCTTGTCAGCCTCCTACTGTAACCATTGCCATGTTTAACCAACCTACCTATGCAAACCGTTGCTTGGCTAAGTACGCTTCGCTCAACCCTTCTTATAGCATTGCTAGTTGCAGGTGAAGATCGAAGATGCTTGCTTGATGTTGAAGTTTGGTTGGGTTATATCACACTATATAAATGCTTAAAATGAAATCATCTATATATTGGCAAGGGTGGAAGGCTAAGCCTTTTGCTTGGTGATTTGTTCCACTCATGCCGTTAGGAACCGTATAAACCGGTGTTATGTTCCTTGATTATGCGTTCCTAACACGGTTGGGGTGTATGGGACCCCCTCGATAAACCGCTAAGTGCTAAGTCTTTTCCAGCAAGTCCCAACATTGGTACTATTCGCCTAAACAACTAAAACTTTCCGAGGGAGTAATTAACCCGAGGCTTAATTAATTCAGCCCCCCTGGGCCAGTGCTCGATTTGAGTGTTGGTCCAAACTAGAGTCGTGTGCGGGGCCCCCCTTGGCAACTTGGGTATTTCGGCCACTGTACGCTGTGCTCATCCGGTCGTGGCCTGAGACTAAATACGCGCGGCTACTATCAGGGTGTCGGCACACCGGGAGGATTTGCTGGATTAGCCTTACCTTAGCTCGGTATATCTTGAGCACGGGATTCCGAGAATACTCGGGTCTTCCCACTTTGGAGTTGCGACTCCGCGGATCGTGGGCTTGTAATGGGTCAAGTTGGAACACCCCTGCAGGGTTTGAACTTTCGAAAGCCGTGCCCGCGGTTATGTGGCAGATGGGAGCTTGTTAATATCCGGTTGTAGATAACTTGACACAATGTTTCTAATACACTACCAGCGTGCGTTCCGTGATCGTCAATTTCCGAATAGGGATTCGGGAGTTGAACACGGAGGGGTTATGCTTGTTGAGCTTGTAGCTAGGATCACTTCGTGATCACTTCTCGTTCGAGGCTTTCTTTTCTCGCTCTCACTCACGTAAGCTAGTTGCTAGTTGCTGCTGCAGACACTTATTCTTTTCTTCAGCCTTATCCTTTCCCAAAGGCTTGAATAGTCTTGTTACCCGGGAACGGGATTGCTGAGTCCTCTGTGGCTCACAGTTACTTCACCATACCAGATGCAGGTCCAGTTGTGAGCTATCCAGGTGATGGCACCGAGCTGGATTGGGAGTACGACGAGGAGCGTAGTCGGTACTATGTTCGATATCCGGATGATCAGTAGTGGAGACTCCTACTAGGATTCGATCCGCCTGTGGTTTTATTTATTTCAGTTTGGTATCTTGACTTTTGGATTTTGCCCTTAGAGGGTTGTGATATTCTTAATGTATGATGTTTGAGACATGTTATGTAATTGTGTGACGTGGCGAGTGTAAGCCAACTATTTATGTTTACAATCCCCTCTTTTACATGAGATGTGCAAAGATTACCAAACTTGAGATCATTCTAGGATGGATTTATGCCTTTAAGTCGTGCCTCGACACGTAGGAGGTATAACTCCATCCTGGGCATTACAATTTGGTATTCAGAGCCTTCTCCGACCTAGGAGCCCCCACTGTTTGATCGAATCGTTGACGGTCGAGTCTAGGCACACACTGAAAACTTTTTGAGTCCTATATTATATCGGAGAGTAGGATTTCTTTGCTTCTCATCCCCTTTCTCTCTGGTGAGGACTCCTGACGACTACTCTTGTCTCTCCTATCTTCAAAAATTGCACAATTTTTTTTAGGAATCCCGCGAGTATTCTGGGATTGTTTCGATGTTCTTGTGACAAGGATATTGTTCTCGATGCCTCCTGTTGCCGGGGAGTTGAGCTTCGGGGTATTGTTGTCACAAGCATATCGCGACAGTACTAAATACTTAAGACGGCCGACATCGAAAATCTCTCCTATACGGCCAGTGGAAAGATAACCCCGAAATCACCCAGTACTGGGGAGGTAGTTCGGGAGTATTGCCATAGCTTGTTATAGTGGATGCTTTTCGAAGGTCCGAGGTACACAGTTTCCGAGAAAGACTGGTTATGTGTTGAAGGATGGATACACCTGGATGTAGGTTTAGAGTTGATTGTGCGGTGCTTCCCGTGTATCCCCAACACCTGATTGCATAACTGGAATCTTTCGGAAATCTATAGGTGGGTTTATCCAGTAGATCGTAGGCATTCTTCCAACGAATGCAGGTTAGTGAGTTTGGGGTTCCACATTGAGTGAAGTGGTTTATGACCGATGTTACTATCAGGAGTTGCATCTTAAAGGGTCCTTGGCTATGCTGATCCGGGGATTGCAAAACCTTTTCGTAACGCGTTCATATGCTTTCAGCACAAAGATGTTAGAACGAAACTCCTCTCTTGTGTTTGTTCCCATCCGTACCTTGTTGTTTTCTTATTTTCAATTTTGATCCCTATGTGGCTTCTCGTGAAGATTGATGTTATCATTTAACTGAGAATATCATTCGTTCCTCTTGTTCGAATGATTTCATTCGTTCCTATTGTTCGAATGATTATTGTGAAGACTTGTTGCAATTCATGCCATTGATTCAGCTTATACCTTTTGTCAATCAATTGCTGATTCATGGTCATCTCTTTCAGGATGGCTCAGAAAAAGGTTCCCAACGCTAACCCAGAGGGTGAAGAGGTCCCAGATCGTCCTCCTTCCCCTCCTCCTCCGCCTGAGGCTTGGAGAGCGATTATGCAGACTACAGCTCAGAACACCCAGTTGTTGATGCAGATGATGCAGCAGATGCAAGCTAATCAAGCTAATCAGGGTGTTCCAGGGAACCAAGGCAACTTCTTCAACCAGCAGCACCATGCTACTCTCAACCAGTTCTTGGCCAACAATCCTAAAGCTTTCAGTTACTGTGTCGACCCTCTTGATGCTGAAGATTGGTTAACCGACATAAAGAAGCATTTTGAGTGCAGTAACGTGAAGGAAGATGATTATGTGAAGTTTGCAGCCTTCCAACTAAAAGATCAAGCAGCCGACTGGTGGCAGCAGTACAAAGACTCCAGGCCGGGTCAAGTGATCTCTTGGGAGAATTTCTGCAAGGACTTTCGCTCGCACCACATTCCTACAAGTGTCATCGAGGGTATGCGTGAGCAATTCCGCAACCTGAAGCAGGGCTCCATGACGGTCTATCAGTATAATGTCAAGTTCCAAAACCTCGCTCGTTATGCTAAGCAAGACATTCCTGATGCCAAGAGTAAAATCTACCAGTTCCGTGGAGGTCTCAAAGATGAACTTCAGCTTGCTCTCACTTTGTTTGAACCCGATGAATTCGACAAGTTCTATAACATGGCTTTGAAACAAGAAGCAGCTCAGCTTAAGATGGAGGCTTCTAAGAAGAGAATTCGAGATGCCGTTCACTCTTCCTCATCGTCTCAGATGGTCTCGAAGCATCAGAAATTTTGGCTTCCTCCTCATCCAGTGATTCGAGCTCCATACAACAACTCCAACAACAAGAACTCTGGTGGACGTGGTTTCTCCCACCCACCCAACCCGAGCACCAAGTCGAAGAACCAGTTTCAGTCTCAAGGCTCCAAGTCAAGTGGCTCTCATTTCCGTCCTCTCTCTGAAGTGGTGTGCAACAGATGTGGCCAGAAGGGCCATTATGCCAACAGATGTCCGAATCCGAAGCGTCTTCCTCCTCCTCCGCCTGTCAGTTCAGCGATTGTCAAGCATGATCCATAGTCTGCAAGGGTCAATCTGATGAGTGCAGCTGAAGCGGAGAACTCTTCTGATGTCATTTTGGGTAACCTTCCAGTGAACTCTATACCTGCTAAAGTTTTGTTCGATTCAGGTGCTTCACATTCTTTCATGTCAAGACCTTTTGCTTTGTCACATGATATGCCATTGCAAGCTTTGCCGAGTCCGATGTCTGTGCTTTCTCCGGGTTTGCTCATGAACTCCAACAACTTTGTTCCGAATGTTTCTATCCGCATGGGTGATTATCGATTTCCGGCTAATCCGGTGGTTCTTGGTAATTCTGACATTGACCTCATCCTCGGAATGGATTGGCTTTCTCAGCACGATGCTCACATTGATTGTGCTCAAAAGGAAGTCAAGTTGACTCATTCTGATGAAGATGTGATTATCTTCGCCTCCAGGGATAACACTATCAGGCTTTTCTCTCTCAATGATAAGGGCGAAATTAATGCCATATCTCAAATTCCGGTGGTGAACGAATATCAAGACGTCTTTCCTGAAGAACTTCCAGGCATGCCTCCACACCGTCAGGTGGAGTTTGTCATTGAACTCGAGCCGGGTACTGAGCCAGCATGCCGGCGTCCGTACAAGCTCTCTCCGGATGAATTGAAGGAATTGAAGAAGCAGCTTGATAAACAGGAGAGTATGGGTCTCATCAGGCCTAGTACATCTCCGTGGGGCTGTGGTGTCTTATTTGTCAAGAAGAAAGATGGCACGGAGCGTCTCTGTGTTGATTACCGGCCATTGAACAAGAAGACAATAAAGAACAAGTATCCGCTTCCCAACATCAACAAACTCTTTGAGCAGCTCAAAGGAGCTAAAGTGTTCTCTAAGCTTGACCTCCGAATGGGCTATCATCAAATTCGCATTCGCGAGGAAGACATTCCCAAGACGGCCTTCAGAACGAGCTACGGTTCATACGAGTATACCGTCATGTCCTTCGGTCTCGCCAATGCTCCTCCTACCTTTTCGAGGATGATGCATTACATCTTCAACCCCTATACTGCCGAGTTTGTGCTTGTGTATCTGGATGATATTCTGGTGTTTTCCAAGAATGAAGAAGATCACGAAAAGCACTTACGTCTGGTTCTTGATCGACTCCGAGAGCATAAATTCTATGCCAAGTTCTCAAAGTGCGAGTTTTGGCTCGATAAGGTTTTGTACCTGGGCCACATCATCTCAGCTGACGGTATTGCGGTTAATCCCGAGAAAGTTGAAGCAATTGTCAACTGGGAAGCTCCTCAGAATGTCAAGCAGCTCCGCAGTTTTCTGGGTCTGGCCAGCTATTGCAGAAGGTTTGTTGAGAACTTCTCCAAGATTGCCAAGCCTCTCTCCAACTTGCTTCAGAAGAATGTCAAATACTTTTGGTCTCCAGAGTGTGAAGTGGCATTCAAAACTCTCAAAGAAAAGCTTGTCTCTGCTCCAGTTCTGACTCCTCCAGATGAATCCAAGCCCTATGAAGTTTTCTGTGATGCTTCTCTTCAAGGTCTTGGTGGTGTGCTTATGCAAGATAAGAGAATTGTGGCATACACTTCTCGTCAGCTCAAGCCAAGTGAGAAGAACTATCCCACACATGATCTCGAGCTAGCAGCTGTGGTACATGCTCTGATTACGTGGAGACATCTGTTGTTGGGCAGAAAGGTCGACATCTTCACTGATCACAAGAGCTTGAACTACATCTTCACACAGCCGCATCTGAACCTCCGTCAGACTCGTTGGGTTGAAATGATCCAAGAGTACAATCCCAGCATTGAATACACTCCTGGCAAGGCGAATGTGATTGCAGATGCTTTGAGAAGAAAGGCATATTGCAACAGCCTTCTTATCAAGCCGTACCAGCCTGAGCTTTGTGAAGCATTCAGGAAACTCAACCTTCAAGTTGTTCCGCAAGGTTTTCTTGCAAATCTTCAAGTTGCTCCTACCTTGGAAGATCAAGTCCGTGAGGCCCAACTCAGTGATACCATGGTGAAGAAGGTGAAACATGGTATTGCAAAGGGCATTCCGAAATACAAGTGCTTCCGTGTTGATGAGAGAGATACCTTGTTCTTCGAGGACAGACTCGTTGTTCCCAAAGGTGATCTCAGGAAGCTCATAATGGAAGAAGCTCATGATTCTCTCCTTTCCATTCATCCTGGCAGTTCCAAGATGTACCAAGACCTCAAGCAGTCTTACTGGTGGACACGCATGAAAAGGGAGATTGCCCAATTCGTGAATGAATGTGATGTTTGCAGAAGAGTGAAAGCAGAACATCAACATCCAGCCGGTCTTCTCCAACCTCTTCCCATCCCCGAGTGGAAGTTCGACCACATTGAAATGGACTTCGTCACTGGCTTTCCTAAATCCAAGCGAGGAAATGATGCTATCTTTGTGGTGATTGACAAGCTTACCAAAGTCGCTCACTTTCTTCCAGTCAAAGAATCAATCAATGCAGCTCAATTGGCAGAGCTGTACACTTCCAGAATTGTGTCCCTACATGGCATTCCTCAAGTTAAATCCTCAGACCGTGGAAGCTTGTTCACATCAAGGTTCTGGGACTCCTTTCAGTCCGCCATGGGCACTAAGATCAGGTTCAGCACTGCTTTTCACCCTCAGACTAGTGGTCAAGTCGAGCGTGTGAATCAGATTCTAGAAGACATGCTCAGAGCCTGTGTCATCTCCTTTGGCATGAAATGGGAAGACTGCCTTCCATTTGCCGAGTTCTCTTACAACAACAGCTTTCAAGCAAGTGCAGGCAAAGCACCGTTTGAAATCCTCTATGGCAGAAAGTGCCGTACCCCTCTCAACTGGTCTGAAACAGGCGAACGTCAACTTCTTGGCAATGACTTGATCTCAGAAGCCGAAGAAATGTGCAAAGTCATACGTGAGAATCTCAAGGCCGCTCAGTCGCGTCATAAGAGCTACTATGACGGCAAGCATCGTGATTTGGCATTCAACATCGATGATCATGTCTATCTCCGTGTGTCTCCGATGAAAGGCACCCAAAGATTCGGTATCAAAGGAAACCTTGCTCCTAGATACGTCGGGCCTTTCAAGATTCTTGGCAAGAGAGGCGATCTAGCCTATCAACTTGAGCTACCTTCGAACTTCGCCAATGTTCATGATGTCTTCCATGTGTCTCAACTTCGCAAATGCTTCAAGGCACCTGAGCGCATGATTCCGTTTGAAGAGATTGATCTTCAACAAGACCTGTCCTACCGAGAGCATCCCGTTGCCATTCTCGAAGAAACCGAACGCAAGACCCGCAACAAGTCCATCAAATTCCTGAAAGTCAAGTGGTCACATCACACCGACCGAGAAGCTACCTGGGAACGAGAAGATCATCTTCGTTCCGAGTACCCTTCCTTTTTCCAGTCCTAGATCTCGGGACGAGATCTTTTTGTAGTAGAGGAGAGTTTGTAATGCCCCGGATGTAATACTTTCCCTTTTGGGTATATAATATATCTCCGGCTTCATCTATTTCCATTCCGGGTTCTTTGTCTTTCGGGTTTTCGTCGTTTTGTTGTGTGAGTGTGTGGCATTCATTCATATCATGTAGACATGTGCATCGCATTGCATTTGTGTTGTCGGTTGCATCCGGTTCGTCGCGTTTCTTCCCGTTGTCCGTTTCGCGTTCCGGAGCTCCCTCACGTGTCCGTGACGTCCCGTAGGCCTACTTTGGTGTTTGGGCGTGTAACGTTACCGGTGTGCCGCGAGGTTGTTGTGTGTGTTGTTGTTTTGTTGTGTGCAACCCGCCTCTCAAATCTCGTCGCGTTTGGACTCCGTTGGCTATCCCAACAGTTATTCGTGTGGGTCCAAAGTGCCTTCACTTCGTGTTCCAGAAACACCCCTACTACAGTCTTCTACCCTCTCCTAGGCCCATCTAGACTCCCCCCGCGATCGGATCCGTCGGATCGCGATCGGAGGGCTCCTAGCACACTTAAATCCCCCAAATCTCCCCTAACCCTAAAATCTGCTATTTATAGGCCCCCGAGTCTATTTTTTGGCATCCCTAACCCTAGCTCCTTCTTCCCCACCTCTCCACCTAAAAATCTGGATCTGCCCACTCTCCCTCAGCCACTTGGAGTTCCCTCCTCGAATCCCGCCGCCAGCATCGAGGAAGCCAGCGCCGCCGCAGTTTCTTCGCTGGAACGGGTCGTTCCCGATCTGGATCGACCGATCCAGTCGGGTCAACGCTCGATCCCTCGCGCCATGTAGGAGATATGCCCTAGAGGCAATAACAAATGTTATAAATTATCTCTCTGTTCATAATTAAGTTTATATTCCATGCTATAACTGCTATGGTTCACGGGTCTACAATAAAACGAGGCTCGGAGGAAGACTCATATGCACGTGTGGGATAATAAACGATAAAATGTATTCCTGGTCTGGCCTCTAAGACTAGCTCAAGTGTTGCATGATGGTTCTATTTTCCTGATCATGGGCATGTCTATGCCAGCAACTTTGAGGGCACAATGTTATAGGAACATTTGTGTTGAATCGACCCGAATTGATGTTATGCTATGAGATACTTTCGTCACAAGTTAATGGTTAATAACACAGGAAGTTAATGTTTGCATAATTCCTTAGACCATGAGAGTATCGAGTTTCTTCATGCTTGCTTCATGAACTTTGGGGTTTGTTAAACGTCATCCGTAAATGGGTGGCTATTACGGCGGCTTACGGGTTCATGGAAAAGTATGGTAAGTAACTTGATAGCTCAAGATTGGGATTTGCTCCTCCGTCGATGGAGAGATATACTCGGGCCCTCTCGGTGTAACGGTATCCATCATCGTCTGGCCAGACACAGGGTGATTTGATCACTGGGATGCCGGAACACGAAAACGAGAAAAGAGAACAAAACCGGTAACGAGGTAACTTGCATAGTGGACAAAGTGTTTGCCCACGGGGATGCAATAAATCTCACCTCGGGTGTTTGTGACATATCGCGAAGCAAAAGGAATAGCACACAGCAACTAGAGGTTCACTCGAATATTTATTCATGTGGGTATAGGGGGTCAATATGGGTGTCCACGGCTCCGATGTTGATCATTGATCGGAAGTGTTTCCGGGTCATGTCTATACTTCACTGAACCTATAGGGTCACACGCTTAAGGGTCATCTATCTGCTGAATACTAGACAGGGAGTCTGAGAGAAAATCACCGAAAAAGTTTCGGAGACAACGGAAGAGTTCCGGAGAGAGAACACCGAAAGAGTTTCGGTAAAACCGAAAATATGTTTCGGAATATATTATTAGGTCAAAAAGGGTTTCGGCACCGCATGGAAATTATCAGAGGGTGCCAGAATTGGTCTGGGAACTTCTGGGAATTTTCAGAGAGAAAAACCGGAAATGTTCCGAAACTGCCGTAACCGCTGTTAATGCTTTCCGCTGATAAAAACCACAGCACCGAAAATGTTTCGGATCATGCCCAGAATAATTTTAGAGGGTACCGGAAATGTTCTGGCACCTTCTGGAATTTTTCAGAAAAAAGTTTCGCGGAAAACATCTTGTCTCAGCGCGAGGGGACAAGATCCCACGAATCGGGGGTTGCATGTTTGGTGGCTTTTTGTCTAGGGAGCATGCATGTTTCATGGAGACATGTTGGTGGCTTGTTGGGGCCCCCCCCCCATGGGGGGACAAGGTGTTGGGCTGCCATGGGAGTGTCCCCTTGGTGCCCCCCTTGTGTTACCTTTTTACCCTTCCATGTGGGACATGTAGCATGGGTAATTTGGTATTTCCTCCACCACCCCACCCCTTGCCTTGGCCTATAAATAGAGGTGGAGGGGCAGCCCTCCACACTCATCCCTTGCTCACATACATGCCATTGCAATGATCTGGCTTCTCTCTCCCTCCCACGAAATAGTTTCGTAGAGCCGAAAGGCTGTCTGGGTTCCGGTGGGAACTAGTTCTGGACGGCGAAGCCCTGCCGGATAGATGACACCGTATGTGTGCAACTCTGTAGAGAGGTCGTAGTTTCGATCTTAGTGCCCTGAGGGGCTGTTCGTGAGTGCCTCCCGAAGGGCTGTCCAAGTGACGGTCCGAGTTCTGTGAGTCCTCCCGAAGGGCTGTCCGAGTGACCGTTCAAGTTTCGAAGGTCCTCCCGAAGGGCTGTCCGCGACACCGTCCGGGGGACTGTTCGACCGTCTCCCGGAGGGCTGTCCGAGGAGCGGATGAGGGTATACATCCTCGCGGTTGGGAGGTTGTAAATCCTAGCTGCGGGGATCTGCACCGACGATCATCATCGACTCTACTTCCGCTGCGCTACGAGTCGGTAACGAAACAAATCAAACCTTGTATGCAGTCTTCATAGTGGTCCTGGGCTGGTGCGTAGGTCGGAAAAATTTATTTTCTGCTGCGTTACCCTACAGTGGCATCAAGAGCCGTGCTATGCGTAGATGCAGGTTGCGATCTAGAATACATGGAGATGTATGGGTGTTGCACAATATAATTAGGTAGTAGATAAGATCTATTACTGAAAATTATTTGTGCGGGTAGCAGATGAAATCTGTTACCTGATGTTCTTGTTGCTTCCCTTAAATTTGCGTAGTCCTGATCTTGACAGCATTGTGGAATCTGACAAAGTTCTGGCAATCCGCGATCCTTTCATGCTGCTCCTGAGTATGCTGATTGACAGATCAACGAAGTGCTAACAGTTCTTTGGGTTCCACTTTAGTCAAAGAAAGATGGATGTTTCGCAGACGAAAGGGCAATGAAGATATGATCTGCACAGGGGTCATGCGTATGACGAAGTTTAGTATGGGGCTCGAGATTTTATTATCTCGTGTTTCATACACCCTGGAAAGTTAATCTAGCAACTTGAATTATCATACTTGATGATGGACGTTGGTAGCTTCGGTTTGTTTCGAAACCTTAGAAGCCACGTAAGATAAACTTTTGCCTGAACCGATTAGAGACGTCTAACTTGGTTTTGCAGGAGGGTTTGCATGTGCATGTGATGTGGTATAGCAGTGCTCATAATAATTTGATTATGTATGAGATGGCTATATAATGTAAATTGATTAACATGACCTGCGTGTCATGATTCGGCATGATGGCTGGAGCCATATGATTGCACTTTAATGACCTGCGTGTCAACCTTGTGTAATGCATTTATTTTATCTGCTATAGAGATAGCAATATTATCTGGTGCATCGACAAGGTGGTGGCAATCTTCGCAAAGGTAAACACCGACGCGAGTGCCGAAGACGAAGAAATGAAAGACTTCTCCGTCAGAAAGGGCTATACCATATCATGCTAATTATGAATTGCCTGAGATGTTTATCCCTTTGATGCACCCTTCTTGATTGCGCCGTAGTCGCTTTTTATTAGGGTGATCTCTCACAAAAATATCAAGTTGTTAGTGTTCTCCCAAGTGTAGCACCGTCACGGCACCTAACTTTTCGGGGTGCGCCATGACTAACATGGGTACGAACGAATTGAGAAGTGTGAGGCGGGTGAGGTCAGACCTCGCAGCAAGATCACTTGGTTGTCTTGATGTTCATGGCAGGATCGTCCTGAGCTCGGAACACGCGCATCGAAAGATGAACAAGAGTCACATAGAGATGTGATCGGCATGTTTGCCCACCAATTGAGATTTTCGTCATCAGTGGTGACTAACATCAATGGCGTTGAATTGAAATGTGGATCTTGAATCACTCACAATCAATTATGAGAGATATTGATTTGAGTGGGAGCGCACTGTTGAATTAACTTGTTTAATTCTCAGTGCAATTAATTTTGAACACTGTCTAAGTGTGGTTTGCATAATAGTTATAGAATAATGGCTCGCGTTTCCACCTTCCCTATTAAAATTGAATAGCTGTTAAATATCTGGTTAAATCTTTACGGTTGGTAACGTAATGTGAGGATTGTCCTCAAGAGTGCCGAGAAGGACTTTGTCATATCGCATACTTTCGGTATTCTCCCGCTAATGCTATGGATCATGTGACTCTCGTCCTTCGATCCAAAAGCTAGAATTCCATTTTTTAGTCAAGTGCAATATGTTTGCTTCCATGAGACCCGAACTTCAAAAGTTTGGATAGTTATGTGATATTCATGGAATCTGAAAATCATTTTCAGAGACAGACAAAGGCTGAAAGATATGAGATATCCAAAGCAGTGTTTGTTTGCAAACTATTAGTAAAGGAGTTTACTATGCATTAGACTGATAAGAGAGGGATCCAGTAGAACGCCTGTCATATGATGAAAGGTGAATAAAACAACAACTTAAAGAGAAAGGAAGTGTCCGAAGGGTGTTAGTAAGATTTTCACGCCTAGGAAGTCCGGGGCTAACGCCACTCTTAAGTTGGGTGCTTCTTCTGAGAGTAGGAGAAATACTAAAAGTTAAACTGTTAGAAGTATAATGGTAAAAAGAAAGAAGACTGGAATATCCAGCTCATGTATGAATGTCATACAAGTTTTTGATGTATAGATGGCTGGTCAAAGATATAGTTCTTGGGAATTATGATTAAATTATTAATGACTAATTCTTGGGTATTGTGAGTTAATCACAAAGATACCCGCTCGATTGCATTCTGTTGCAACTCGATGTAAGAACTACTATGGCCTAAGAGACTAGCCAGGAATAAGGTTTAGGTATACACAGGGAACATAGTAAATGTTACTATACCTTCCATCGGTGTATTACCGTCTGTATTTATTTTCATAATTCATTTAGAGTTTTACACACTCTAGCCCATTGCATAAGGTATCTTGCAAGAAGGTTGTTCATAAGAGAACTTCTGATGTTCGGTGTTATGAACAACATAAGGGCCATACTTTCATTATGAATGAGATGTATGTTATGAATGTTGATAATAATATATTACCTCTGTGTTTACTTTCACAATTCATTTTAGAGTTTCATACACTCTAGCCCATTGCACAATGTTTGTTGCAAAGGAGTTGTTCATAAGAACAACAATTGTTGTTTAGTATTATGAATAACATGAAGGGCCATGCTTCCATCCAAGATGGGATGAATGTTATGAATATTGATGGTAATATGATACATCCATAACACTGACGCTAAATGTCGCAAGACTAAAAGAATACCACACAGGTGTGGCACTGCATTTGGTCACATTGGAGAAACCCGCATGGAAAATTCCATTATGATGGATTTTGAAGTCGTTTGATTTTGAATCATCTGACACTTGCAACTTTCCTCCGAAAAGTGAAGTGACTGAAATACCGTTCACAGGCCATAAGGAACGAGTAACAAACTTATTGGTGATCATACATTTGATGTGTGTAGTCCGATAAATGTTGCAAGTAGTGGATTTATCTATCTTCAGAAATGACTCAAGTAGATATATGGATATTTACTTGATGAGACGTAAGTCTGGATCTTTTGAAATCATTCGAAAGGTTTTCAAAAATGAAGTAGAAGTTATTATAACAAGAAAATTATGTTTCTACAATTCGATTGCAGAAAGGAATATTTGAGTTACAAGTTTAGCGAATGTCTGATGAGTTGTGAAAGCTGTTTCATAACTTACACTTCCCGGAACACCACTGCAAAGTGAAAAGTCTGTGAAGATGTAATCAAACCATTTATGACATGGTGAGATCAAAGATGACATAAATAAATTTGCCATTATCCCTTTTAAAGAGTGATGCTTTAGAGACTGCGGCTTTTACACTGAAAAGAGCTCCATCGGGTCTGTTGAAATGACACCATGGTATGGTACGCCCAACCATGTTATATCTTTTCTTAACATTTGGAATATGGGGCTTGTGTAAAAGGTTACAAACCTATTCCAAATCAGACAAGTGCTACTTTGTAGGTTATCCCGAGGAATTGGGTATTCCTCCCTCACTATACCGAGGCAAATAGTTTTGCCATGAAACGGTATGCTTTTAAAGAGAATGGTTCTTTCAAAAAGGTGAGTGGGAGAATAGTGCAAACTCGACGAGATAACAGTATCTTCGTCATCAGGTCAAAGGAAAGGAACCTTGGAAGTAATTCTAGAGTTTCCTACTGCGACTGATACGGAAGTCTCTACAATAAAATGTATGGACTTTGGTCGAACTTGCAGCTGAACCACGTAGGCAAGGCTCGTGCAAACCTCTCAGGTGCGCAGACGAGATATTGTTGTTAGACAACAATATACCTACGATACACAAGGAAGCGTTGATGGGCCCTGACTCCGGAATTGGCTGAATGCCAATACAACCCGAGTTAGTTTCCATATAAGTGATTCAAGATTAAAACCTTGATACACCTTTCGGAAGACTTAGAGTCTGACAAATATTTATGGAACTTAAAACTGATACGGATAAAATGTTTTATCCATAAAGCTCGACTTGTTGCAATAAACAAGTTCAAGGAGTTGACTACGATGAGATTGTCTCACCGTAGCGATGCTTAAACTCGGTTCGGGTTAAACTAGCAATTAATAAATATTTCAATCTTGAGATATGAAACATGGATGACAAAAGGATTTCCATCTGATGGAAATGAAACCTAGGACTTGTATGTGATACAGTCCAAAGTAATTTGTCGATCCAGAGGATGCTAGTAAGGGTGCAAACTTCAGAGTTCCGGCGATGGACAGAAGAGAGCAAATTGGAGTTGGAATCTTCGTGTTTTGATGAAATGGTCAAAAGGGGTTTTGACTTCATCAATGGGTAACGAAGATGCTTGTAATTCAAGAAAGTAAGTGGGAGCGCAATAATATTTCTAAAAACCTTGTGTGCTTGACACATTGGTAATTGGAAATAAATTTCTTGACACGAATTAGGACTTCATTTGAAAATAGTTTTTCAATGAAGTGCTTAGGCTAAATAGCCTTGATATTAGGCATGATGATCTATGGAGATAGATTTACCTAATGGGGCTAAGCAATGAATACATATTGACAAGATGCTAAAACTTTTTAGCATATAAAACGCCAAGGAGTGATTCTTGCCGAAGTCACATGGAAAGAGTTTTTGCAAGAATCGGTGTCCCAAAAACACCTATGAGCAAAATACATGATGGAGATTCCACACACTTTCGTGTTTGGATTAGTCATGTATTCCATGGTATGTAAAAACAACCAGATATGTCCGATACTCCAAAGGTGTTATGAGTATAGATACCAAAGTGGTCAAAAGTACTGATCATAGGACAAGAGTGAAAGATGTCATGTAGTACCAGAGTAGTACTGATGACATGTTTTCTCGCAAGCGGAGATCATGAAGAGTTCGTTGTAAAATGTTACATCAATACAGTCTTCATCTTTTCCCCGTGCGATTTTCGATTTAAATTAAGGGTTTTGTGTAACACACAATGTGGTGGCACAGTTAGTTGGAAAATGTTCCAAACAAGTTACTGTGGTGAATTCTATAACAGAGGCGAAGTATGTTGCCGCTTTTGAAGCGACAAAGAAGATGTTGAATCATATAGTTCATTCATGAACTTAGTATGGTTCCAAGATGGCTTTTGTCAATGGGACACTACTGCAGGTAGTTGCTCCATAACTCAGTCTGAGGAATCCAGGTTGGACCTGTGATTCGCATACATACAAAGCCAAGTCTACACAAAATATGAATTTTGTGAAGGCGTGAAAACGCGAGGGATATGCAAAGATACACACGGAGCTGAAGTCGTCAGATCCGTTGGACATCAGGCTATACCACAAGCGAAGCATATTTACACCAATGTGCCATAGGTGTAAAGTGCATTAGCATTGACTAGATTATTGACTCTAGTGCAAGTGGGAGTCTGTAGGAGATATGCCCTAGAGGCAATAACAAATGTTATAAATTATCTCTCTGTTCATAATTAAGTTTATATTCCATGCTATAACTGCTATGGTTCACGGGTCTACAATAAAACGAGGCTCGGAGGAAGACTCATATGCACGTGTGGGATAATAAACGATAAAATGTATTCCTGGTCTGGCCTCTAAGACTAGCTCAAGTGTTGCATGATGGTTCTGTTTTCCTAATCATGGGCATGTCTATGCCAGCAACTTTGAGGGCACAATGTTATAGGAACATTTGTGTTGAATCGACCCGAATTGATGTTATGCTATGAGATACTTTCGTCACAAGTTAATGGTTAATAACACAGGAAGTTAATGTTTGCATAATTCCTTAGACCATGAGAGTATCGAGTTTCTTCATGCTTGCTTCATGAACTTTGGGGTTTGTTAAACGTCATCCGTAAATGGGTGGCTATTACGGCGGCTTACGGGTTCATGGAAAAGTATGGTAAGTAACTTGATAGCTCAAGATTGGGATTTTCTCCTCCGTCGATGGAGAGATATACTCGGGCCCTCTCGGTGTAACGGTATCCATCATCGTCTGGCCAGACACAGGGTGATTTGATCACTGGGATGCCGGAACACGAAAACGAGAAAAGAGAACAAAACCGGTAACGAGGTAACTTGCATAGTGGACAAAGTGTTTGCCCACGGGGATGCAATAAATCTCACCTCGGGTGTTTGTGACATATCGCAAAGCAAAAGGAATAGCACACAGCAACTGGAGGTTCACTCGAATATTTATTCATGTGGGTATAGGGGGTCAATATGGGTGTCCACGGCTCCGATGTTGATCATTGATCGGAAGTGTTTCCGGGTCATGTCTATACTTCACTGAACCTATAGGGTCACACGCTTAAGGGTCATCTATCTGCTGAATACTAGACAGGGAGTCTGAGAGAAAATCACCGAAAAAGTTTCGGAGACAACGGAAGAGTTCCGGAGAGAGAACACCGAAAGAGTTTCGGTAAAACCGAAAATATGTTTCGGAATATATTATTAGGTCAAAAAGGGTTTCGGCACCGCATGGAAATTATCAGAGGGTGCCAGAATTGGTCTGGGAACTTCTGGGAATTTTCAGAGAGAAAAACCGGAAATGTTCCGAAACTGCCGTAACCGCTGTTAATGCTTTCCGCTGATAAAAACCACAGCACCGAAAATGTTTCGGATCATGCCCAGAATAATTTTAGAGGGTACCGGAAATGTTCTGGCACCTTCTGGAATTTTTCAGAAAAAAGTTTCGCGGAAAACATCTTGTCTCAGCGCGAGGGGACAAGATCCCACGAATCGGGGGTTGCATGTTTGGTGGCTTTTTGTCTAGGGAGCATGCATGTTTCATGGAGACATGTTGGTGGCTTGTTGGGGGGGCCCCCCCCATGGGGGGACAAGGTGTTGGGCTGCCATGGGAGTGTCCCCTTGGTGCCCCCCTTGTGTTACCTTTTTACCCTTCCATGTGGGACATGTAGCATGGGTAATTTGGTATTTCCTCCACCACCCCACCCCTTGCCTTGGCCTATAAATAGAGGTGGAGGGGCAGCCCTCCACACTCATCCCTTGCTCACATACATGCCATTGCAATGATCTGGCTTCTCTCTCCCTCCCACGAAATAGTTTCGTAGAGCCGAAAGGCTGTCTGGGTTCCGGTGGGAACTAGTTCTGGACGGCGAAGCCCTGCCGGATAGATGACACCGTATGTGTGCAACTCTGTAGAGAGGTCGTAGTTTCGATCTTAGTGCCCTGAGGGGCTGTTCGTGAGTGCCTCCCAAAGGGCTGTCCAAGTGACGGTCCGAGTTCTGTGAGTCCTCCCGAAGGGCTGTCCGAGTGACCGTTCAAGTTTCGAAGGTCCTCCCGAAGGGCTGTCCGAGGAGCGGATGAGGGTATACATCCTCGCGGTTGGGAGGTTGTAAATCCTAGCTGCGGGGATCTGCACCGACGATCGTCATCGACTCTACTTCCGCTGCGCTACGAGTCGGTAACGAAACAGATCAAACCTTGTATGCAGTCTTCATAGTGGTCCTGGGCTGGTGCGTAGGTCGGAAAATTTTATTTTCTGCTGCGTTACCCTACACGCCAGTCATCACCAGATCCGCCGACGGCCTCCCGCTTAGGCCCCGATCCAGCCGAGATCGCCCTCCTGGGCCCTTCGCTTGGCTCCTCCGCTCGCCAGCCTGGGCGCACCGAGGCCACTTCGCTCGCTCGGCTCCTCCGCTCGCCAGGCTGAAGCCCAGCCCAGGCCGCCGCGCCCCTCCCTCATGCGCCTCTAGGCCGAGCGCCCGCCTGGGCTTCTCCCGCCGTCGACCGAGGCCGCGGTCGCCATCCCGCGCTCGCCTGGGCCCGAGGCGCCCAGCGGCCCAGCCCCTCCTCCCGCCTGGGCCTTCAGCCGCCTCTAGGCCGAGGCCTCCCTCCAGGCACCTCCGTCGCGGGCCGCCTTCCGCCACTGACCGGCCCGAGGCCCGCTCCTCCTCAGCCGCAGATCTGCCGCACCAGGCCCCGCGGGCCGTCGCCGCTAGGTGGGCCGAGGCCGCCCGAGCCACTTCGTTCAACGGGCCAGATCCGCCGCCATCCGGCCCGCATCACCAGATCTGAGGTTGACCTCATTTTTTCCTCTAAGTCCCAGATTATTTGTGTGCTGATGCTATATTCAAATTGCGATATCTTTTTATGCATAGCTCCGTTTTGCGCAAATAGCATGTCCAGACGTTCGTGGTGATTAGCACTACATTTTATCTTTTTGTGTCATGCATGTTAGAGATCATCTAGGTGCTTGTTTTGCTGTTGCAAGAGTGCATCGTGATATAAACTACTGTTATGTGATGTTTTTATGCCATCTTTGCCATGTGATATCTTTTAGCTCGTTTGTCCGAATGATGCAAATGACATGTCCACGTGTTCGTCTTGCCATGATCTACATGTTGTATGTGCTAGGTAGCATGTTAGATTTATTCTTGCCATGTTTATCATCGTTGCAAAGTGCCATGTGGCTGTGATGTTGTTTCACTTGTTATGAAATGCCATCTTGTTGAGCTCGTTGCTATCGTTGTGTTTACCTCAATGATGCATGCTTGTTTGTTTCGGAATCACCATCATGTGTACCTTGATGAGGTGCTTACCACTTGCCATGTTTAGTTTCGAGGTGACTTAAACATGCTCTTTTATGTGCCATGATGATATTGCTGTTTTAGGACTTAGTGGATTTTCACTAAGTCTGAAATCTGTAATGTTCCGATGCCATGTTCGTGTGATGTTCTAGGACAAACCATGTTAGTTTTGGAGTGGATCTTGATTGTTCCTTGTAGTATATATTGTTGTCTTTCCATACATGTTCTCACATGTTTATTTAAGTGGCTGTAGCATGTTTATCTTTTGCTCCAAAGTTTCAATAAAATTCTGCTGCCAGAATTTTATTGTCAAGTTCAATATGTCCAAGATCATTGCTATTGATCCGTGACTCCTTTGGGGGTACATCTTTGGACTTAGTTGCTGTAGTATATGTCTAGTTTGTGTTCATGTCCTTTGCCATGATATTTGAGTGCTGTAGCTTAATTATTTTGTGCTTCAAAGTTGCTATGATGCTGTAATTTTCAGCTTTCGCTCATTTCTTGTTTCGGGCATAACTTTTAGCCCGTAACTCCGATTTCAGCGAATCTTATATGAAACTTGATTGATTTTCCGTGTAGATTCACAATATCAGATTGTTAGCATGTTTTGAGGTGTTTTGCTTGAGTGATATTTTACGTGCTCCGTGTGCATCCTTAGTGCATCCATCATGCATCCATCATTTTCGAGTGCGCATTGTATTTTGTTGATTTGTGCTTGGTGTGATTGTTTTGTTTAGAGCCGGAAGCAGAGTCCGAGTTCGAGTACGAGCACGAGGTTTCCAACGAGGTTGAGCACGAGGACCCTTCTTACGATCCGAACGACTTCCCTTCAGGCAAGATGACCGAACCCCGATAACATTACTATCTTTGCCTATTGCTAGTAGTTCCGCTCTATATTTTTGCCTCGATGCCCATGATCTTCTTGTCAGCCTCCTACTGTAACCATTGCCATGTTTAACCAACCTACCTATGCAAACCGTTGCTTGGCTAAGTACGCTTCGCTCAGCCCTTCTTATAGCATTGCTAGTTGCAGGTGAAGATCGAAGATGCTTGCTTCATGTTGAAGTTTGGTTGGGTTATATCACACTATATAAATGCTTAAAATGAAATCATCTATATATTGGCAAGGGTGGAAGGCTAAGCCTTTTGCTTGGTGATTTGTTCCTCTCATGCCGTTAGGAACCGTATAAACCGGTGTTATGTTCCTTGATTATGCGTTCCTAACACGGTTGGGGTGTATGGGACCCCCTCGATAAACCGCTAAGTGCCAAGTCTTTTCCAGCAAGTCCCAACATTGGTACTATTCGCCTAAACAACTAAAACTTTCCGAGGGAGTAATTAACCCGAGGCTTAATTAATTCAACCCCCCTGGGCCAGTGCTCGATTTGAGTGTTGGTCCAAACTAGAGTCGTGTGCGGGGCCCCCCTTGGCAACTTGGGTATTTCGGCCACTGTACGTTGTGCTCATCCGGTCGTGGCCTGAGACTAAATACGCGCGGCTACTATCAGGGTGTCGGCACACCGGGAGGATTTGCTGGATTAGCCTTACCTTAGCTCGGTATATCTTGAGCACGGGATTCCGAGAATACTCGGGTCTTCCCACTTTGGAGATGCGACTCCGCGGATCGTGGGCTTGTAATGGGTCAAGTTGGAACACCCCTGCAGGGTTTGAACTTTCGAAAACCGTGCCCGCGGTTATGTGGCAGATGGGAGCTTGTTAATATCCGGTTGTAGATAACTTGACACAATGTTTCTAATACACTACCAGCGTGCATTCCGTGACCGTCAATTTCCGAATAGGGATTCGGGAGTTGAACACGGAGGGGTTATGCTTGTTGAGCTTGTAGCTAGGATCACTTCGTGATCACTTCTCGTTCGAGGCTTTCTTCTCGCTCTCACTCACGTAAGTTAGTTGCTAGTTGCTGCTGCAGACACTTATTCTTTTCTTCAGCCTTATCCTTTCCCAAAGGCTTGAATAGTCTTGTTACCCGGGAACGGGATTGCTGAGTCCTCTATGGCTCACAGTTACTTCACCACACCAGATGCAGGTCCAGTTGTGAGCTATCCAGGTGATGGCACCGAGCTGGATTGGGAGTACGACGTGGAGCGTAGTCAGTACTATGTTCGATATCCGGATGATCAGTAGTGGAGACTCCTACTAGGATTCGATCCGCCTGTGGTTTTATTTATTTCAGTTTGGTATCTTGACTTTTGGATTTTGCCCTTAGAGGGTTGTGATATTCTTAATGTATGATGTTTGAGACATGTTATGTAATTGTGTGACGTGGCGAGTGTAAGCCAACTATTTATGTTTACAATCCCCTCTTTTACATGAGATGTGCAAAGATTACCAAACTTGAGATCATTCTAGGATGGATTTATGCCTTTAAGTCGTGCCTCGACACGTAGGAGGTATAACTCCATCCTGGGCATTACATAGTAGTAGGTTGCTTCTTGGCGGCTCTTTTTTGTGAATCATTAATTCTATACCAAGCATCTTTCAAACTTTCCCCACCTCTTTGTTTAAAGGTGAGAACTTCTGCCTCGTCAAAGACAAAAGGACCCGACATAATGATAACTAAAGAACAAGATAACTATTTTTGTGATTTTCGATAAAAAGGAACTAAAGCAAAAAATGAAAGGTAAACTAACAAGACTAAAAAGCAAAGGTAAAAGATAGCATGCAACTCCCCTATTCTGAAGAGTGGAGTCCCCGGCAACGGCGCCAGAAAATACTCCTTGATGGGCCTCGAACCCCTCGTTGGTCACCCCAAGTGGAAGGTGTAAGATGCAGTAAGTAGAAGTGTTTTCCCCTAGCAAAGATGCCAAGGATCGAATCCCCAGAGACTCCTAGGTTCAACAAGTAGGTGTCAATTGCTAACGGCGCAATTAGCAATCAACGTGGACCTGCACACAGATACAAATAACTTTGCTCCCAACGAGTACAGAGAGGTTGTCAATCTCTCCGGCCTTGTAGTTCACAAAGGGTTAAAAGCAATATGATAGTAGTGATAGATAGTGTTTTGCAATAGTAAATAAATAGCGAAAAGTAAATAGTGGATGTGATCAATGATGGTAATATGGACCGGAGTCTCATGATGTTCACTAGTGATGTCTCTCTCCCAAAAGATGATAAAACAGCTATGTGAGGTAAACAAATTACAGCTGGGCAATTGACAGGACCACGAACGCAAACCAATGCTGACTACATTGCAACAAAGGTTGAGGTTCAAAGCATGGGTGGTACGCCAAAGTAAGTAGACCGAAATCCATCAATATATACTACTAATCATCCACCTTGAGATATCTATCCAGAACATCTCGCTGGTATTAAGTTGCGAGTCCCACCCATAGTGTAAACTCAATGCAACAGACAACTGCATTAAAAGAACTTTGCGTAAAGTAAACAATCCTTGCACCCGCGGGCACAAGCACCGTTGTTTTCCCCCTTGTGGCAACAGCACATCCCCTAGACTCATGTTTCTATCACTCAAGCTAGTCATCGAGGGGCATCGGATCCCAGCAAACTCAACATAGCAACAGCATAAGGATTACATAGGTGCCTCGATCATGTAGGGCAGCTCACGATGACTAATTAGTGAAGCACAAGAACGGGAGGAGAACATCACATAGCTACTGGTCATGGACTCATGGTCCAAGGGAGACTACTCACGAGTCATCCGGGAGGCGTCCATGGTGGTGGAGAAGCTCCCGGTGGTGATCCTCCCCTCCGGCAGGGTGCTGGGAAGAGTTCTCCTGGTGCTCCCGATCTTGGAAGCGGCGGCGGTGGCGGAACAGAGATGGGATCGCGAAAAGAAGTCCTTTTCTGAGGGTTACGGAGGACCCTTTAAATATATGCCAAAGTAGGGCACCGGGAGAGCCTCGGGGGGCCCAGGCGCGGCCCGGGGGGGGGGGGGGGCGCCCACAGGGCGCCTGGAGCCCCTGTGCCCCCCCCAGGCTGCCCTTCGGAGGCAGTGTTGTTTCCGGATCGCTGATTTTTTATATAATTTTTCTGGATTTTTCTGGGCAGTTCTCGAAACGTGAAAACCTGAAATACAAAAACAGCCGAAAACAGAAACTGGCACTGGGGTGCACTGGATTAGTAAGTTAGTCCAAATATGATCAAAAATGTATGGAAGTGTATGAATATCATAGCAATATCACCCAAAAGTGGCATGGAGCAAGCAGAAATTATAGATACGTTTTGGACGTATCAACCACCTCATCCTAGACCTGCCGCTACCCCAACCAAAGGGATGAGTGAAAGTGACCAGCCTTTCGCACCCCTAGACGGCCCCCAGCGCCGAGACCTAATCGGCCGGCCAGAACTAGCCACCATCGACCCGTCCTACCGCACCGGGCATGAGAAGGGTTCGGTCCTGCCGCCGGGCGCGAGATGGGCTCGGCCCTGCCGTCGGGCATGAGACGAGCTCGGTTGTGCGGCCGGGCGCGAGACGATCGATGGACTACAACTGGGGAGGCCCAACCCTTCGACGAGGGTAGTGCCCAGACAATGAGTGGATGGGTTGATGGTCTAAATGGGCCAGCCGCAAAAGCGCCGACACCGGAATGCCAACCGTCGCCACAACCGACACACCGAGAGCAGCAGCCATGTCGGGCCACTGCCCAACCCGGGAAGCTCCAAGCGTCGAAACCACTGGGCACGCACCACACCGCTATCATGTATATAAAAATGTTGAACAAGTATTTGTAAAAATGTTGATCATGTATATACAAATGTTGAACAAGTATTTGAAAAAATATTGATCATGTATATAAAAATGTTGAACAAGTATTTGTAAAAATGTTGATCATGTTTATACAAATGTTGAACAAGTATTTGGAAAAAATTGAACAAGTATTTAAATATTTCTAAAAAAGTATTTGAAAAAATAATATAGAAAGAAAAGAAAAAAGAAAGAAACATTGAAGAAGACCGGCTCAGTCACCTCTAGTTGGTCACAATCCCTTTTCTAACCAGTAACTTAAAGCTGATGGGGTGGTTAGTTGCCCTGGTGACTGCCATGGAGACCAGGCATCGTTCCCCAGCGCAACTAACCACCCCATCAGCTTCTAGATGTTAAACATTTTTTCAAATACTTGTTCATTTTTAAAAATACTTGTTTAGCATATTTTCAAATACTTGTTCAACATATTTTCAAATACTTGTTCGACATTTTTATATACATGATCAACATTTTTATAAATACTTGTTCAACATTTATATATATATTATTAATATTTTTTCAAATACTTGTTCAGCAATGCTCGATTAACATTTTTATATACATAATCAACATTTCCTAAAATACTTCTTCAACATTTTTCAAATACCTATTCAACAGTTTTCAAATATTTGTTCAACATTTTTCAAATATTTGTTCAATATGTCTTGCAAATGCTTGATTAACATTTTTATATGCATGATCAACATTTTTTAAATAATTCTTCAACATTTGTCAAATACGTATTCAACAGATAAATGGGTGCAATGCACCTGTCGGCCTAGAGGAAGCAGACTGGGTGCCAATCGGCCAGCAGTGTGCAGACTGGGGCTAATCGGCCAGCAGTGGGCCCACTGGATCCAATCGGCTGGCAGTGGGCCAGCTGGGGGCTAATTCGCCAGTAGTAGGCTGACTGGATCCAATCGGTCAGCAGTAGGCCGACTGGGTAGTATTTTAAAAAATATATAATTACGGCGTAATATTTTTGAAATTTAATTAAAAAATGTATATTTTAAAAAAATTAGCTGCAAAGTAAACCATTATATAGAATTGAACATGAACTTTAAGAATACTTAGTGGGCAATCTCCGTACGTGACAACAACCCAAATATGCTAGCCAATTTTCCAATGCCGAGGAATCATTACTTTGAACAAGTTTATCAATGCTAGTTGCATGTTGTCTATTAAGTAGTTGACGTTCATAAGGAATTGCGTCGATCCTAGTACAACATCTTAATTAGCGTACTACTAAGATCCGAAGATATTTCCTATCTTGAAAGTTAAATGTGTATACAATCCAATTGTATCTATGTACGTATGTATGTGTGCTCACCAACAGTTCACCTAGTTTGGAAGCAACCCAGTCATCAGTACGATCGAGTGCTACTGCAGACATATCTGTCAGTATACACATGTTTATGCATTTTAGGTGTAATTTCTACCAATGAATTAATGTATTCAGGAGTGGTCCTATTGCTTATGTGTAACCGAGACAGTGCATTAGTTGATGTAACTTCATCAAATATGTGTCTATAATTAAAGGGAGCACATATGGGTTTTCATAGCCTACTGTTCTGTAGTAAGAACATATAGGTTTGGCATAATTGGATAAGCCAAAGAATATACTTGGTGGCCTTAGTTGTGACTCTGGCACCTGCACCTGAATGGGTACGTGGCCTCCACCTAAAGCCTTGTTAGATGATATTGTATAGAGATAGATTAGCTGTTTAAACTTCTATCTCTACTTCTGTTGTAACCTCCTCTTATCTCTCTATCTCTTGTACTTATCACGATCGATCTCTTTCTCTCTCGATCGCCTTGTAAGCCACGGCACCCATGATATAAATATACATGCGGCCCGAGCAAAGGGTTCAACGCTTCCTTCGACGTTTACATGGTAACAGAGCCTCTTCCTCGATAGATTGGATAGAGATTGCATCTAGCTACCCAGGCGACCGCAGCCATGGCCACCACCTCCGCCTCAGCGATACCTAGCACCATGGGTGCAATCACCACCACCTCCTCTTCCACTTTTGCATCATCGTCCTCTTCCACCTCCGCCAACTCCTTCCTCGGATCGCCGCCGCAAGAGAAGCTGACGAGGGGCAACTTCCTCCTCTGGAAGGCCATCGTCCTACCCCAAATCAAGGGCGCGCAGATGGAACACCATCTAGACGCGACGAGTCCGGCACCGCCGGCCACCCTCACCATTACCAAGGATGGCAAAGAAGAACAGGTACTGAACTTTGCCCGTACCCTCTGGTTTGCACAGCAGCAGCAGCTCCAAGGCTTCCTCATGGGCTCTCTCTCCCGCGACATCCTTGCACAAGTCGCCACCCTCCAAACGCCGGCTGAGGTCTGGCGCGCCATCAACGACATGTTCAACGCCCAGAGCCAAGCCCAAGCCATCAACACCCGCATCGAGCTAACAAATCTCCAAAAAGGTAACATGACTATGGCCGAATACCTTGGAAAGATTAAAAGCCTCACCGATGAAGTTGCTTGTACTGCTGCTGCGCTCTCCGATCCGGAGATCGTGTCCAAGATCTTGGCTGGACTGGACATGGACTAGAACCCTGTTGTCTCCGCCCTTGCTGTCCGGGTGGAGCCGATCACGGTCCAGGAGCTGTACAGCCAGCTCCTCAGCTTTGATGCTCGTCTCAGTCTTCTCCATGGCGCAAACTTTCACCAGTCTTCTGCCAATGCTGTCTCACGCGGCCGCGGCCGTGGACGTGGTCACCATGCGCAACGCGGCGGCCGGCGAGGCCGCGGCAACTCTCAGGGCGACGGCAACTACCCCAACCCTGGCGACGGCAACTACAACAACACTGGCAACAGATTAGGGGGTGGTGGCTTCAACAATAACAACAGCCGCCGTTCCTCCTCTCGTGGGCGTCCTCGCTGTCAACTCTGCAAGAAAGATGGCCATGAAGTTATGGACTGTTGGCACCGCTATGATGAAGACTATGTGCCAGATGCTCGCCGTGTTGCTGCAGCCATGCGTGAGCAAGGAGGGGATGGCGTCTGGTATGTTGACTCCGGTGCCACAGATCATGTTACAAGCGAACTAGAGCAACTTGCTCTCCGTGAGAAGTACAACGGCAATGATCAGATTCACACCGCAAGCGGTGGAGGTATGGATATTCAGCACATTGGTCAAGCTTCCATTAATTCCCCAATGCTTAAACGTGATCTAGTGTTAAAAGATGTTCTTCATGTTCCTCAAGCTGACAAAAACCTTGCTTCTATGTCTCGTTTAGCCACTGATAATAATATCTTCTTTGAAACTCACCCTCGTTACTTTTTTATAAAGGATCGGGCAACGAGGGAACTTCTACACCACGGTAGATGCATTGGAGGCCTCTACCCCATCACATCCGGAGCACTTAGTCGCAAGCATCGTCAGTTCTACTCCGTCATCAAGCCCTCTTTGGCAAAGTGGCATCAACGTTTAGGACATCCATCTTCAGTTATAGTTAAGCAAGTAGTCAATAAAGGCAAACTTTCTTTGTCACATAGTCCTTTTAGTGATTCAGTTTGTGAAGCTTGTCAATGTGCTAAGAGTCATCAACTTCCCTATCCTAGGTCTAGTAGTGTTTCTCATGCTCCTTTAGAGCTTATTTTCAGTGATGTATGGGGACATGCCCGAGATTCTTTTGGAAGAAAAAAAATACTATGTCAGTTTCATTGATGATTATAGTAAGTTTACTTGGATCTACTTACTCAAGCATAAGTCTGAAGTTTTTAGTATATTTCAAGAGTTTCGAAAACTTGTTGAAAGACATCTTGATAGAAAAATCCTAACAGTCCAGAGTGACTGGGGAGGGGAATATGAGAAACTCAACTCCTTTTTCCGTAGCATAGGCATTGCACATCATGTATCCTGTCCTCATGCACATCAACAAAATGGCTCTGCTGAGCGAAAACATCGTCACATTGTTGAAGTCGGCCTCTCTTTACTTGCTCATGCATCCATGCCTCTTAAATATTGGGATGAAGCTTTCATCACTGCCACATATCTTATTAATCGTTTACCTAGTAGAGTCATTGGCAATACTACTCCTCTGGAACGTCTTTATCATACAAAGCCAGACTATAACTCCCTTAGAATTTTTGGGTGTGCATGTTACCCTAATCTACGTCCCTACAACCGTCATAAACTTGAACTTCGTTCCACTCAATGTGCTTTTCTTGGCTATAGTAATCTTCACAAAGGCTACAAGTGCCTTGAAATTGCTACGGGACGTATCTATATTTCACGAGATGTTGTCTTCGATGAAACTCTCTTTCCCTTTGCCAAACTGCATCCCAATGCAGGAGCTCTCCTTCGTGCTGAAATAGCTCTTCTTCCAGATCACGGGGGCGAATTAAGTGAAGCTGATCATGTAAAGAATTCCAAAGAAAATTTTAATTCTGCAGATTTTGGTCGTCATTTTATGTGTACAGATAAAGACGAAACAGGCGCTGGATCCCATGCTGATTTGGCTGGCAGTGGCGCTGGATCCCAGGCGGATTCTCCTCCTGTCGCTGGCAGCGCGAGATCGCAGGAGGATCGCTCCCCTCCTCTGCATGCATCGGCGAGTGGACGGGCGGTCCCTCAGGCGAACCCCACGCGTCTGGATCCGCGATTGGCTGAAGCCGCCAGCCCCGACGCGGGCGTGGCCGACAGGTCCCACCAGCTGGACCCCATCAGCCCAGGCGCGGGCGGGGACTCCTCACCGAGCGCCACTTGTCCGCTTGTTGGCACGGACGACACGGTTCGGTCGGCTGGCGCCTCGGGATCAGTTGAGGAAGGATCTTCCTCAGATCCTGCGCCCGGATTGTCTGCGGATGTCTCTTCTGCACCTGGATCTTCTGTGGCTACATCAACAATGGTACCTCAGGTTTCTCGTCGACACACTCGGTCACAATCAGGTATTGTCAAAGAAAGAAAACTTACCGATGGTACGATTCGATATGACAAAGTCAAGCGTGCTTTTCTTAGTAGTGTTGGAGAACCAAATCATTTGCATGATGCTTTAGCTCATAAGGAATGGAAAGAAGCTATGGATAATGAATATAATGCTCTCATGAAAAATAGGACTTGGCATTTAGTACCTCAAAAGAAAGGCAGCAATATTATAGATTGCAAATGGGTATACAAGATAAAAAGAAAATCTGATGGAAGTATAGATAGGTACAAGGCTAGACTAGTTGCCAAAGGATTTAAGCAGAGATTTGGTATTGATTATGAAGATACTTTTAGTCCTGTTGTTAAGGCAGCTACTATTCGACTTGTACTATCTATTGCTATCTCTAAAGGTTGGAGTTTACGACAGCTAGATGTTCAGAACGCGTTTCTTCATGGTGTTCTTGAGGAAGAAGTGTTCATGCGGCAGCCACCTGGATATGAAAATCAAAGCACACCACATTATGTCTGTAAGTTGGATAAAGCCTTGTATGGTTTAAAACAGGCCCCTAGAGCCTGGTATTCAAAGTTGAGCATGCAGTTACAACAACTTGGATTTACATCATCAAAGGCAGATACTTCATTATTCTTCTATCATAAAGACAGTATCACCATATTTGTGCTTGTTTATGTTGATGATATAATTGTTGCAAGTTCAAGTGCTAATGCTACTACTTGTTTGCTTAAAGATCTTAAACTAGAGTTTGCTCTCAAAGATTTGGGAGATCTTCACTATTTTCTTGGTATTGAGGTAAAGCATGTCAAGGATGGCATACTTCTTACACAGGACAAATATACTGCTGATATACTCAGAAGAGTAGGTCTACAAAATTGTAAACCTGTGAGTACACCAATTTCAACTTCTGAAAAACATACAATTGAGAGTGGAGAAGCACTTGGACCAGAGGATGCAACTAATTACAGAAGTGTTGTAGGTGCCTTACAATATTTAACTCTTACACGTCCTGATATTTCTTACTCTGTGAATAAAGTATGCCAGTACTTACATGCACCTAGAACAACTCATTGGACTGCAGTTAAGAGGATTCTAAGATATCTTAAGTTTTCTGAAGGACTTGGACTTCAGATTACCAAGTCTCCATCTCTACTTGTTACTGCCTATTCTGATGCAGACTGGGCAGGGTGTGCTGATGATAGGAGATCTACAGGTGGTTTTGCTGTGTTTCTGGGAATTAATCTTATATCATGGAGTGCTAGAAAACAGGCTACCGTCTCAAGGTCAAGTACAGAGGCTGAATATAAAGCTTTGACAAATGCTACTGCAGAAGTAATGTGGATACAAACCTTGCTTTATGAACTTGGGATCAAAGCTCCACAAGCTGCTAGGTTATGGTGTGATAATATTGATGCAACCTACCTTTCAGCTAATCCTGTCTTTCATGCACGTACCAAACATATTGAAGTTGACTTCCACTTTGTCAGAGAAAGGGTATCTCAAAAATTACTTGACATTCGGTTTATACCTACTGGAGATCAACTTGCTGATGGCTTCACCAAGCCTCTTACTATGAGGAGGTTAAATGAGTTCAAGTACAATCTTAACCTTGCAAAAGTTTCTTGAGGTTTAGATTGAGGGGGAGTGTTAGATGATATTGTATAGAGATAGACTAGCTGTTTAAACTTCTATCTCTACTTCTGTTGTAACCTCCTCTTATCTCTCTATCTCTTGTACTTATCACGATCGATCTCTTTCTCTCTCGATCGCCTTGTAAGCCACGGCACCCATGATATAAATATACATGCGGCCCGAGCAAAGGGTTCAACGCTTCCTTCGACGTTTACAAGCCTGCCACTGCTTCATCCCTGCTTTGCTCTTACGGACATATGGATCATTGGTGAAATTGATCAGTGCATGTATGTGTGGTCCTGGATTCAAACTGGAACTGATCATGGCATCGATCAAGAGGCAAATCTTTGATAGTGTGGCTGTGCTGCCTGCCGGGCTGCATGCAAAGAAGTGCCGGCGCCCGTGCCAGTTATCACAAATAGAGGTTGTACATAATAGACACTACGGCTGTTCTAGAAAACAGTAGACGCCATGACCGTACATTTTAGACCAAATAAAAAAGATCAACACTACCTCAATGGACCATTGAAGCTCAGAGGCTTCAAGGCAAAAAGCTTAGATATTCAGCACTGACAATTCTAGAACTGCTACCTCCATGGGCGCTGCTTGTACCGCCGCAGCCGCCTCCACAGCCGCCGCTACCTCCGCGGCCTCCATTGCTGCTGCCGCTACATCCGCGGGCACCGCTTGTGCCGCCGCCGCCACCTCCCATCGCCGTGGCCGATTGGAAAAAGCCCCCAACAATGGTTTGTATGAGTCAGTAACGCCACATGCATGCATGTTAAGCCATGACAAATCAACAACCCAGATATATAGTTATACCTAAGCTACACTAATAAATGAGGTCAAGTCATTCACAAATCTGAAATTCTATACGCCCAGGACCTAAAATACAATGACGACATTGGCGTTCCCGTGAATTTATCTTCAATGAGGTGGTCTTAGCTGATTTTTGGCGGGTGAGAATAACATATTTTAGCTGGACCTGACTTAGCATCTAGTGGCTCACCAAATACACTGAACCCTATTGCTATAAATTGCCACCTTCACTCCGTTCATTTCCTCACAAAACACACCGAACCCTGGCTAGCTTGCTTAGCATAAGTTCCACCACACGCCCGATAGCCATGGCCGTTACAAACCCTTCCTACTACCAGAGTGGTGTTTGCCAAGACATCAAACACAAGGAGCATCTCTTCCACTTATACATGAACCAGATATTTGATGGAACCCCAAATGCCAACCAACAAGCTACTGTCAAACCAGGTCTTCCTTTTGGGTTTGGTCACACTGTTGCAAACGACTGGACCATACGTGATGGTCCGGCTGCCGATGCTAACCTTGTCGCACGTGCCCGTGGCATGCACATGGGTGTGGGTAAATTCGATGAAAACTGGTTATTCTGTCACAATATATTGTTCACTGATACCAGGTTAGTTTCCCAACTTTTGCAGTTGTTAGCCTCTTAATAAAATTACGCTGCATCTATATATAGTTTTTGTGCCGTATTTTTCTGATTTTGACTTCACTTATTAGGTTTAAGGGGTCAAGCCTTAAGGTTCTTGGAGACTTTGTAAGCGAAAAAGATAGTGAATGGGCAATTGTTGGTGGGACCGGAGAGTTCGCATATGCACATGGTGTTGTGGTCGCCAAGATTCTCCCAAATGTACCACCTGCTCCTGCACGTACTTGGGAGCTTCATATTTAGTGTTTTCTGTTTGTGCATCCCCAAAACGGTTAGATACATTTACCACTAATTGTTTTCCTATATTTAGACTACTTATATTGTATAAAAATATCATCTTACTTAATGAATTGGATTTACACAAATATTATTATTTTTTCCATATACTATGATCACGTATGCCCATACCCCAGTGACAGAGATGGGACCTTGGGGTGGGGATGGAGGGATAGCCTTTGACATCACGGAGATGCCTCGTTCTCTTCAAACTGTGACAATTAGATGTGGTGATGTGATTAACTCGGTTATGTTTTCCTACACTGACCAAACTGGTCATAAGAAAATTGCCGGACCATGGGGTGGTGATGGTGCACTTACTATAACGGTGAGTTATTTTTGGTATTCCACTATAATTTTTGCATTGTCCTTTGCGGTATAATACAAATCACACTTATGCATGCGCTCCCTTCCAGATCACACTTGCTCCTTCCGAGTTTATAAGGCAAGTTCTTGGAACAACCGGCACAGTTGGAGGAAAGACAGTTGTTTCTTCACTTTCCTTTGTCAGCAGCGTTACAACATATGGCCCTTTCGGAAAAGCAAACGGCACCCCATTTGGCAGCCAGGTTCCAGATGGTGACAATATTGGGGGATTCTATGTTCGTGCTGGGGGGTTTGTTAATGCACTTGGCGTTTACACGTGCCCAATTTAACACACGCATGTCTTACGTTGCTTAAGAATCTTCTTGCTCCTGAGGAGGCTTTGCTTCCATTTCCAGTATTCCAACATTTAATAAGCGGACGGACAAGGGTTGTCCTTGTCATGATCTCGTGCGCTATTTATTTTCCTTTTCAATATGTGTGATTTTCGCTGTTGTCTACATGTACTTGCTCGAAAGTTAAATGATGTAATAAGAGTTTGATGAATTGATGCCTCTTTGTTGTTCAACATACACAGTGATGAATTGATGTAATAAGAGTTGGAGCGATGGGTAATATGGCTCGAAGGAGTAACTTTCTTTTGAGGGGGACAACATTGTTAACTATTTTTTTGAGGGGTGCAACATTGTTAACTTTTTTTGAGAACTTGCAACATTGTTAACTGGTTGTCGACGAGATGCATGAATTAATGGGCCATTGAGGCAACTACTTTTTTTTTACTCTGCGCGCAGTTAGCCCGTTAATGTGGAGGCAGTTAGCTCAGGTGTTTTGTGGTAGATCCACTCTATAAACTCCAGTTAACATTGAAAATGGCAGCAGTTCGATTGTGTTAAAACTCCACTTTACTTGAAAAGTGGAGTGCATAACTGCGGCAGTTTTACAGAGGAATTCATTTTTACTGTAATTTCAGCCTATTTTGCCTAGCAGTTAAGGTGTACACCTGGACCAGCTAAGTGCGCAAACTCTGGCAGCTCATTTGTTATCTTTGTGGCCAGGCTAATTCAGGTTTTAGTTGATGGTTTGCGTACATAAACTAAGCAGGGGTAAACAGCTCTTTTCTCAAGGATTATTTTTGGTGCTTGTTATCTTTGCAGCCTCCTGTAGTCACTAGTCAGTGCTCTGCTTCTATTGCATTGGTTGTAGAGCTCCATAAAGTCCCTCTCACAGCTGCAGTGGGAAGCTGCCTCTGGTGACCATACAGCTAGTTAACGTGAGACTGTATCCTTGTTTATTCAATTAATTAATCCGACGTCCTGAACGCCTCCTGCTCTGTTGCCTGTTGGTAGGCTTAGCATCTACTCCTATAGAGTAGAACACATTACATGCAGGCATGTGAATACTGTTTCTAGTCAACAGTAGCGAGCTAGTTGCTTGCTAAGCTGATTAGTCCCCTAACTATGCTGCTTTCCTGTGGACATTATCTAAATGGACTGTTATGCAGGTGCTTTGGCAAGAAGAAGGTTTGCCCCGCCCGTGTGATCAGGAGAAGGAAAGTGTTTTTCGGTGTCACCGGAAGAGAAAGGTTTGGGCGGTGAAGGCAAGGAAGAAACTGAAGATGCAGAGCAATCAGTCTTGCTTGGGTGTCATAGATTTGAGCTGTTCGAGAAGTGGAATGGTGTTGTTGTTTGAGAGCTGCAGCTAGAACTGACTCCGTTTCATTCTGATAATGAAGCAGTAGCCTGAATGTTGGGCACAAGACACATTCCAAGAGCCATCCATTTGCTACACCTATTTAGCATTGGACTGTCTATTGTAAGACCTGAATGGGTCATTATTACATTGGACTTTGTTGAAGGAAGTCCTTTGGCTCTTACTACCGTGGTTGGTGTGTTGTGATGGGATGGCAGACGGGTTCTTAGGGACATGGATGACGGGGAGGGCGGCTCTAGGAGGTGGGCATGGTTGGCTCTTCCGCGGGCATCATGGAAGCGGTGGTGGCTATCCCCTATGGTCGTGTGGGAGGCAAGGGGTGTAGCGGCGGGAAGCTCGGGCTTGTTCTCCTACCTGGTTGGCGACGCCCAGATCGAGATTTGGAGGTCTAGTCTCGCCACGGATGTCCTAGGTGTCTTGTGGGGGTACGGGCGAGTTGCCGAGCGAAAACTCCACGCTTTGGTGCCCATGGCGGCGACGCCTGCGGGCGCCGTTCTACTCCTGAGGATGTCGTGGTGGTTCTTCTCTCCTTGCCAGAGTTCCGGATGAAAACTCTTGCCTACCTCGGACTTGACAATGGCGACGTTTTGTGACGTTCCCCCTCTTGAGGCCGTTGTCGTGGAACTTAGGTGTCCTAGAATATGTTGTAGTGTTGTATGTAAGCCTTCTGTGCTCTGTATCGGCAATGTAGTCGTCTGCGTTTATGTTGCCATCCTGGGATCGGCTTTGTAAGAGGGCTTCCTCACTACCTTCCGGGTATAATTTTCTTCGTACGCACAGAATTCTGGTAGTCTCGCCCCCCCTATGAGCCATCCAGCCATCCCACGACCAGAGGCCTAGAGCCCATATACATATGCGAGATTGCAGGATGCAGGCCGAGTGGCCAACGGCCCTAATACAGGGAAAAGAAGAAAAAAAGCCTACGTGAAAAGACAAGGAGTCTGGAAGCAATAGGCACGACCACTAGCGAGTCCACCACGTACGCACTAGTTTTGTTCGATTAGAAAAACTTCGTTGCCACCGCCGCCCGCCCATCCTCCTCGTCGAATCTCTCCATCCGTCGAGGAGGGATGGCCGTCCCCGACGGCACCACTCCTCGTCGCCGATCCGCATACCGCAGGCACAATCCGGCCGGCCGCACACACACGGATGAGCGACCTGACGATCAACAAAAGGTTAGTTTATTTTCAGTATTAGATTAGTCTGTGTCTTAGAATCTAATTGTAGAAATATATAGACACCAAAAACTAATTAGAAATTATTGTATTGTCCAATTATGTGTGTATAGACGTACAGATGAATAGAACTCAGTCAATTCATATTTTTTTCAAGCCAATTGGTTCAAGCTCTCAGTATTTGCCTTATTTTGATGTGTGCCTTGAAAACAATAGAACTATAAACTAGAACAAAGAAAAAATCAGAAAAAAAAATTGCTGTCAAATTATGGGTTTGTAGCTATGAAGAGAAAGAGTTTCATTGAGAACATTTTCTAGCCAATTGAAACTAGTAATGAATTCTGAAGAAATCATCCAATCATGATTTCATTCAGATTAACATATATGCAAATTTATTCATATTGTTAAACCGCAGCTATATTTCGAGTATTTAGACCCCACTATATTTACTATGCTATATGCCTATATGATTGTGATCGACTCTTGTAGTTCAAGCCCCTGCCCCCCCTATCGTCATTTTCTGGCTCCGTCCCTGCCTTTAGTCCTCGTTTGAGACACGAACCGGGACTAAAGGGTGTGATGCCCTTTAGTCCCGTTCCGTGTCTCAAACCGAGACTAAAGACCCCATTTCTCAAACTCTACCCCCACCCCCCTTGTATCGCCATTTCAGTTTTGAAAAAAACAAAAGAAAATGATAAAAACTTCAAAAAATAAAATCCTTCGAGATGTAGTTATATTACAACATCTACTATTTATGAAAAATTAAAAACTTAAATTTGGATATGTTTTGCAAAAAAGTGTTATGAAAAAGTAAAAAGGCTGTAACTTTTGCATACGATGTCGGAAAAAACGCATAATATATCAAAATGTTCAGCACGAAAATCCGCATCCGATTTTGACGGCCTATGGCCTGTTTGCAATTTTTTAGAATCCTAAAATTCCGAAAGGAAAATAGGTTATGCTCAAATTTCAGTTTTTTTGAATTTTAGTTAAATCTGGTCAAACTATGGTCAAACTACTTATTCAAGAAGTATTAGTGTTATTAAATAATTATTCAAGAATATTAGTGTTACTAAATGATTATTTTAGTTTTTTAGAATTATGGTCAAATCCTGTCAAATTGTGGTCAAACTACTTATTCAATAAATATTAGTGTTACTAAATAATTATTGTTTTTCAGAATAATAGTTTCAAACTCAAACAGTGAAATGTGTGACTTCATGGATCAAAAAGTCCCTCTCACAGCTGCAATGGGAAGCTGCCGCTGGTGACCATCGCCACCGGGAGCCCTGTTTCCATGCTAACAGCTAGTTAACGTGAGACTGTATCCGTGTTTATTCAGTTAATTAATCTGAAGTCCCACCGATAATGGACATCTGGCCTTCTTGACCGTTGATCCCCATTACTTCAAGGCAAATTTTAACATGCTCCCTCTTACCCCTTATTTTTACATATGAGGTAAGAAGGTAAGACTTAATCCGACCACTAATTAATGTGATCAACGGCTCAGATCTACCACATACTCTTACCTCTCATGTGAAAAGAGGGGGTAAGAGGGACCATGCTAAAACTGCTCCTACTTCAAATGACGATCCATTGTACTTGATTTTCGATAAAGGAGACGAAATACATTAATATCAAGATGATACCAATGAAATCTGGCTTTCATTGTACCCGATAAAGTTTTGCAGGGTAATATCGTACATTGTATAGAACTGGACAATCGTGAGCATATGAGAAAACAAAAAATAGCTTTTAGCCCAAAAGTGTGTACAGAAATTACCTGGCATTCTCGAACACCATGCTGAAGTAGCTGAACCAGGTGCGATCAGCCACACCAGCTTGTGTATGCATGCCTTTGGTACGGGCAACAATGGTGACACCAGGGCTTGGCCCATCCATGACAGTCCAATCATTAACAGCCATTGTGCCAAACCCAACCGGTTTGGTGGAGGTAACAATTTCTACCTGGTTGGTGCCCGGCCCAGCGGCAATTTGGTGCAAGTACAAGTGCAAGTTTAGCTCAGACTCGCACTGAAGAACACATGAGAGGGATGCAGATGGCATGAATAGAATGGAATGCAGGAGCAAGATCATGGACAGGACAAGGCTAGGACTGGCCATGCCTAGCTAGGAGGCGTATACGTAAACAGACTGTTTACCTTGTTGCGTGTTAGCTGTGTGAGAAACACTTGAGTCTAGGGTACTATTTGTAGTGCTCCAGGACTAGCTAGGATATTCGTTCCATATCCTCTTGTTTCTTATTTCTTTGAGATGATCCGTTCTATATCCTTTTTAGTTTCACTAGCAAAAAAGCCCGTGCGTTGCAACGGGAGAAAAAGCACAACACACACTCTTAACCCAACAATCATCACTCAAGACCACAAATAGGTCCATCTCCTTTATTTTAGCGAGGCATCATATTTGTGATGCCGCTTATCCTCACACCCTCGCCGGTGGTGGACTCAGTGTTCACACAAAATCAAAACATGTTTGAATATGGTTAATCTTAAGGCGTCGCTCTCTCCCTCTCTCCTCCCTCTCCCTCTCTCTCGCTTTCTCTCACACTCGCCATAATAAATTTGTTGTTTTCCCCTGCGACGTTTTCATAGGTATGCATGTGTAATTATCGATGTTTTTTCCCTATATGGTTATAGTGGATGTTTATTTGCAATCCGAATCGCCGCGGGTACGAAAGAAAAACGGATCGTGCGCTATAGATTATAAGTTTGAGATCGAAATTAAGCAATCATGTAGATGCTATAGAGCTAACCACGATAAAGAAAAGAATTAAAAAATATATGCCAACTCGTTGGAATCCAGTTGACGCCATGTACATTCATGTGTAGTTCAAGCGAGCAGCCACATTCTATTTGTCTATCACACTGTCAAGCGGCTGCTACTTCAAAATTTATCCACTCATCACGATGTGAGGCAGCGCTGAGAGATGTGTTGCGTACCTGCTAGCCTCGGCGCTGTGAGGTGCGTACCTAGGAGTCCGAGCTCGCGCGCCTGCGTGCTCTAACCCCTCCGCGAGCTCATCTCGTCGGAGGAGCAACACCAGTGTCGCCGCCCTGGTGCCTTACCTCCCTTCCCGCATGGCTGGCCGCCTCATGTTACTTCGTCACGGAAGGACGTGGTGCCTTCCTTTCCTGAACACGATAAAGAAAAAAAATTAACATGCACACACTTTTAGAATTACATGAACACGTTTTTTAGAAGGGCATTTAAAAAATATGCATAATATTTCAATAGATAAACTCTTTTTTGAACAATAATTAACATCATATTCAGATTTCACACGTTTTTCTAATCAAATTGCGTATATAACATGTTAAAATCGGAGTTACGGTTTAAAAGATACGGATGATTTAGAAAACAATTTGTTTGACTATAATATATTCTATACTAATATTTAGAAAAATTTAACAAGTTAAAATAATCTCATATTCATATTCTACATATTTTTCTAATAAAAATTCATATATAACATGTTAAAACCGGAATTACGGTTTAAAAGATACGGATAATTTAGAAAACCATTTGTTTGACTTTAATATCTGCTAAAATAATATTTAGAAATACATAAAAGGTTAAAATAATCTCATATTCATATTCTACATATTTTTATAATCAAATTTCATATATAACATGTTTAAATCGGGGTTACGGTCTAAAAGATATGGATGATTTAGAAAATCATTTGTTTGAGTTAAATATGACCCGCGAATGAATTACCTAAATGGTTAGGGGTGTTTTCGAAAAAATGTAAAATAACAGTTCGGGTGACTTAAGTCCGGAGTGCGGGTTTATTTCAGGAAAATACAGGGGTGTTTTTGTAAAATAAAATAACGGTTCGGGTGACTTAAGTCCGGACTGCGGGTTGATTTCAAGAAAGTATAGGAGCTTTTTTGCAAAATGATCTGACGGACGGGCTAAAACCCTATTTTCTTTATTATTAGGTAAAGAGGTAAAGATTTCTTCAGCTGAACAATTCCTTGTACATGTATGATGTATCGACCCTCGGAGATCACAAAGGTCAAGTGCCTTTTGAGGAAATATACTACCCAATTGTTTTCTTTGTCATACAATATGTACAAGGTATTACTTTGCTCACATGGTAATGTACCATTGACAAAGACTAAAATGCATTAGACGCCCATTCTTATCTTTACATCTAATTATATCTCGAGAGGAGCTGCAGCCTAGGTTAGGTTTTCCACCTGGAGAACAAGCAAACTGTCATTACTCCCACAATACAAAGTTCAAATCCAAGGATTCATGCTGCGTGTAAGCTAGATACATAGTTGATCACACGACATTGCCAAAAAAGGATTTCGCCCCGCTTTTATATATAAAGCAACGATCATCCATAACCCGGTACAAACGCACGCCCCCACAACACACGCACACACCCAAGGTAGGATACATAGGCACTGAGCGCAGTAACACCATCCTTAGCACTACAAGAGCAACCGGTGTCCTCCACCGTGAAGACGCCACCGCAATGAGATGAGGCCGCAAACGACGAACAGTGGGCTCCAAGGCGGCGCCTTCAGGAAGGTTACGACACCAGAGCGCTGCCACCGCCCGACCCAAGGGTCGGGGTATCCCCTGGAACAACACGATGGGTAAATGAGAGCCGCGAGGAACACAGCTTCGCCGCTGCCGGTCCGTCCAAAGATACATCCCGTTTTCACCCCAGCCAACACTCACCACCACCAAACGCCACATCCAGACGCCCACGCCGCCCGCACGGCCATGGGCACCGGGCAGCACCAAGCCGCTAGCTCTACCCATGAGTACCGCAGTACCCCCGGTATCCAAGACCTTTACACCACCTCATCCTAGACCTCCCGCTACCCTAACCAAAGGGACGAGTGAAAAGGACCTGCCTTTCGCACCCTTGGACGGCCCCCATCTTCGAGACCTAATCGGCCGGCCAGAACTGGCCACCATCGACCCGTCCTGCCGCACCTGGCATGAGATGGGTTCGGTCCTGCCGCCGGGTGCGAGATGGGCTCGGCCCTGCCGTCGGGCGTGAGACGAGCTCGGTTCTACGGCCGGGCACGAGATGAGCGATGGACTGCAGCTGGGGGAGGGCCAACCCTTCGACGAGGGTAGCGCCCGGACAATGAGGGGAGGGGTCGAAGGTCGAAATGGGCCGACCGCAAATGCGCCGACACCGGAAAGCCAACCATCGCCATAACCGACACACCGAGAGCAGTAGCCACGTCGGGCCACTGCCCAACCCGGGAAGCTCCAAGCGTCGAAATCATCGGGCATGCACCGCACCGCTATCATGCTGCTACTACCTCCACTGGTGCGAAGAGGAAGCAGCCGACCGTGGCCAAGGCCAAGCGTAGCCCGTGGCACCAGGGAACACCGCCGACAACGCCGCCGCCCCAGTCCACCCCACTACCACCAACACCACACCGCGACCCCTACCCGTGTGAGGGTGAAGCCCTGCATGGCCGAAGCCGGCCACAGTCCCAGTCGAAGGACGAGCCGGCGGCGCCGGATCTGGCCCGGGTCGCCCCACACGCCGCCACCTCGAGATCAAGGCGCACTGTAGCCGCCGCGCGTCGTCCAGGCCCCAGGGCATCATCGCGCCGCCGTCGGCCTGCGATCCCATGCCACGCCACCAGGCCTGGGGCCACCCGATGCCCTTGCGCCACGCGATGTCCCGCGTCAGCCACCGACCACGTCGTGGGGAAGAAGCTCCCCGACGCCACATACGCCGATCGGGCTTTGCCCGGTGGCGCCTCGCGGTGGCGGCAGGGGAGGAAGGCCGGGAGTAGTGAACGGGGAGGCGGCGGCTAGGGTTGCCCCCAAGGTTGCTCAGGGAGCGGCTCGGGGGAGGGATCGTGACTAGCAGCAAGCCTTTCGTATTTCAGTGTGTCAAACGACATTCAATTATCTGGCCCGTTTACCGCTTCAATTGGAGACACAAAGGATGTGGTTGCTACCTCGGACCCCCCTACCAAACCCTGGTCAAAACTTTCCTTCGACCTCTTCTTTCTGCCGTCGTTCGTTTTGTTGAGGTGGCCTTGATGCCAAAAATAGGAGGGACAATGTAGGAATTCACAGCCACACAACGCGATGCGGACGTGGCTATAGAGTGTTTTTGCGGCACCAACAACGGCCCGCAATGGCTGGCCCATAGGATCCGGCAGCATCAAGCGTCCTCTCCGATGGTGTGACATGCATTTCTTTTGGCCGCTTCACACCTTGTGTATATGGGCATGTCCAGACACATGGACATGTACAGCCATGGCTATGCACATGAGTGGATGTCGTTGCATGGAGATCTTGCTGCCATAAGTGGTTTATTCCTGGTAAGTGGGGGTCGCAACACACGGTGACTTCAGTTTGGCGGTGCGCTTCAAATAATAGAAAACACTAGCTCATGCCTTGATTATTGATTGTACATTGCAATGGCGATGTTTTGACATTGTTCCCTTGTTGGAGACATTGTCTTGAGATTGCCCATACGTACTATTCAGTGTGAAAACTCATGATCTAGCCTCTATTAGATCTGTGACAACAATGGTCATCCCTTTCCTAGAGGTGTCGTTGTTGGAGAACCTTTCTCATAGTTCGGATTGTTCCATTGGCACTGGTTGGTGTTGGTTACTGACGTGTGCCATCGATCGCTTCGACATGAATTTTGTAGTTCCTGTCTTTTTTAATAATTTGATGTCTTGATTAGCATACTGCTCAACCTGCAAATTTACTACCGGCTTGATTAGCATATTATTTACCGGTTTGTTCCTTGCAAGAAAAAGGACTATCAACTAAGATTCAAAGATCCAAGGATAACATCTTAATTAGCATACTACTAAGATTCAAAGATATATACTATCTTGAAAGTCAGTTGAACCATTAGTCAGATATGCATACAGTATACAATCCAATTGTATGTATATGTATGTCGGTATGTTTGCTTATCAACGGTTCACCTTGTTTTGAAGCAACCCAGTCATCAGTATGATCGACTGTTTAGAAATATCCAGTATACACGTGTATATACTCCCTCCGTCCCAAAATAAGTGACTCAAAATTGACTCAACTTTATACTAAAGTTAGTACATAGTTGAGTCATTTTTGAGTCACTTATTTTGGGACGGAGGGAGTACAATTTTGGCTGTGATTTTCTGACAACGAATTATTGCATTCACGAGTGCTCTTATTGTTTGTGTGTAACCCATGCGACTTGTTAGTTGATGTAACATCATCAAATATGCGTCTATAATTGAAGGGAGAACCTATCCTTCAATTATGGATCTGTCAATTTTCATAGCCTATTGTTTATCTTGTTCACCTGCCCTTCTCCACTTCTTTGACCCACCACCAATCGCCTGCCATGCCATCCACGGCCGGTTGTGCTTCCGTGTGTGCCTCGTTGCCCTGCTCTGCTCTGCTCAACCTGCCACCTCTACCATCCCTCTGCGCTCAGGGCATCCCTATAAACATCCCTACTGTCCCTGGCGCCGGTGATCCTACCCCAGCCCCCACCCCGACACGATCCTGTCAAGCCCTTTTCCTCCTCTGTCGGTGACCATGCGGCTAGTCACGACATCATGCCTCCTGCTCGATGATGTGATCTGCTTCTCTCTCTGTAAATCGAGTTGGATGATGTGAGGACAAGAATCAGGACCGAGTAATAGAAATTAGCATGATTAAATATTTCAGTTTGTCAAAACTTTTCATACATTTTACCTCGCAAAAAAAAACTTTTCATACATTTCTATGGATTTTTGTTGTCATAGAAAAAAGGAAATGTAACAAGGAAAGAAGACAATGTGCCGATGTACCTTCGCAGGATTGCATGGCGGTAAATGAGATCCATTTCTTGAAATCGTGAGAAAGAAAGGAGCACGCAATCGAAACAGAACACCTCACAAAACATACACTAATGCATACTATGTTGTAAGAGCATCTACAACCACAACTCACAAATGTGACCCCTACAAGGGCGTGGACATGCCCGCAGACAGTGACTGGTTATCCCTCATTTCTCTGGGCCCGCAGCCACCCCCCTCAAATCCAAGCTACCCACGCAATGTGATCAACATTTTTACTCGGAAAAAAATGTAATCAACATTTTACATAGAAATAACTAGAACAAAGCAGTAGCAAACATACATATCAGGAATGTCATACAATCGGACACAAACAATAAATAAACTCCTACATGTAGGCGTTGGCGGCCAGAGGGGCTCGTCGTGCCACTAACATAGGATGACGAGGAGGAGATGATCCTGACCAGACGCTGGACAGCACGTACCTCCTCGTGGGCAAGTCTGGCGGCTTTCGCCCGGGCAGCCGCCCCGTCCTCCGCTAGGTGCCCGAAATCATTCATGTCAAGGAGGAGCGCCTTTGAGTTTTGACGTTGAATTGGTTGATGATACGTCCATTTTCCATCATGCTTTTATGTTTATATTTATTGCACTATGGGCTGTTACTACACGTTATATCACAATACTTATGGTTTTTCTCTCTTATTTTACAAGGTTTACATGAAGAGGGAGAATGCGGGCAGCTGGAATTCTGGGCTGGAAAAAGAGCAAACACTGGAAACCTATTCTGCACAACTCAAAAAGCTCCGAAACTCCACGGGACACCGTTTCAGAAAATATAAAAAATATCTGACGAAAGAGAATCACCAGGGGGCCACCACCTGTCCACGAGGGTGGAGGGCGTGCCCCCCTCTCTGGGCGCGCCCCCCTGTCTCATGGGCCACCAGGTGGCCCCCTGATGTCCATCTTCTCCTATAATCGACTGAAGTTGGAATTTCATCAGAAGTTCTACCCTATGCGATGATATTTTATCATCGCATATAGTTCCATGATCGATTATAGTTCCCAATAGATGGGCATAGCTGCAAGCTTAAATAATCCACAAACTTCATCCACATAGATTAAATGTAAATCGGGATGCAGTGTTCCGTCTCCTGTAAAAGGATTATCTAGCACTTTCTCTATCATACCCAAAGGAATTTCAAAGCAAACATTTTCAGTAGGTACAGTAGGTTGAGGAGCAACTCTTTGCTCTTCTGTTCGGGGTGAAGATACCCCGAACAAGCCCCTCAAAGGATGATGAGCCATAGTACCAAGTGACAGTAAATTTCGCACACTATAAAAAAAATTCCTTACCAAATTCCACATACCAAAGGCGCTTCACTCCCCGGCAACGGTGCCAGAAAAAAGTCTTGATGACCCACAAGTATAGGGGATCTATCGTAGTCCTTTCGATAAGTAAGAGTGTCGAACCCAACGAGGAGCAGAAGGAAATGATGGGCAGTTTTCAGTAAGGTATTTTCTGCAAGCACTGAAATTATCGGTAACAGATAGTTTTGTGATAAGGTAATTGGTAGCAAGTAACAAAAGGTAAAAGTAATTAAGGTGCAGATGTTGGAAATATGCCCTAGAGGCAATAATAAAAGAGTTATTATTATATTTCCTTGTTCATGATAATCGTTTATTATCCATGCTATAACTGTATTGATTGGAAACTCAAATACACGTGTGGATGAATAGACAGACTTTGTGTCCCTAGTGAGCCTCTACAGGACTAGCTCGTTGATCAAAGATGACCGCGGTTTCCAGGTCATAGACATGAGTTGTCATTTGATAACGGGATCACATCATTAGGAGAATGATGTGATGGACGAGACCCAAACATAAACATAGCTTTTGATCGTGTCAGTTATCGCTATAGTTTTCTGCATGTCAAGTATAAGTTCCTATGACCATGAGATCATGTAACTCACTGACACCGTAGGAGTGCTTTGTGTGTGCCAAACGTCACAACGTAACTGGGTGACTATAAAGGTACTCTACAGGTATCTCCGAAGGTGTCTGTTGAGTTGACATGGAT
>LR738709.1:6627415-6659091 GCA_902687465.1 Secale cereale
GTGGGGCAAAGGGAGGGCAGCCAACACAGTTCGTGCCTCGGTGCTGCCCTCCCTCTCCCGTCATATCTTCTTCTCCCGCGGTGCTTAGGCGAAGCCCTGCTGGAGTTCTTCTCCACCATCACCACCACGCCGTCGTGCTGCCGGTTCTCCATCAACCTCTCCTCCACCCCTTGCTGGATTAAGAAGGAGGAGACGTCCCCGAGCCGTACGTGTGAAGAACGCGGAGGCACCGTTGCTTCGGTGCTAGGTCTTCGGCGATCTGAATCGCGACGAGTACGACTCCATCATCCGCGTTCATAACGCTTCCGCTTAGCGATCTACAAGGGTACGTAGATCACACTCCTTCCTCGTAGTTGCATCTACTAGATTGATCTTGGTGAACGGTAGGAAAAATTTTTGTTTCCCATGCAACGTTCCCCAACAGCAGAAAGATAGCCCAATCCTTTTTGTAGCAAAGGACAAGCCTGGACAAACTCTTATATGGGGGAAAGTGCTCCCGAGGACACATGGGAATTATCGTCAAGCTAGTTTTCATCATGATCATCTGATTCGCGTTCGGTACTTTGATAATTTGGTATGTGGGTGGACCGGTGCTTGGGTGATGTCCTTACTTGGACAAGCCTCCCATTTATGATTAACCTCTAATGCAAGCATCCGCAACTACAAAAGAAGTATTAAGGTAAACCTAACCATATCATAAAACAAGTGGATCCAAATCAGCCCCTTACGAAGCAACACATAAACAAGGGTTTAAGCTTCTGTCACTCTAGCAACCCATCATCTACTTATCACTTCACAATGCCTTCCTCTAGGCCCAAATAATGGTGAAGTGTCATGTAGTCGACGTTCACATGACACCACTAGAGGAAAGACAACATACATCTCATCAAAATATCAAATGAATACCAAATTCACATGACTACATATAGTAAGACTTCTCCCATGTCCTCAGGAACAAAAGTAACTACTCACAAGACATAATATTGTTCATGATCAGAGAGGTATTAATATGCATAATAGATCTGAACATATGATCTTCCACCAAGTAAACCAACTAACATCAACTACAAGGAGTAATCAACACTACTAGCAACCCATAGGTACCAATCTGAGATTTGGGTACAAAGATTGGATACAAGAGATGAACTAGGGTTTTAGAGGAGATGGTGCTAGTGAAGATGTTAATGAAGATAACCCTCTCAAGATGGGAGAGTTGTTGGTGATGACGACGGTGATGATTTCCCCATTCTGGAGGGAAGTATCCTCGGCAGAACAGCTCTGCCGGAGGCCTAGATTGGTTTCCGTCAAGGTTCCGCCTCGAGACGGCGGCGTCTGGTCCCGAAAGCCTCCTTCTGATTTTTCCAGGTCAAAACACCTCATATAGGAGAAGATGGGCATCGGGGGGCCGTCTGGTGGCCCACTAGACAAGGTGGCGCGCCTAGAGAGGGGGGCGCGCCCCCACCCTCGTGGACAGGTGGTTGGCCCCCTGGTGATTGTCTTTCGCCATTTTTTTTTTTTATTTTGTGTAAAGTTGTCCCGTGGAGTTTCGGAGCTTTTTGAGTTGTGCAGAATAGGTTTCCAGAGTTTGCTTCTTTTCCAGTCCAGAATTCCAGCTGCCGGCATTCTTCATCTTCATGTAAATCTTGTAAAATAAGAGAGAAAAGGCATACGTATTGTGATATAACGTGTAATAACAACCCATAGTGCAATAAATATCAACATAAAAACATGATGCAAAATGGACATATCATGTAGCGGCGACAAGGTCCGAGGAGGCCGGTGTATCCTGCTACTGCGTGGCCGCAGGACGGCCTCGCCGCTGGCCTAGGGCCGCCGGCGGAGGGCTGGAAGCGGTCGGTGGGTGGGAGGTAGTAGTATCGGATGTTTGCACGTGACATTTAGTACTTTGATGATCTCGTCTTATCGTGCATCTGACTCGAGAGGCTATTTATTTTCAGAGGCCTTGACGAACAATGTGAATGACACCCATGGATGGATCTCAGGAACTTGGCGGCAGATACGGAAGCTTGACTGTCCAGGCAGAGGGGTCTCATATGTTTCAGGTGGTCGTTTGGAGCAGCAGCAAGTGTGGCTTTCATGTTGAACGCGATGGCCCTATGAGAAACGGGCGAAGGCTGACATTTGCAGTGCTCTCCTGCTGAAAACTGTATGTCTGTCTATGGAGGAATTTCAGTTTCAGATTCAACCGCACTGAACATATTTGTCCTTGAGTATTTTCCCAGGTTTAGCAGAAGCTGGGATCTATACTCAGATTTGTGAGCTATCTTTTATGTATCTAGTATTGGTATTGTTATTTTTGGTTGAGAAGAAATTGGCCTTTAACTTGTTCGAGAAACTTTTCAACTGTAATTTTTATCTGTTTCAATGCAGATAGTAGGGCTATCATGCTGGTTACTGTGGAGTTGTTGGCGGGGTATATTATCCTGTTTACAATAGGAACTAAAGCATGGATTTGTTGAGAAGCTTTCCAGCATTCTCGGAGCCAGCTGAAGAATGTGAGTCTGCTAGCTAGGCGAATGAATGCTGGCTTGCAATTTGTTAGAGCATGGACTTCCTCCCGCTCGAGCTGCATGCATCAACCACACGATCGACTCCACGATCGCCACTACTCCACGACCTGCGCTGGGCGCTTGCGCTGGGCGCTCCCCCTATATGTACTCCCCCCTTGTATCTTGTAAAGGCACTGAGAAAATCATTCAAGCATTTTACATGGTATCAGATATCCGATCCACTTCTCCTCTTCCACGATCGCCATGACGAACACCGGCGAACCGCCTCTTCCCTCCAACAACGGCGGCCAGCCAACCCTCCCTGCTAACTCCGGCGGCCAGCCAGTCCTTCCTCTCTCCGCTACCCAACCCACCGTTCCCTCCCCTCTCTCCTTCAGCGACACCATTACTGACATCACTCCCTTCATCCCCATTGTTCTTGATCTCCACAGCCACAACTACTACCATTGGAGGCACCTTTTTGAGATCCACCTGGGCCGTTGCTCTCTCCTTCATCACATCACCGGCGATGCGCCTCCGGCGCCCTCCAATCCCCGATGGCTCAAGGATGACCTTGCCATTATTCAGTGGCTGTATACTCGCATCTCCACCGAGCTCTTCAACCTCGTGGTGACCGACGGCGCTACCGCGCGCGACATCTGGCTCGAGCTCCGCCGGCTGTTTCAGGACAACCGCGACGCTCGCATCTCCGCTCTCAACACGGAGCTCCGCACCATCACTCAGGGGGATCGTCCCGTCGGAGTCTTCTGTCAGCGCATCAAGGCCATCGGCGACGAACTGCGCGAGCTCGGCGAGGTGGTTGCCGACCGCTCTCTGCTTCATGCGCTCATGGGTGGCCTCGACGACCGCTTCGCTCAGCAGGCGACCCTGATTCCCATGCTGCGGCCTCTTCCAACCCTTGCTGAGGCGCGCTCCATGCTCCAGATGGAGGAGCAAAATCAGGCGCGCAAGGCCGGCACCCCTCGCCTCTTCCACACCACGGCTCGTCCTGCTCCGACTCCTGCGGCGACTCCTGCGGCTCCACCTCCGGCTCCTCCCGCACCTCAAGCACCGCCGGGGTGGCGCCCCAGCCCCAACTACAAGGGCAAAAACCCCGTCTATCGGCCGCCCAAGCAGGCATCGGCGCCGTCTTCCTCGTCGAGCGCTCCCTCTGCACCGCCACCTCCTTCGCCGGCCCCCTCTCCCTGGCGACCCCCTCATGATCCCTGGACGGGGCTCGTGCAGACCTGGCCCATGCCTTGGTCGGCGCCTTCACCCTACGGTGCTCCGCCGGCCTACTCTGGCGCTTGGGCGCCCGGACTTCGCCCCTCCACCGGCGCTCCCGGGCTCCTGGGCGCTCGTCCTCCGCCGCATGCATACACGGCCTATGCTCCGTCGTACAGTGCCGCGGCGGCTCCGCCGGCGCATTCCGTGTACCCCTACGGCCTGTCTCCACCGCCAACCTGGGAGCACACTCCGCAGCAGGCCCCGTCGCCGTCTCCACCGCCTGCTGCTGTTGCGGCTTCGTCTTCGACCACGCCGGCCTGGGATCAGGCAGCCTTCATCGCCGCCATGAACTCCCTCACCACCCAGGACTCAGGTAACGAGTGGATCTTCGACTCGGGTGCGTCTTCGCATATGTCTGCGTCCAGTAGCTCTCTTTCCTCCATTCATCCCTCTCTTCTTTTTCCGTCTATCACTATTGGTGATGGCTCCACCGTTCCTGTCTCCTGCGTTGGTACTACCTCCCTCCCTTCATCTCACTCTCCTCTCCTTCTCCGCGACGTTCTTGTTGCTCCTGCTCTCATTAAAAACCTAATTTCAGTTCGTCGTTTCACTGTTGATAATCAAGTTTCTGTGGAATTTGACCCTTTTGGATTGACTGTGAAGGATCTTCGCACACGGATGGAGCTGGCTCGCTTCAATAGCTCGGGTGATCTCTACACCGTCCACGGCGCCTCCACTCCTTCTCCCCACGCCATGATCGCCTCCATCAGTTTGTGGCATCGCAGGCTCGGCCACCCCAACCAAGCTGCTGCAACCACTCTCCTCGACGCGTTCAAGATTCCCTATAGCCGTGACTCCCATGACGCATCCCTGTGTCAACCATGTCAATTAGGCAAGCATGTGCGGCTGCCTTTTAGTTCATCAACTACTAGTAGTTCTTTTCCTTTTGAACTGTTGCATTGTGACCTGTGGACGTCACCTATCCCTAGTGTATCCGGTTTCAAGTATTATCTAGTCGTTCTTGACGATTACTCTCATTTCGTATGGACCTTCCCAATTCGGGCAAAATCTGATGTTCATGCTTTGTTTGTCAACTTCCAGCGCTATGTTTCCACACACTTTTCTCTTCCCATACGATTCTTGCAGTGTGACAACGGACGCGAGTTCGACAACACTCGCAACCGTGAGTTTTTCCTTCAGCACGGCATTCTTCTACGCTTTTCTTGCCCCTACACCTCGCCTCAAAATGGGAAAGCTGAGCGCTCGCTCCGTACGATCAACGACATTCTTCGTACCCTCCTCATTCAAGCGTCCATGCCCCCTCAGTACTGGGTTGAAGCACTACGCCATGCCACATACTTGCTTAACATTCGACCTACCAAAACCTCCCCTCGTTTCACACCCTACGAATCTCTCTTCCTCGCTCAGCCTAGTTATGCCGACCTTCGAGTCTTTGGCTGCCTCTGCTTTCCTAACATGTCCGCCACCACTGACCACAAACTCTTGCCGCGTTCTTTGCCCTGCGTCTTGCTTGGTTTTTCTGATTCCCACAAAGGGCATCGATGTCTCCATCTCCCAACTGGCCGTGTTATCTTGTCTCGCCACGTCACTTTTGACGAAACTATATTTCCCTTTGCCACTCACACCACTCCCAATCTTTCAGCCCCAATCTCTGGCGGCGTTGCTTCTTTCCCACGATCTTCAGCGATCGACGTGCATGGCGCTGTTGATATGCATGGCCCTGTGCCTGCCGGCCCCACTCACCACTCGCCTGCGCCAGATCCTGACCCCACCACTCGCGCTTCCGCTCCCGACCAGCCCTGCCGCGGAGATCTCTTGGATCTCCCGCCGGCCAGTCCCCAGGGGTGCTCCACACCACCACCCAGCTCTGCGGGGCCCTCCACTACCCCCACCAGCTCGCCGCGTCCCGTCACCCCACCACCAGCGCGCCCTGGGCCCGCCACTTCCCCAACCGATCAGCCTCGGATCTCCCACTCTCCAATCCTCAACTCTCCCTCCGATTCGGCTCCCCCCCCCATGCCACCGACTGCTGTTCCCGTTCCCATTACTCGCAACGCCCACACCATGCGTACCCGCAGCAAAACTGGCTTTGCCCAACCCATTCATCGCCTCAATCTTACTGCGTCGCCATCTCCCATCTCTCCCATCCCCACCTCTTACAAAGCCGCTCTTCTCGACCCCCACTGGTTCCAAGCCATGAAAGAGGAGTATGACGCCCTTCTTCTCAACAACACATGGTCGCTCGTTCCTCGACCCCCCGGCGCAAATGTCGTTTCTGGCAAATGGGTGTTCCGCCATAAATTCAACGCTGATGGTTCCCTCTCGCGCTACAAAGCTCGTTGGGTTTGTCGAGGCGATTCCCAGCAACCCGGCGTTGATTTCGACGAGACCTTTTCTCCGGTTGTTAAACCTAGCACCATCCGCGTCGTTCTCAGCTTAGCCACCTCCTCGTCCTGGCCCATCCACCAGCTAGATGTCAAAAACGCCTTTCTCCACGGTTCTCTCCATGAAACCGTCTACTGCCGTCAACCTCTTGGGTTCTCCAACTCATCCTATCCCGATCACGTCTGCCATCTCCAAAAATCCTTATACGGTCTCAAGCAAGCACCGAGGGCTTGGTTTCAACGCTTTGCTTCTTTCATTCAAAGCCTAGGTTTCCTTCCCTCTCGGTCTGATAGTTCTCTGTTCATCTTCCACTCCTCCTCTCATACTGCTTACTTGCTCCTATACGTTGATGACATCGTGTTAACAGCCTCTTCTGACTCCTTCCTCACTCACATCATTTCTTCCCTGCGCCAAGAATTCTGCATGACTGACCTCGGCTCTCTCCATCATTTCCTGGGCATCGCTGTCTCGCGCTCTTCCGCAGGTCTCTTCCTATCCCAACGCCAATATGCCATTGAACTACTCTCCAAAGCCGGCATGCTCGAATGCCATCCTACCCGTACGCCCGCTGAGACCGGTACCAAACTATCTAGTGCCGGCGAGCCTGTCCCCGACGCCACCCTCTATCGCAGCATCACTGGCGCCCTCCAGTATATTACTCTCACTCGCCCTGAAATCACCTACGCTGTTCAGCAAGCATGCTTGTACATGCATGACCCCCGTCTTCCCCACTTGAACCACGTCCGGCGCATTCTTCGCTACCTCAAAGGTACTCTTGATCACGGCCTCTCCATCACTCCCTCCTCTCCAACCTCTCTCACAGCTTACTCGGACGCAGACTGGGCGGGTTGCCCTGATACACGTAGATCTACCTCGGGTTACTGCGTCTATTTGGGTGATAATTTGATCTCATGGTCGTCGAAGCGCCAGCTTACTGTTTCCAGGTCATCTGCGGAGGCTGAGTACCGCTCGGTTGCTCATACCGTGGCGGAGACTGTTTGGCTCCGTCAACTCCTCAGCGAGCTTCACCGACCTCTGCATCGAGCTACCATTGTGTATTGTGATAATATCTCTGCGGTGTACATGTCATGTAATCCTGTGCAGCATCGTAGAACTAAGCACATAGAGATAGACATTCATTTTGTTCGCGAGAAGGTAGCTCTAGGTGAGGTTCGAGTTCTGCATGTTCCTACATCCGCGCAGTTCGCCGACATCTTCACCAAAGGTCTCCCAAGCGCCGCCTTCATCGACATTCGCTCCAGTCTCAACGTCGTCGACGCCGCCGCTGACACTGCGGGGGGGTGTTAGAGCATGGACTTCCTCCCGCTCGAGCTGCATGCATCAACCACACGATCGACTCCACGATCGCCACTACTCCACGACCTGCGCTGGGCGCTTGCGCTGGGCGCTCCCCCTATATGTACTCCCCCCTTGTATCTTGTAAAGGCACTGAGAAAATCATTCAAGCATTTTACAAGCTTCTGAAACTGAACTGTACCTGCAGTTGCTCTAGATCGAGAATTGTTGGGGCCTGCGGTGTCTGCCTCGACTCGAGCATCAGTGAGTCAAATCGCAGGCCGCAGTGCCGCACCGAGACAGTCTGATTTGGATTTGGTTTCCTGCTGGTCCATTGGGTCTGTACGTAGCAGTTTATTCTTCATGTTGGTTGTAGCCTAGTGTTGTAGCCTTGTACGTACTAGGTATCTGACTAACTTGCTGCCTGCTTGCGAGGGAGTAGGAAATGGATGGAAGTTCGCTCCTGGCCGGCGGGCTGATGCAGCAAGAACCCGACGAGCCAGCTGGGGTTGCACAGTACGCACTTCAGTGAATAAGCAGTGCACGTTCAGTAGTAGTATTATGTAAGATTTTGTGTCCTTCGATTACTTTTGTACTGCTTTTTATAGACTAGTGTTATTAGTAATGCTCTTCTCCCAGCATTTCTATTTCCTGATTCTTTTTATAGACTAGTGTCTTCCTGATTAAGGTCTTTGTAAGAATTTGAGGTGTACTCGTATGATGAAAAAATGATAACAACTCCTTACTGACTCGATCAATGCCTATCACATGCTTACGATAATGTAAAACAATGAGAACAAAGGCAGTTAGCAGTTGACAACTAGAACCGGAGCTTAGAAACTTCGCCTTCTCTCCATAGTTAAAATTAGCAATGCCTTCAAATTAGCTAAAATGAGTCAATTTTCAACTCATTTCACACATCTTTCATGATGCAAAAGGACTAGGACTACCCCTGCTCTTTCTTCCTAGATGAATGGTGGTGGCATGACCGGAAGTAACATATGGAGTATATAACATGTATATTACATTCTTATACTACCAGAAAAAGTGGTTTCTCTGGATCATTCAAGAGTAACCTATTTGCAAATGCAATTTCCATTCAACTACTTGCACATTCAGAACTTCTCGCCATTCTTCTATTGTGAGTTCACTCCAATGATCAAACACAAAATTTCTCTTCACATGTATAGGTAGATTAGAAACTAAATTAACACTCAAGTAGAATTGTCGATCACATGATTCTAAAGCCTAGTTACATGATTAAAAAAAATCCCTCCAATCCTAAATATAAGGTGTATTAGTTTTTGAAAAAGTCAAACGTTGTCAATGTTGGGCCAGATCTAACCTGGCGGTGCATCCGGGCGTCCCCATATTCGCCCCAGAATTGGGCTGGATATGGGGATTACCGGTCAGTTTGGTCATTTGGGCCGCATATGGAGAGGCCGGTTGGTTTTTTCATCCGGACACTGACCAGGCAGCCCATCCGGGCATTTGAGGCGAGTATGGGCTGTCTAGTTGTAGATGCTCTTATGCTATGTGGGAAGCTACCGCCATATATGGTCACCCGAGAACACTGTCTCTCTTGAATGCCTGTACTAGGAGCTAGCTTTTTTTCGAAAAGAGGGGACATCCCTCGGCCTCTGCATCGAGTGATGCACACAGCCTTTTATTGATCATATCAGAGTTCATCATCCAACCTTAACAAAGTTCAACTAATAAAATGTCGCACATGACTGCCCGAAGGGTAAATTGAGAGGTACAAAATCATAGGAAAATGAGCCTCATGCATCACAAATCCTACTTGTAGGCCGCCAACCAAATCGGTTGAACAAATCCCGAGAGACCATCTCCCGTCGGTTGCACCCAAAGACAGTGGGCACCCGATCCTCCTCCTTGCGAAGTAATGACCACGTATGGATCTAGCTGGTAGCCTTGAAGATTACCTGCAAAAAGTTTGGAACTTTCGTTCTGTTAAAAATACAATCATTATGAGTGTTCCAAATGGCCCAAAGTAAACCACAAATTCCCACACGGATCTGAGATTTGAACTTGGGGTGCACCCCCACTAACCAGTTTCCAAACAAATTCGTACTACTCGTAGGTGGAGGCAAGTTGAAAGCTATATGGACCGTTCTCCATAGTATCTTGGCAAGTGGGCATTGAAGGAATAGATGCTGAATCGACTCCTCATTGCCACAAAAGCAACACTTTGTGCATCCTTGCCAATCTCGTTTTTTCAGATTATCTTTTGTCAGGATGACCTTGCGATCCAAATACCACATGAAGATCTTTATTTTCAGTGGGACTTTCATTTTCCATATATACTTGTGGTGAAAAGGTTGTCCATCATTGATGAGGTCTGTATACATGGATTTGACTGTGAAGGCACCAGAAATAGTCAACTTCCAACGGAATGTGTCTGGTTCGTGTGAAAGGTTAACCATCATCAACCTTTCAACAAGATTTAACCAGTCTGTCCATTTGTCCCCAGTCTAGTTAATGTATCCTTGTTTCTTCAATTAATTAACCTGAAGCATCTCTTGGTGTGTTGTTAGCTTAGCATGTGGATACTGTATCTAGTCAACAGTAGCTAGTAGTTGCTTGCTCACTTGATTAGTTCGTTAACCATGCTGCTAGATGGTTGAGTAAACAAAAGAAGGTGCTGATTAACCAGAATACTTGTGGGTTATATGATGTCTAGTCACTATATGTTGTGATTATTTCAAGGGGGGTACACCAGGCGTTAATTTGTTCCTGCAGATTGGGTACCCTGTCACGGTGTTAATTCGCAAAGCAGTGATGGATTTATTCTCTGCTTCCCCTGCTATGTTCACTTTTTGCTTTGATAAAATGTCTGGCCGCGGAAGGAAAGCCCCATCGAAGCTACAACTAGCATACAGGCCAAAAAGCATGGCCATGGATGTAGGCATCATCATCATGTCGTCGCTGCACCCCTGGATCATCTCAAGCGAGAAGGCTGAACAAGAAGGCTCTCCTCCTCGCACGAGCTCAGACCACTAGATCAGTTTAGCAGGCTTGAGCTAATTAATATCTTGCGAGTAACATGTATGGATGAATCGCAAACTAGGAATAATCAATGTCGACTTGTTTTTCAGGCGAAGCGGCAGGAATTTAACTGGATGCTAAGATCTACTCACTACTATTTAACAATACGCTGCGGGAAGGCATGCCTTCCAATACTATGTATATATTCTTGAAAATTTCATATAGAAAGTATGAACTATTAAACTGGTTACGCAAAAGTTTCCAAATTCGAGAACCAATTTGAAATACGCAAAAGTTTTCTGAAATGTTGAAATATTTTTTAAATATCATGATCATTTTTCTGAATACATGAACAATTTTTTAAATTCACAAACATTTTGTTAAAATCATGGACATATTTTTATTTCCCGCACATTTTTTTCCAAAATCATGGACATCTTTTGAATATGCGAAAAAAATCTTCATGATAATGCTGAACATTTTATAAAATTAGAAAAAACTGGAATTCAAAAATATTTTAAGATTTCTTGAACTTATTTTAAAAATGCGCATTTTGTTTGAAATTTGGAACTTTTATGAATCCCGGTTTTATTTTTAAGATGGAAAAAAGAAAACAAGGAAATCGAAAAACAAAGGCATCCTGCCCCGCACATGGGCCGGCCCAAAGTCATGTAGGGGATGGGGGAGTGGGAGGTGCGCGTCTGCTCCCTATTCAGCGCATAGGTTGCTGAATAGGGGCTCCCACTGCCGCCGCCGCCTCCAAGGCCAGCTGGACCGCTTGCCGAAATAGATGGTTTCCCCAGCTTTGCGTTACAAGGAAACAATCACTGATACAACCATATTAGTGCTTTGTTGGGGAAAAAATCATCTTTTTCTCTTTGCGTCATACTGCAAATGTAGTGATTGGTTGCCATCTAGCAAGAATGATATATCATTTGAAAGTTGTATTGAGGACGTTGCTGACGAAATACACCACCATAATTTTATTAATCCATTGTTCGATGGATCCAATTTAGTTAATTGTGCAACTAAATGATCCTTTCATACATTTCAACTACTATTTGTGTGGGTACAAAAGTTGGTCTTGATGAATCTTTTGAATCCAGTGCATTTTCTCAGGTAACATTTATCTTCAGCTAGTTTGCAAATAATCTGACAGCTGCTGAAATGTGTTTGGTAGGTGGAGCTCCCAGTGAATAGAGTGAGGGAGGTGGGCCATCTGATGGAGTAAGAGGTGAGCCATTCAATGTGTGGGTAGGTGGAGACATCTGCTGGCCTTTTATCCAGCAGATGAACACCTTCCTGCTTGTTGCATCATTAGTTACAAATATGGTATTGTTTTTCTTCACTATTTTAGCCAGTGAGCTATCAATTTTTTAACCTTTGTGAGAAAACGTTGCGCTACAACTTTCACTTTCTATATTTTCTACACTATTGCACATCTTTCTTCCTAAACAAAAGATTTTTTTTTTTTGAATGGCCGTTGAGTAACTAGTCTGTGTGAGTCAGGATGGCACGTTTTATCATTTCACGCCGATCTAAATGTTATATTCTAAATTAATATTGTAGTTGCTTTAGTTGACTTGTTCTGTAAATTTTGTTTCATCACTATTTTAGCAAGTATTTTCAGTCCTAGCTAACTTGCCACTTTCTGAAAATGGTATTTATGTGAAGCTAAATAAAATGGAATATTATGCATGTGAATGCTAGACTATTTTCTTTATATTGATTTTTTTCCTATAGTTGGAGTTAAATGTGGGTCGGGTTGCAAGATTAATTGCATCGCACAGTGGAAGCAGTGTTTGGACTCCACGGAAGTATGCTGAATCACAACAGTGGTGTAGCACAAGTGGTGTTACAAGACTAGACCAAAGTCTTTCGTTTTCACACGAGCTAGTAGCCAGTGACTTTAACTCTCAAGCGCCAATAGATAGTCCGGTGATGCATTTAACTCCTCCGTACACAGCCAAAACAAATAATGGTGGCCTCCAAAAATGTCATAGGCCTCAGCCCTTCACTTCCTCACAGGCCAGAAGGTAGCACTTATTCCTTGCACAATTCTCTTTTCCATTCTGCACTACACTAGCTTGTGTGTTCTCCTGCGCTGTGTCGAGTGTGGTGTGCTACACCCAGTTGAAGCGTTCGACGAGAAGCTTGCGGGAGGGGGGGGGGGGCACATGCCCCCTGTTCACCCCATAATAGTGTACCATTATGTTCTACAAATCATGAAACCAATGTGGTGATCCACATGACCAGTGCTTCTAAAACAAGTACAGTCAGCAATCTCGCCCTGGGCCTCCTCCTCTCCATACTCCGCATCCACTCCTAACCACTCAGCCGCCACACTTGGAATACACCTACCAAGCAAATATACAATATCTAGCTTCCACCCTCCGAGATTTACTTCAGCCTCACCCAGCCTTTTTGCAACGGGAAGATCAGGCACAGTTCGAAACGCCATATATGCCCTCGCATTGTGACGTGGCGATAGTAATGCCTCCTCAGCCATCTGAATTGCCGAGGAACGCTGCCCACTCATGAAGGGGGTGATCATATTCACTGACCCCTTCATCGTCTGCTTCTCCAACGTGGACATCCTGCATGACCCACTCAACAACAAGTGGAACCGTCAGTTACAACTACAACTAGGTTTTGTGTCCCTTTCCATTGTCCACATTTACGAATTCCCTAATTAATAACATGCAAGGTTAAAGCTTCATCTTGTTGAGGAATTTACTTCACTCTATGTTGAGTGTTTGTGCACATTAATTTTGGTACCGGCAAATGTGTTCTTATCTTATCCACTTGGTTCTGTTGTCATCACTTCTCACTTTCTCGCCAACTTTGGAAGACGGCGTAATTGTTGTTGTAATTATACTGTTAGTCTAATCACATACTTGCTTATAAAAAAGAATGACATAAGTTTTTTAAGAGAAAGGAGAAAAAGGCGATGAAGGAGTTGGTTTAAATATGACAGTTCAACTCATCCTCGTCTGTTTATTTTTATTTTTATTGAAGAACAGAACCCATCCCAATCCGTAGAGCAGGGCGCGGGTGAGGGACGAGAGCGGGCCGGGCTCCAAATCACGAGCCCAACCCAGCTTTGCCGACTCTGCATCTCTCTCGCTTTTTCCATCTTCGCCGAGCAGAGACGAGGATGCGCGGCCCGCGGACCACCGCCACCTCCAAGGCTACGGGTGAGGAATGATAGTTCAATAATTTTGAAAATTTCATCGATTTTTATTTTTTATCGATATTGAAAAACAAATCACAATTTTAAAATGGTCATCGATTTTGAAAAAATTCACAAACTTTTAAAAATTGTTATTTTTTTGAAAAAGTTCATAAATAGTTCATCAATTTTTCAAATTTGAAAAAATATCATCGATTTGTTTTTTAAAGAGAAACCATGCCCATCGGTAGAGCAGGCCGCGGGTGAGGGACGAGAGCAGACGAATTCCAGCATCTGAGCGAGACTTCCCAACCAAAATCACGAGCCCAGCCCAGACTTGCATCTCTCTCTCTCCACTTTCCTCTTCGCCGAGCGGAGACAAGGACGCCCAGCCGGCCGGACCACCGCCGGCGCAAGCCACCCTCACCTCCAAGGCCGGCCGGACCGCTTCATGCTGCAACTACTCGCTCGCGTTCCACCACTGCCGCTCGTGTTCCGGCCGCCAGTCCGGCCGTCCGTACATGGCGGCGATAGCTACTGGCATCAGCAGGGCAAGCGCGGCGGGGGGCAACAACATCAGCACTGAGTTTCGGCCTCCAAACCCACACCCCGCCCTCCACCACAGCCGCCGCTCAAGGTATTCTGCACTCCCCTTCCCTGCTTGCCCCCAAATCTCCATCCTAAGAGCATCTCCAACAGCCGCGCTATACTAGCGCCGCGCCGGAAAAAACGCCATTTTAGCGCGCGCGCAACGCGTCGCACAGCTCCAGCGGGCGCTCAAAAAACGCGCGCGCGCTAAAACGAGTTGGGCGCGCTGGTGAATGCCCCATCCCGCGCTGTTGATTTGGTGCGTTCACTTCCGCGCGCGGCACACTCTCGCGCGCGCGCGAACTCTCATTTCTTCTACCGCGCTCGTTGCTCTCCCGCGCTCTCTCCCCATCCTGCCGCGCCGCCGCCGCCGCTCGCGCCCCGGCGACCTCTTCCCCAGCCTATCCCGGCGCCGCCCCCGCTCGCGCCGCCGCCGCCGCCGCCGCCGCTCGCTTCCCGGTCTGCCTCCGCTGGCGCCCGCCTCCCGCGCCCGCCGGCGACCGTTCAGGCGCTTCGCCGGCCTCCCCGCGCCGCTGCGCTTCCGCCCCACCCCCTCCTAGTCCGACCCGGACCTCGCGCGCCTCCGACGTCCGAGAAACAGCGCCGACGAATGTCCGAGGAAAATGCTTTGGTACATAATGCACGCTTGTGTGATCATGCACAACATGATCATCGAGGATGAGCGTGGCCAAGATTTAGACTACTCACAGTATGAGCTCTTGGGACATCCCGTGCGAGTGCGACGGAGGGCTGAAAGGGTAGCCCGTTTTGTTGCCTCCTATCATGCCATTCGGCGTCCCGCAACGCACAATGATCTTCAGAAAGATCTGATTGAAGAGTGGTGGGCATGGCATGGACAACAACGAGCATGATTTCATTGCATTTTATGTATTGTATTGTTCATGAACTATTGGTTGTGTTTATTTATTGCATTGTTTGTTGTACTGTGAACGATAAAACTATTTGTTTCAGTTGTAAACTATTTATTGTTGATTTATTTTGTTTGTTTAATCGTTTTTCTTCTATTTGTTGAACTGTATATGTGCTTTGCGCGCGCTGCATTTTTGCGCACCGCTGGAGCGGCGCGCGCGCGCTGCATTTTTGCGCTGCTGCTGGAGCCAGCGCTGCGTGGCGCGGAAAAACAGCCTAAGCGCGCGCGCTATATGGTTTTTTTGGGTGCGGCGCGTCGCGCGCCTGTTGGAGATGCTCTAACCACCATTTTCCCGCAGGTTCTTAGAAATTAGCCCCCCCATGGTGCGCTCACCCCCCAGGCGCACCCTGGTGGCTTGTGGGACCCCTGGCTAGCCTCTGGTGCCCATCTTCTGGTATATAAGCCCGTTTGCCCTAAAAAAATAAGGGGATGACTTTCGGGACGGAGCGCCGCCGTCTTGAGGCGAAACTTGGGCAGGAGCACTTTTGCTCTCCGTCAGAGCGATTCCGCACGGGGACACTTCCCTCCGGGAGGGGTAAATCAAAGCCATCATCATCACCAACAACCCTGTCATCATGGGAGGACCAATCTTCATTAACATCTTCACCAACAATATCTCATCTCAAACCCTCCGCACGGAATTGATAGCTCTAATCTTGACGCGTGCACTCGTGGCCGGATCCTGCATAGCTGGCCGGATGTGGACATTAAAGGTTGCGCAAGAGTGCTGGTCGTGGGCATGCATGTAGGTAGCGCAACGGACGGGCATAACTATCCATGAGTTTGTTAGCAGCCAAGTCGTGCGGCCGGTGTGCATGGGCGGTGTACGTGCGCCATAATGTAGCTAGATTAGTTGAGGTAGTGGCTGGTGCGGTGTGTGTGCAGCCGGGTATAAAGGGCCCCCTGATGTATTGATCGAGCAGAGCCGAGTGTAGCCATGTAGCCACTGTAAAGAAGAAAAGGATTGGGGCGTTCGTGCGCCCGTGGCGGCGTTCGTGCGCCGGATGGAAAATCTTGTGTCCACTATTCTTCTTCTTCCACCTCCGTGCGAGTGAGAGAAAGTGAGCGGCAACAACAATTGGTATCATGAGCCAGTTCGTCTTGGCGTGATTCGCCGTGCCGGAGGCATGCCGATGGTGGTGGAGTTCGCTGGCGGCTGCGCGATGCTCCGGACCGTGTGTCGGTTTATGGAGGTGCGCGGCGTGGCGAGGAGGCCGCGGTGGCTGCGGCGGCACGGTGAGGAGGCCGCGGAGGACCTGCGTGGTGGCGGCTTCAACGACACACAGCGGCATGGCAGCATGGAGGTGCTGCGCTGCGGTTGAGGCCGCAGCGGTGCAGGGCAATAAGCCGTGGCGGCGAGCCGGGCGCGACCGGTGCGTGTTATGGGTACGCACTGGACGCGTCGGGCGCGTCGGGACCACGGGCGCGCGTATGAGGGAGCGGTTGACGTTGGGAGGAGGCGTATGTCGCCGGTGTGCTCGAGTCTGTGCTTGAGTTCGGCTACATCCTTCCGGCGTTTGTCGCTGACGCCTGCCATGGCGGACGCGGAGGCGGCACGCGGTGAGCGTCTAGTGCGGTCGGGCTCGTCGGGTGCGCGCGGGACGTGCGGGATGCACGGGTGCGGTCGGGCTCGTCGGACGTGTCGGGTGCGCGCGGAACGTGCGGGGCGCAGAGAGACACCAGGCGTGTGGCGTCAGACGGAGGCGTTCACGGCGACGGTCGACGGCGAGCCGTGTCAAGATTAAGGGGAGAATTGATAGCTCTAATCTTGACGCGTGCACTCATGGCCGGATCCTGCATAGCTGGCCGGATGTGGATGTTGAAGGTTGCGCAAGAGTGCTGGTCGTGGGCATGCATGTAGGTAGCGCAACGGACGGGCATAACTATCCATGAGTTTGTTAGCAGCCAAGTCGTGCGGCCCGTGTGCATGGGCGGTGTACGTGCGCCATAATGTAGCTAGATTAGTTGAGGTAGTGGCTTGTGCGATGTGTGTGCAGCCGGCTATAAAAGACCCCCTTATGTATTGATCGAGTGGAGCCGAGTGTAGCCATGTAGCCACTGTAAAGAAGAAAAGGATTGGGGCGTTCGTGCGCCCGTGGCGGCGTTCGTGCGCCGGCCGGAAAATCTTGTGTCCACTATTCTTCTTCTTCCACCTCGTGAGAGAAAGTGAGCGGCAACAACACAATCCGACGGAAAAATAAGTCCTCGGGGTGCGGTTGGGCCGATTTTTCGGCGCTGGCCTCGAAAAAATGAGTCCTCGGGACGCGGTTCGTGCCGATTTTTCGATGCTCTTATATCTTGTTGAGAAACTTCGCAGCACTATGTGGTTTGAAGCACCAGCTATGTGGCCTGATAGCTGATGGCTGCTTTGCTAGCTAGTGGAAGCCTTGTACGGCTAAGTTGAACTGTACTGTACTGCAGTTGCTCTCGATCGAGAATTGTTGGAGCCTGCAGTGTGTAGGCCGGCAACTTGGCGTTGGGAGGAGCATCGCTCAATCACATCCCAGATTCGAGGCCGAGACGATCTGATCTGGATTTGGTTTCCTGCTGGTCCTTTGGGCGTGTACAACAGGGTCAGCAGCAGTATAGTCTTCCTGTTGGCTATAGCCCAGTGTTCTAGTTATCTGAATAACTTACAGCACGAAGGAGGACATAAATGATGCAGCAGGATCTGAAAGAGCAGGCTGAGGTTGCACAGTATGCACCGATGTACTCCCCTCCGTTCGGAATTACTTGTCGCGGAAATGGATGTATCTAGACATATTTTAGTTCTAGATACATCCATTTTCGAGACAAGTAATTCTGAACGGAGGGAGTAGAAGCAATGGATGTCGTTCACTAGTAAGAATCATGTACTCCCTCCATCCTAAAATAAGTCTCTGATTTAGTACAACTTTAGTACAAAGTTGTACCAAGTCCGTGACACTTATTTTGGGACGAAGGGAGTATGATTTTGTGTCCTTCGGTTACTTTTGGTGCTGCTTCAGTTGATTTACCAGTGTGTTTCTTTATAGTCTACTGTAGTCACTCAGTCAGCCCTCTGCTTTTATAGACTACTGTCATTAGTAGTTGAGTAATGTTTTTCTGCTATTTTTAAGATACATAGCAGGTAGTTACGTTAAACTGTCGACGCGTTTGGTTCACGGTCAGGTAACGTAATAGGCTCTGGTTTCTGGAAGCTCTGCTTTCGATCTCTGTTTATCAGATGCGTGCTTTGTTTGGTTAGTGCGGCTGGGCCCGGTTTCCTAATCAGCTGTCGTTGGGCTGTTTTCAACTTTCCGAAGCGGCGTATCAGGAGACGCGGTTAGCGAAGACATAGTACACAAAACAAATGCAGTCTCCCGTTTCCGAAAGCGCAGGTATCAGAAACCGCGACAAAGTGACCGAACCAAACACGTCGTGTTGTGTAACCTGTTTGTTCAATTTTTTAACCTCAAACAAGCACCTCCTGCTCTGTTAGTAGCTAGTTTAATTAGCATCCCGACGGCACGAAAAAGTTTTGTCCTTAGCATTTCTCCAGCTTTAGCAGAAGCTGGCATGTTTACTCGCACTTGTGAGCTACTCCCTCCATCCCATAATATAGGACATTTTTTGACACTAGTGTAGTGTCAAAATACGTCTTACGTTATGGGACGAACGCCGGTATTTGCTTGCTGAGTAACTTTTTCAACTGTTATTTTTATCTGCTTCGATACTGATGGGGAGTTGGCGGTGTCATGTCAAACCATCCATTTTGCAAGGAACTAAAGCTTTAACTTGCCGAGAAACTGCCTGCACCCTGTAGTCTGGGGCCTGCCCAGGGATGCTGTGAGTTTCTTGGATAATAAATAGGCCTCCCTGATGGCGGCCCTGCTCTGCTAGAGTGCTTCGGGAATTTCTTGCGATCGCTTGTACAGCTGATCTGAACTGTAGTGTGGTCAAGCATCACCGAATCACATGATCTTGATTCTGTATTCTGCGCATCTTTTGGGTGTTCGGTGTAGCCAGTATTGTAGATATCTGAACAATTTTCACGACATTACAAACTTAGACTGGCAAGAAAGTGTGTAAGCTGTAAGCAAATTTTCACAGTGAAGATCGATTTTTCCTTGTTTCCACCACATATTCATCTTGTTGAACGATTTGCACCTCAGTTTTCAGACGAGGTCAAGTATTGTTGGTCTAGCTTCTTCTTCGGGTATATTTGTAATGTGTCTTTTGTCACCATGATGAGACAATAAAACATTTATTCTTCCAATGCAAATTGGCTTGTTCTATATGGTCAGTCATCCAAATAGCTTCTGGCTTGTATCCTCCTTATAGTGTTGCTAATGTATTTGGCAACTGGTTACATGGGATTGATTACAGGTTTAGAACTATTCTTAGGGTGGGAGCGTTTGCCGTTATTTGGTCGCTTTGGCTATGTAGAAATGATAAGGTGTTTAACGATAAAAGTACTTCTCTGATGCAGGTTATCTACAGATGTACCGGAATTCTTCGTTTATGGACCTCTCTACAACGTGTGGAGAATCGAGACCTGTTTACGGAGGTGTGTACACGATTGGAGGATACGGCGAGGGATACTTTTAGCCAACATAGTCTTAGGATTGACCCACCTCCGCTTTAGGCGTTATACAGACTCTACATGTTTATTTGTATTTCGCCTTCTTAATTTTCGATTGCGTGAAAGAAGTTGTTTGGCTGTGTCATCATAGTTATGCAGAGGCCGGGTGTAATACTTAAACATTTTAAGTAATAAAGCGTCCCTTTTCGAAAATAATTGTAATGTGAATTAGTTCATCTCCTTCAACGTTTCCCAGTTTTTGCTTCTTTTGTATGCATCTAGTTTTGGTTTTGTTCAGAAGACCCTGGCCTACAGCTACTTGTTGAGAAACTTTTGGAGTTGCTATTTCAATCATACTGATGGTACGCCGGCAGTGCTAGTTACTGGGGAGGTGTTGACAGCATGTTAAATCATCATTTGGCAAGAGGAATTAATAAAGCTATAACTTGTTGAGAAACTTACTGCACTCTGTAGGCGGTGCAGAAGGATGGTGTGAATTTCTTGCCCCGATGGCTGCTCTGCTTTCCTCTGCTCTGCAACAGTGCTAGGGGAATATTGGCTCGTGATTGCTTCTATAACTTAACTATACTGTACCGCAGTCGCTCCCGACCGAGAATTGTTAGGGCCTGTGGTGTAGGTCAACTGCTTGGTGGCCAAATGAGCCGCAAGCATTCCTATTGAAATGATAAAGAAAGGACAAACCGCTTTGGCATACCTTTCTTAATACCTATCATGCGGACGACATGCTATTCTGAAAACGGAGCTGAAAACATAGATTACAATGAGTCGGTTCCCACATTTCACACATCTTTCATGATGCAATGGACATGGAATGATGGTATGAATAACATGCATATCAAGTTATTATACTACTAGTACTAGGAAGTTGGTTACTTTGGATAAATGAACACCATCCTATTTCCAAACGCAATTTCCATTCAACTACGTTATCAGTCAGAAACATTTTGTCATTCTCATTTTTTTAGTCTGAGTTCAATACAACAAAACATACTACTACCCCTTCAATTTGTTTTTGACAAGGGTTCATAAACTAAACATGCAAGTAGGAACTCACATGATTCTGTAGTCCATTCGGAAGATTAAAAGGGCATGATAGTTTCTTGAATGTCTTGCTCCACACATATCCCATGCTCACAAGCTAACAAAGACAAGAGATGCATATTGTTGGCGTATATATTCCACCATCTTAGGATGTCAAAGTGGGTGTGATATGTATTCAGATTTGCTTCGCTCTTCGTCAAGGTTCAGTCTACCTAAAATATTGGAGGGAAACAAATACACATATCCTCTCCCACCTAATCCATCTCCCATTGTTGCTCTCCTGTGGTACGAGTCCATCCACCCCGCCTCTCCCTTTGTCGAGCTAGATCTTGTATCTATGCCACCAGACGATTTGGCTATGAAGTTGTAGTCAAAAGTTGTATTCACTGTTCACACGCGAGAAGCTTCTGCTGTTTGGCTGCAGCGAGGATAAACCAGACCCGGCGTGCAAACGCTAGGTCCGTGGCATGCGCGGTGTGGCACCGCAGTTAACGCTAATGAACTCTGCTTCAATCTCTCGTAGGGGTCACATAATCTCCATGACATCATTCCTGCAGCCGGCCTGTGTTACACCATCCGTCCACAGATTGGCCCGCTGCCCTGCACCATCTTCCGGATTTGAAATCTACTTTGTTTCTATCACTATTATTTTAGGTTGAATAAGCAAATGAGCTCGGCATTATTCAACCGGAACTTTACTCGGCATTGTTCAGTATGATATGAAACTTATGGGACATTCAGTAAGGTCACAAACATGTCAAAGTGGTTTCTTCTTTCTTTGTGCTTCTACCTCAAACATCTTGATCCATAGTATGTGGGACGGCAAAAAAAATGCATCGATCGCGGCACGTACCCACTTTGTCTCAACGATGTTGACGTACCCAATCTGTGCTCCTTGATTGACAAATGAAAACTGAACAAGTAGCATCAGCGTTGCAAGAGCAATTGCTATTTTACCCCTCTTCACAAGTAAAATTGACAGCACCCTTTACAGTTCCCGCAAAAAGAAGGACAGCACCCTTTACAATGCTTATTGGAGATAAACCACAATTAATATAAAAGTAAATTTCATTTTTACCCCTTTTGACATTTTTAATAGGAATTATCACATTTATGAGATTTTCATCTATTTAATCTCATTTAGGAGTAGTTGTGCCACATTTTACCTTTTTTTGTTTTGTTTTTGTACACATTCTTTCAGGTGGGTCCCAACTGCCAGGGTACATGTGCCGCACCACATGCGTGGTTTTCCTCCACTCGCCCCTCCTGCATGTTTGTTCGGCCTCTAGTTCGGCTCCATACACCCCCACTGAATTGTGGTCATTACCCAATATACTAAGAGCAACTACAACGTGCGAACCAACTTGTGGTTCAATGGCTAGAAGGACAGTGATATTCCTAGTCCATCATGTTTGTTCTCTCGAAGATGCTCCTAGGGGTAGTGTGTGCGTTCATAGGGGTGAGTGAATGTGTGTATGTACGAGCGTTTGCGTCTGTAATGCGTTAAAAAAGAGCGACTCCAACGCGTCGACCGAACGCGCGCTTTGTCTTTCTTTATCCGTTTGGGTCGGCTAAGCGGACGTTCATGCCCGCTTTTTTTATTTGGGTCGACAGGTGTGCCCAATGGCATTATTTGGGTGATAAGACATTGATCGATTGGCCTTCAACTTGCTGAATGCTGGTTACTTGGGAGATGTCGGGGGTTTCTGAGCAGATGGCTGCGGCATGCCGAATCATCCTTTACCAGGAGGTAATAAAGATTCAACATGTTAATAAACTTTTCTGTCTGTGAGGAATTGTTGGGGCCTGCAGTGCACTGTCACTGCTTTAGCGTTGAGTCGACCATCGCTGAATCACATCCCAGGCCAGCCAAGACAATCTATCTGATCTGGATTTGGTTTGCTGCTGGACCTTTGGGTGGTTCAGCAGCAGTTTACTCTTCAGTTTCGCATGTCTATTCCCAGAGATGATCTGATATCTGAATAACTTGCTGGCTGCTTACGAGGGAGGACCGAAGATGCAGAAACCAAAAGAGCAGGCTGAGGATGTTGAGTCTGCCTTCTTCCTATCAGTTTTATTTTAGCTTCAATAAACTAGTGAGCCTAGCCGAACCTTACTCGGTACCGTTCAATATTTGAAACTTACAGGGGTCAGAAACGCGTCGGACAAGTTTGCAAATCTGTCCAACTTATACTCTTGTACTCTTGTATAAGTTGGTTACTGTAGATATTTCAAGACAACTTATACAAGTTCTTGATACACTCTTGTACTCTTGGAGTGATGAAATCAAGCCGAAGAGTGTGGGCATATCAAGTTCTTTTACTCTTGTATAGGTTGGTTACGGTATTCGAAAAGGGACGCTTTATTACTTAAAAGGTATAAGCATTACATCCGGTCTCTGCATAGCTAAGATGCACACAGCCAAACAATATCCTCTCATTCAAATGAAAAATATAAAAAGGCGAAATACAAGGAAAACATGCAGTATCCGTATGACGCCTAAAGCGGGGCCAATCCTAAGATCTTGCTGCCACCCATGTTGGGTAAAAGTATCCCTCGCCGTAGCCTCCAATCGTGTACACATCTCCATAAACAAGTCTCGATTCTCCACGCGTTGTAGAGAGGACCATAAACGAAGAGTCCCGGTATATCAACCTGCATAAGAGAAGTACTTTTATCGTTAAAAACCTTATCATTTCTACATAGCCAAACCGACCAAATAATAGATAATTCAACACAAATCTATATGCAAATGAAATTGCCTCTCAACAGGAGACTCATCCAACTTGTTGCCATTCATTTCATGTGAACTGACTTCAACCTAACATAGTAGTTCCATCAATTTCGGTTTGGCAAGGAATCATAAACGAAACATGCAATTAGGATGGTCGCACGACTCAAAAGACATGATAAACAGTTCTTGACTGGCTTGCTCAGACATATCCCTGTAAACTTCGAAGGAAGCGTTGAACCCTTTGCTCGGGCCGCATGTGTATTTATATCATGGGGTGCCGTGGCTTACAAGATGATAGAGATCGATCGTTACAAGAGAGGATCGATCGTTACAAGAGATAGAAGATAAGAGGAGGTTACAACCGAGACAGAGATAGAAAGAGATAGAAAGAAACTAGGTTTAAACAGCCCTGGTCTATCTCTATACAATATCATCTAACACTCCCCCTCAATCTAAACCTCAAGAAACTTTTGTAAGGTTAAGATTGTACTTGAACTCATTTAACCTCCTCATAGTAAGAGGCTTGGTAAAGCCATCAGCAAGTTGATCTCCAGTAGGTATAAACCGAATGTCAAGTAATTTTCGAGCTACTCTTTCTCTGACAAAGTGGAAATCAACTTCAATATGTTTAGTACGTGCATGAAAGACAGGATTAGCTGAAAGGTAGGTTGCACCAATATTATCACACCATAACCTAGCAGCTTGTGGAGCTTTGATCCCAAGTTCATAAAGCAAGGTTTGTATCCACATTACTTCTGCAGTAGCATTTGCCAAAGCTTTATATTCAGCCTTTGTACTTGACCTTGAGACAGTAGCCTGTTTTCTTGCACTCCATGATATTAGATTAGTTCCCAGAAACACAGCAAAACCACCTCTAGACCTTCTATCATCAGCACACCCTGCCCAGTCTGCATCAGAATAGGCAGTAACAAGTAGAGATGGAGACTTGGTAATCTGAAGTCCAAGTCCTTCAGAACACTTAAGATATCTTAGAATCCTCTTAACTGCAGTCCAATGAGTTGTTCTAGGTGCATGTAAATACTGGCACACCTTATTCACAGAGTAAGAAATATCAGGTCGTGTAAGAGTTAAATATTGTAAGGCACCTACAACACTTCTGTAGTTAGTTGCATCCTCTGGCCCAAGTGCTTCTCCACTCTCAATTGTAAGTTTTTCAGAAGTTGAAATTGGTGTACTCACAGGTTTACAATTTTGTAGACCCACTCTTCTAAGAATATCAGTGGTATATTTTTCCTGTGTAAGAAGTATACCATCCTTGACCTGCTTTACCTCAATACCAAGAAAATAGTGAAGATCTCCCAAGTCTTTGAGAGCAAACTCTAACTTAAGATCTTTAAGCAAACAGGTAGTAGCATCAGCACTTGAACTTGCAACAATTATATCATCAACATAAACAAGCACAAATATGGTGATACTGTTTTTATGATAGAAGAATAATGAAGTATCTGCCTTTGATGGTGTAAATCCAAGTTGTTGTAACTGCATGCTCAACTTTGAATACCAGGCTCTAGGGGCCTGTTTTAAACCATATAAGGCTTTATCCAACTTACAAACATGATGTGGTGTGCTTTGATTTTCATACCCAGGTGGCTGCCACATGAACACTTCTTCCTCAAGAACACCATGAAGAAACGCGTTCTGAACATCTAGCTGTCGTAAACTCCAACCTCTGGAGATAGCAATAGATAACACAAGTCGAATAGTAGCTGCCTTAACAACAGGACTAAAAGTATCTTCATAGTCAATACCAAATCTCTGCTTAAACCCTTTGGCAACTAGTCTAGCCTTGTACCTGTCTATACTTCCATCAGATTTTCTTTTTATCTTATATACCCATTTGCAATCTATAACATTGCTGCCTTTCTTTTGAGGTACTAAATGCCAAGTCCTATTTTTCATAAGAGCATTATATTCATTATCCATAGCTTCTTTCCATTCCTTATGAGCTAAAGCATCATGCAAATGATTTGGTTCTCCAACACTACTCAGAAAAGCACGTTTAATTTTGTCATATCGAATTGTACCATCTGTAAGTTTTCTTTCTTTGATAATACCTGATTGTGACCGAGTGTGTCGACGCGAGAATTGAGGTACCACTGTTGATGTAGCCGTAGAAGATCCCGGTGCAGACGTGACATCCACAGAAAATCCTGGCGCAAGATCCGAGGGAGATCCTCCCTCAACTGATCCCGAGGCTGTACCAGGCTCAGGTCAATCGCCAGCCGACCGAGTCACGTCGTCCGCGTCGCCAGACGGACAAGTGGCGCGCGATGGAGAGTCCCTGCCCGCGCCTGGGCTGATGGGGTCCGGCTGGTGGGACCTGTCGGCCACGCCCGCGCCAGGGCTGGCAATTTCAGCCAATAGCCGACCCAGTTGAGTGGGGTCCGCCTGAGGGACCGCCCGTCCGCTCGCCGATGCATGCAGAGGGGGGGAGCGATCCTCCTGGGATCTCGCGCTGCTAGCGACGGGAGAACTAGCGCGGGAATCCACCTGGGATCCAGCGCCACTGCCAACCGAATCAGCATGGGATCCAGCACCTGTTTCGTCTTTATCTGTACACATAAAATGATGGCCAAAATCTGCAGAATTAAAATTTTCTTTGGATTTCTTTACATGATCAGCTTCACTTAATTCGCCCCCGTGATCTGGAAGAAGAGCTATTTCAGCACGGAGGAGAGCTCCTGCATTGGGATGAAGTTTGGCAAAAGGAAAAAGAGTTTCATCGAAGATAACATCTCGTGAAATATAGATACGTCCCGTAGAAATTTCAAGGCACTTGTAGCCTTTGTGAAGATTACTATAGCCAAGAAAAGCACATTGAGTGGAACGAAGCTCGAGTTTATGATGATTGTAGGGACGTAGATTAGGATAGCATGCACACCCAAAAATTTTGAGGGAGTTGTAGTCAGGTTTTGTATGGTAGAGACGTTCCAAGGGAGTAGTATTGCCAATGACTCTACTAGGTAAACGATTAATAAGATATGTGGCAGTGATGAAGGCTTCATCCCAATATTTAAGAGGCATGGATGCATGAGCAAGTAAAGAGAGGCCTACTTCAACAATGTGACGATGTTTACGCTCAGCAGAGCCATTCTGTTGATGTGCATGAGGACAGGATACATGATGTGCAATGCCGATGCTACGGAAAAAGGAGTTGAGTTTCTCATATTCTCCTCCCCAGTCACTCTGGACTGTTAGGATCTTTCTGTCAAGATGTCTTTCAACAAGTTTTTGAAATTCTTGGAATATAGAAAACACTTCAGACTTATGCTTGAGTAAGTAAATCCAGGTAAACTTACTATAATCATCAATGAAACTGACATAATATTTTTTTCTTCCAAAAGAATCTCGAGCATGTCCCCATACATCACTGAAAATAAGCTCTAAAGGAGCTTGAGAAACACTACTTGACCTAGGATAGGGAAGTTGATGACTCTTGGCACATTGACAAGCTTCACAAACTGACTCACTAAAAGAACTATGTGACAAAGAAAGTTTGCCTTTATTGACTACTTGCTTAACTATAGCTGAAGAAGGATGTCCTAAACGTTGATGCCACTTTGCCAAAGAGGGCTTGATGACGGAGTAGACCTGACGATGCTTGCGACTAAGTGCTCCGGATGTGATGGGGTAGAGGCCTCCAATGCATCTACCGTGGTGTAGAAGTTCCCTCGTTGCCCGATCCTTTATAAAAAAGTAACGAGGGTGAGTTTCAAAGAAGATATTATTATCAGTGGCTAAACGAGACATAGAGGCAAGGTTTTTGTCAGCTTGAGGAACATGAAGAACATCTTTTAATACTAGATCACGTTTAAGCATTGGGGAATTAATGGAAGCTTGACCAATGTGCTGAATATCCATACCTCCACCACTTGCGGTGTGAATCTGATCATTGCCATTGTACTTCTCACGGAGAGCAAGCTGCTCTAGTTCGCCTGTAACATGGTCTGTGGCACCGGAATCAACATACCATACTCCATCCCCTCCTGGCTCACGCATGGCTGTAGCAACACGGCGGGCATCGGGCACATAGTCTTCATCATAACGGTGCCAACAGTCCATGACCTCATGGCCATCCTTCTTGCAGAGTTGGCAGCGTGGGCGCCCACGAGAGGAGGAACGGCGATTGTTGTTGTTGTTGAAGCCACCGCCCCCCGATCTGTTGCCGCTGTTGTTGTAGTGGTCGTCGGCAGTGTTGGTGTAGTTGCCATCGCCCTGGGAGTTGCCGCGGCCTCGCCCACGACCACGGCCGCGCCCACGACCACGGCCGCGCGAGACTGCATTGGCAGAAGATTGGCGGAAGTTTGCGCCATGGAGGAGACTGAGGCGGGCGTCAAAGCTGAGGAGCTGACTGTACAGCTCCTGGACTGTGATTGGCTCCACCCGGGCAGCAAGAGCGGAGACGACAGGGTTGTAGTCCATGTCCAGCCCTGCCAGGATCTTGGACACGATCTCCGGATCGGAGAGTGCAGCAGCAGTACAAGCAACTTCATCGGTGAGGCTTTTAATCTTTCCAAGGTATTCGGCCATAGTCATATTACCTTTTTGGAGATTGGTTAGCTCGATGCGTGTGTTGATGGCTTGGGCTTGGCTCTGGGCATTGAACATGTCGTTGATGGCGCGCCAGACTTCCGCCGGCGTTTGGAGGGTGGCGACTTGTGCAAGAATGTCGCGGGAGAGAGAGCCCATGAGGAAGCCTTGGAGCTGCTGCTGCTGTGCAAACCAGAGGGTGCGGGCAAAGTTCAGTACCTGTTCTTCTTTGCCATCCTTGGTAATAGTGAGGGTGGCCGGCGGTGCCGGACTCGTCGCGTCGAGATGGTGTTCCATCTGCGCGCCCTTGATTTGGGGTAGGACGATGGCCTTCCAGAGGAGGAAGTTGCCCCTCGTCAGCTTCTCTTGCGGCGGCGATCCGAGGAAAGAGTTGGCGGAGGTGGTGGAGGATGATGGCGCAAAAGTGGAGGAGGAGGTGGTGGTGATCGCACCCGTGGTGCTAGGCATCGATGAGGCGGAGGTGGTGGCCATGGCTGCGGTCGCCTGGGTAGCTAGATGCGATCTCTATCCAATCTAATGAGGAAGAGGCTCTGTTACCATGTAAACTTCGAAGGAAGCGTTGAACCCTTTGCTCGGGCCGCATGTGTATTTATATCATGGGGTGCCGTGGCTTACAAGATGATAGAGATCGATCGTTACAAGAGAGGATCGATCGTTACAAGAGATAGAAGATAAGAGGAGGTTACAACCGAGACAGAGATAGAAAGAGATAGAAAGAAACTAGGTTTAAACAGCCCTGGTCTATCTCTATACAATATCATCTAACAATCCCATGCTCATAGTTTATTTATTTCCTGAAAGGAGTATATATAGTCTACTGTCTTCGGGTGTGAAAGTGAATGCCATATGTCTTCATATTTGCTTCCCTCTTTATCCAGCTGCAGTCTATCTAAAATATTGGAGGAAAACAAATATACATGTATGATGTATCCTCTCCCGCCTAATCCATCTACCAATGTTTGTCTTCAGTGGTACGAGTCCATCAGGTCCACTGCTGCATTTGTCGAGCCAGAGCTCATGTCTATGCCACCATATGACCTTGCAATGATGATGGAGTCCAAGATCATGGTCATGACCATCTGCGGCTCATCTGTTGACGAGGGGACAACAAAGACAGGCCATGCGACCGCTATGTTTGTGGGTAGCGCCACTGAAAGCGTCGCCCTTTGATGATATGCCGACGGAGGCCAGCAACGCCAAGGTTGTCTGCTTTGGTCCCTCCAAGGGGTTGCCCAACCTCCATGTTACTATCTGTGATTGCTTCTGCACCGCCCTCGCTCTCAGTGGAGAATCGTCGGGTCCTGCAGTGCACTGTGACTGCTTGGCGTTGAGTCGACCATCGCTGAATCACATCCCAAGCCAGCCAACAGCCAAGACGATCTATCTGATCTGGATTTCGTTTGCTGCTGGACCTTTGGGTGGTTCAACAGCAGTTTACTCTTCAGTTTCGCATGTCTATTCCCAGAGATGATCTGATATCTATATAACTTGCTGGCTGCTTACGAGGGAGGACCGAAGATGCAGGAACCAAAAGAGCAGGCTGAGGATGTTGAGTCTGCCTTCTTCCTATCAGTTTTATTTTAACTTCAATAAACTAGTGAGCCTAGCCGAACCTTACTCGGTACCGTTCAATATTTGAAACTTACAGGGCATTCAGCAAGGTCAGAAACGCGTCGGACAAGTTTGCAAATCTGTCCAACTTATACTCTTGTACTCTTGCATGCAACAATCAGATCGATCTTGCTCTCGTATTTGCTGATGGCCACGGGCACGTATCATCCCTGGTGAACTTCACAGTGTGATTGAAGGCCGATGGAGCTGAGCAAAGCTCCGCGAGGATGAGCACGTACGCAACAATCAGATCGTTCTTCCTCGTCGGTTTGTCACACTTCTGCTCCTCCGTCGAGTCCCCATTGGATGCCTCCGGAATGACGATCCACATTGACAGGAGGTGCCCGCTCTTGGCATGTGAACGCGGGATCCACACCTTTTGCTTGAACCATACCGGTCGTCGCAGCAATGCCTCTCCCGCGGGACCGCTTCGGCAGCTCGAAGGAGCACCGGCAACGTGGGCTGTAGATGCGCCTGCTCGTGCCTCCGTGCGAGGATGCTCGCAAACAATGCGGAGTGCAACGAGGTGTCGAACCTGTTGTCTGCCATGCAGCACCACATCCGCTCGCTGCCGCAGGCAGCCGTCGCATGCCCGCGCCGCCTTGCTCGCCATCGCATCGTCAGCTGCCTTGCCCGGTTGCCCCATCTAATCATCAAATGAAAATCAAAGAGGCTGGCGCACCATGCGCAACACCAAACTCTGTAGTTTTGTGCATGCACTGAGAGCAGCGAAGCCGGTATAACGGAGGTGTTTGCCGGCGCACTGTGAACGGAAATTTTGCGGCGGCGCGGCAAGGAATGGGATGGGATTATTTTAGTTAACTAGATTAATAGTTGTGATTAAAACTAAGAAATAACAAATTTACCTCTAATTTGGAATTACCAATATGTCTTACGGCGAAAATATGACTAACCTGTAATGACCGTTGGATCACTACCGATTATATTGGGTAGTATGATGCACCGTAAAAACTCTCCTTGTATAAGTTGGTTACTGTAGATATTTCAAAACAACTTATATAAGTTCTTGATATTCTTGGAGTGATGAAATCACGCCGACGAGTGTGGGCATATCAATTTCTTTTACTCTTGTATAAGTTGGTTACGGTAGATTTTCGAAAAGGGACGCTTTATTACTTAAAAGGTACTGTATAAGCATTACACTCGGCCTCTGCATAACTAAGATGCACACAGCCAAACAATATCCTCTCATTCAAATGAAAAATATAAAAAGGCGAAATACAGGGAAAACATGCAGTATTCGTATGACGCCTAAAGCTAAGGGGAGCCAATCCTAAGATCATGCTGCCACCCATGCTAGGTAAAAGTATCCATCGCCGTAGCCTCCAATCGTGTACACACCTCCATAAACAGGTCTCGATTCTCCACGCGTTGTAGAGAGGACAATAAACGAAGAGTCCTGATACATCAATCTGCATAAGAGATGTACTTTTATCGTTAAAAATCTTATCATTTCTACAGAGCCAAAGCGACCAAATAATAGATAATTCAAGACAAATCTATTTGCAAATGCAATTGCCCTTCTCAACGGGAGACTCATTCCAACTTGTTGCCATTCTTTTCATGTGAACTGACTTCAACCTAAAATAGTATTTTCCATCAATTTTGGCAAGGAATCATAAACGAAACATGCAATTAGGATGGTCGCACGACTCAAAAGACATGATAAACAGTTTTTGACTGGCTTGCTCAGACATATCCCATGCTCACAGTTTATTTATTTCCTGAAAGGAGTATATATAGTCCACTGTCTTCGGGTGTGAAAGTGAATGCCATATATTTCCAGATTTGCTTCACTCTTTATCCAGCTGCAGTCTATCTAAAATATTGGAGGAAAACAAATATACATGTATGATGTATCCTCTCCCGCCTAATCCATCTCCCAATGTATGACCTCAGCAGTACGAGTCCATCAGCCCCAACACTGCCTTTGTCGAGCCAGAGCTCGTGTCGACGCCACCATTTAACCTTACAATGACGCTGGAGTCCAAGGTCAC
>LR738709.1:6662289-6673370 GCA_902687465.1 Secale cereale
TCATTATTAAAGCAATTATGTACCTACTTAATTTGTAATGAAATTATCTCATTACTAAATTGCTCAATCACATTAATTAGGAAACAAATGATCAATTTAAAAAGATCGCTCAATCACAATAATTAGGAAACTAATAACCTATTTAAACCTACATAATATCGCCAGTTTAATTAGGAATCTTCCTATGAGACGTAGTACTAGGAATTATTCCTTCCTTGATGATTTGTTTTCATGCATGATGGTAGTAAATTAGGCCAACATTCACCACTATTTATGGCCGTCATCAATTGTATTTATTCATGCCAGTTTTACCACGCGTCTTCATATCGTACGCGTATGCATATATATGTACTAACAGATTCTATTTATTTTCCTTGATCGATCAACACACCTGCGTAGGTAGGAAGGAGAGATAATCTAATAGTACAGCGGGTGAAACGATCGACGGCGAGCTTCACCGTCGCATATGCGTCGGAGTACATGGCCGGCCGGCTGGGGCATCGAGGAGTTGAAGCTGGCGAAGAAGATGTGGGTAATGGTAGAGCTCTGAGAAGCTGGCCGTCATCCTGCCAGCCGTCTTCACCATCGGTCCCCAGGTGACCACCCTAGAACTCGGCAATGCCACCAAGGCGACACGATCATGGCTGGTTCGTTGCCTCATCGAGCCACCATTTGGACCGGCCAGCCACACCGGCGTCAGCGTGCAGGGGCAGCGGCGAGGTGTGCAGCCTGCACGGTTGTTGTGGCGAGGTGACGTGTCGTGATTTTCGGATGAAGTCATGTTTCTCTTGTACTTCCTGTTTCCTGTTCGACTGAATAAAAGTGCAAAAAGTGAATGCAGTCATCTCTGATCCTAATGAAGCAGTTGGTTGTCTCCGCTTCATCCGGATATGTAGAATCTTGCCTCCTCTAATTTCTGATGTTTTCATCAAATCTTTTGTTCTGCCTCTGTATTTGTTTGCTTTACGTATCAGACAATTTGATCAAATTGGAAATTGTAGTACTTAACTGTCAATGATACGAGAAACGAGTTTGGAGAACACTAACTAATAAATGGCTTATGCACATCGGACAAGTGTGGTTAATATATAGCTTAAGAATACTTTGTAGTAGACGAGCTCAAGCGTCTACGCAGGTGAACACACAAAGGCGCCCCGAGTCTACATCGTGGTTAAACGACGAATCAGCATAGCAATATCGATCTCGATTCTACATCAAGGTCTACAGCGAGTCTGTAGGGTGATATCGATCTAACCAGCAGTGATGGTTCTCTTAGTCTAAGGCAAGGTATAAGACGTGTAGGGTATGCTCATATCAACAAAGTTAATTAAGAGATATCGATGTGCTGAGAGGTGGAAGGACATGAAGCAGTTTAAATAGATGGCAGCCCAAGTCAGTGAACATGGGCAAGCGTGACATGTGGTAGACGACGGTACAAGATTTATCCACCCTCTGTGCCAGTGTTGTTTACATTTATTGGGCTCTGGTACTTTTTTTTGGCCGGGGAATGGTCTCTAATTATTCTCTAATGGCATGCATCAACTGAGGCTTAGAGTTCAGTTCCATAAAAAATGTATGAACTAACCGACCAATCTATCAAGTCGATTTAAACACATTATTATGTCACCTCCTCATGCATTTTCAGAGCATGTGATGAAGGTGTGCACGTGCAATACGCTGTAGATATGCATTTGAAGGTCAAGACAAAAACTTAATTAACTATATGTGAATCTAATACTCAGATTTTTCATGTGACTGTACATCTGTTATTATTATTGTTCTAAAGTGGTCGACAGGAAAAGAAGGCATGGCATTAGGTTGAAGTATATATCTGCCGTATATTAATCGTTGCGACTCTCAATACAAATTATTACAGTGAGGATGAATCTGTTCTTTTAGATATTATATTAACACCGCCAGAAAAGAAGTCCCCACGTATGCCGACATAGGATGATATATTTTCACTCATGGTCGTGCTTCTCGAATAGAACGGTGTAGAATAGTAAACCGAAATGTTTACAATAATACATAGAATATAGACATGTACTTTCTAACTTAACAAAATGAAATCCGGATGAAGAATGTAAACATTTTTTCTATATTAAATTCTGATTTGGATAAGAAACAAAATTTAGTTGGCAATTACTATCTGCATTTTGTATAAGAATCATAAAAGGATATATTTTTTAGAAAATATGTATAATTAGTTGTTGATGATTCATATAACTAATGAAAATATGAAATTACAAGATCATACAAAACGGCACGGGCATGATCATCGTGAATAATCTTTCAAAGGGGCGAATGAGAGAGAATATTTAGGCTAAATAGTATCAATAGAAAACAGTAATTAAACATCATAGTAAGAGGAGCATCTCTATGCATATGTTGGTAAGCAACATTTACCAAGAAAGGTAACTAAGTATGCGCCCAACAATTGATATGGGTGGAAAAGAAAATTTTACATAGGAGCCATTCATGCTTCGATCTAATTCTTGGTAAGAAACCACTCCAAAACATATAGACAAATGATACAACATGAGGGGGAAAGATGAGTGGAGCAAAGAGGAAAATCCTAAAAGATTAGCTTGAAATCCCAAATATGGTTTTTCATTGGTGTTCCATCCTCACATACCAAGGAATTTACTATTGAACAACCTAATGCACTTGCATGTTTCATTTGGACATTGACTTTTGTCAAAATGAAATATTACTGGTGATGAATTTAATTGAATAATAGTTGAGTAAGAGGTCATATCTTGGGAAAAATAAATAATACTAAAGTGTTATCTAGCCGCGCAAATGCGCGGGTAGCCCAGCCAGTTGATTTAGAAAGCAAGTAAATTAAATTGATTGATTATCATATAGGAAAGTTTGGTCAAAGCGATAGTTGGAAGAAAGGTGAAATGGGAACTTTACGTTCTTTTTAAGTAGTAGAGATTAGGGTACACTAATTACATGTATTATGTGCCTATATTATGTAGTATTCATAGATGAAGTGAGATTGGATCGGCGCTGAGGTCCGCGGTGGTCGTGGTGACCGGGTACTGCGGCGACGCTTGGATGTTCATAAATGAAGTTATACACACTATTAACTTGGATTATATCTGCGAACTTTGCCAGTTTACTTATTATATTTTTTAATTTACCTTTGTGATGTCGATGGTGGTTTAATATAGTGGATTAACTGTTGTAAAGAAAAAACTTAAGACCCCCCCCCCACCCGCTTCGCTCGGCTCGGGTGACCGTCAAACCCATCACCTACTCCCCTTGCTGCCGCCAGTGCTCGCCATCGGGAAATGCCCCGGTGGCGGCGGCAGCGGAGCCTCTCCCCTTGTGCTCCTCACGAGTTGTCGGCGGTGCGTCCAAACGTGTAGCGTCGCGGTCGCGTATCTGGCGGACGGCCGGCGTCCTGGGAATGGGCTCGGTGTGGAGGGTTGTGGTGGCCAGGCGTGGCGGTGTGCGAGCGGTCTCATGTCGTGGACGCCAGGGCGGTGGCCTCGAATGGGTGGCTTGCGGAATGCTGCGAGGTTGGCGCTCGACTAGGAGGTTGCCGACGGTGATTTAGTCGGTGCGCGTGCCTGCGGCCGGTGGCAGCGGATGCCCTGCGCGTCGTGGTGTGGGTGTTCGGCGGCGGCGCTGCCGCAAATGGTGTTCCCAGCATGATACCGGCTGGGCGGGTGGTGTTCTTCTTGGTCTGGGGTGGGGTGGGTGTGTGGCGACGCTACGAAGGCCTGATGTGGCGGGTTTGGCGGATGCCGGGGCGGTGGCCCCGGATAGTGGTTCTTCTCTCGGATATGTGGAGGTGGAAGCTGGGGCATCGGCCTCGGAATGCATCCCATCTATGGATTTATGTGGTGGAGCCATGTCTCGATGTTGTAGGGGTGTCTGGGCAGGCTGCTTTGGTGGCTTGGAAGTCGACCCAACTGGTGCGGCTCTCGCAGTTGGCGGTAGAGATGTTGGGGCGGCGGCCCCGGATCTAGGTGCAACAGTGGTGGGTTTTGGTGGTTCGTCCATCTTGGCCACGCTCACATGGTGGTGGTGTGGGCTGTATTGTGGCTCGTTTGCGGCGGTGGATGTCGGGTGGCGCCCCCGGATGGTGGTGAAGGAAGACCATGCAGGGTGTGGAGGCCAGCTGGATGCCTGGGTGACGGGCCTGGGGTGTTGCGGTTCATCGATGCTTTCAGAGGTTGGGATTGGCGCATGGTTCTTGAGGCGCACATTGCTTCGTCGTCTTTGTCAAGGAGGCCCGAACCTGTCCTTCTGCGTGGCTTTGGCTGCTCTCTTCAACGGTGATGGCGCTCACGGTGAGGTGGAGCGGTACTTGCGAGGCGTATTTCGTACTTCACCGAGAGCCTATCATGGTCCTCTCCCCCTCGAGCATGCCATGCCGGATCTGTCTATGCCTGGTGGTGGGTGGCGTGGGGTTCCTCGACGTGGCAAAGATTTTTGTTCTTCTTAAGCATTTGCTTGTTGTGTGTTGCTGTGTTGTCGTGTGTCTTGGTGGCTTTGACGACCAGTGGGGGCATTTAACCCTTTGTATCTGGTTTTCGATCGGCTTTCCCTGATTAACCTGACAACTATTTTCTTCTAAATGAATGCAGGATAACTGCCATTTCGAAAAAATAATAGTGGATTATAATTGGTAGAACTTGTTAATTTTTCCATAATAATTATTTCTAGAGAAATTAAACAACTTTGTACCAAATCAGCGACACTTTTTTTGTGATAGAGAAGTAGTTTTCTTTTGTAAATTAGGATCATACTACTCATTGATCTCTGATATTTGTAATAATATTTATCCTTGGTTTTTTTTTTGTGCAGATAGAGGAGAGTAAAGAAATGGTATCCATGATTGCGCAAATACTAACATTGTATTAAGGGTTTGTGCTAGCTATTTCTATTTGGAGGCAATTCCTTCAGGAACAGATGATTGCACACAAAGTAATGGTATCCATGACTGTACTATAGTAACATTGATAATTATGAGTTTGTGCAAGCTATTTCTATTTTTAAGCAATTCCTTAGGAATAGATGATTACACAATATATTTTCTTATAGGAAGCATGGGATAAAAGTCGCACAATATTTAATCATTCTGTTGTACCGGGCATCATCTGGTTTTAAAGGAGAGGTCTAGCGAGAAACCGGACGGGGAGGAGAGGGGGAAAGTGGAGGGTCCGATAAGAAAAATGAAGATGCATCGTCGAGTGGGGTTTTTCTGTTAGGCCTACCTATTGAAGATAACACGACGGAATGTCCGGACAGTTACATTTCTCCCCTACATCGTCTAGCTCGGACGTATGAGAGAGAGAAATGAGCTTTGACCTTGGAGACGACCTTACTTATCTGTTAAATTTATTTATATGCATTTTAGCCCGTAGCAACGCACGGGCATTCTACTAGTGAAGGCTAGAAATCATGTCCACAAACGCATAAAAGCGAACGGTAAACCAGGCCCCAAACAAAAAACCGGCTACAAAACCGAAAATGAACGAAGTAGAAAACCAAAAACAAGTGTCGTTCTAAGAGAGAGCACGCACCCAAGCCTGCAAACACACGGCTATCTTGCTAGAAAATAAGTTCTAGCACCAAGTAGCCTCTGGCTACCTTGCTAGAAACGTGTAAGTGCCATCGTCGAGGAAAAAACATATAGGGTAAGTATGGTTCTGCATCAGCCTAACTCATGTATCAGCAGGGAAAAACCAAGTTCCAGTCAATGGACCTTCATGTGCCACCAATGTCTGAAATGGCAAGGGCGAGACAGTTCCATCTCTCATGTCGTACACGTGAGAGCACAGGGCCCTGGTCCTTGCATCGAAATGGTTTCGTTCGTTCAGAAAGTAGATACAATCCTGTCGAGCTCCGACGTTTGGGTTGTCACCCGCTGGAAGGGACTCGGAGCAGCCTTCGCTAAGGAAGAGAGCCCGTCCCATCAGTGTATTGACGTTTCTCCAGCATCCTCCGCCGCTGCCCAAGTCCGCTGCCTCGAAGACCTCGAACAAAGTTGGCATGATCACCGGGCCCGGGAGCATGGTGAAGAGCTCCGCCTTTTGTTTTACCATCAACAACCGATCGGCGGACGCAACCAGGTAATGGTGAAGGCTGGCAACGTTCCGGTCATCCACGTCATCTTTCGGCATGGTGAGCATGCGTTGGACGCTAACATGGTTGTTGCTGACAATTTCCATGGCATAAAGACATAGAGGGTACACAGTCCCAAACATTGCGGTTAGGACGTAGAGCTTGTCTTGGAAGACTGGAATGTCGCACACAGAATAATAAGTATCTTGAGGGGGTCTCCACCGCCATTCCACGTTGGTCGATTGGGGCCGGTGGATAGAGATGGTGACGTTGGGTCGGGATCTTGTCCGGATGGCGACGGCTTGGTCCGACATCACCACCACCTTGCGAATGTTGTCGGTGTCAACCAGGACGCCCGGCCGAGTAGAGAGACATTTGAGGTTGATGCTCTGAGGGACGGTAATCTGCCGAGAGAGTGGGTTCATGAGCGAGCACCCGTCGTCGCTGTGGACAAGGAAGAGCGTGCTGCCTGTGGAGACACGATGAGCGACATTGTCATCTCGGAGGAGGACACGGCGGTGGACCTCGCCATCGGGGAGGCTGAGGAAGGAGCCGTCTCGGAGAGCGAGCCAAGGGAGCAGCGCTGGTAGAGGAGCCAGCAGGCGCACACCGGTGCGCCACGGGCGGCAGACGCCGTGCAGGCTGACGCGGTCGGCGTGGGACGGCACGCGCTGGAGTACGAGCCCCAATATCTCTGACGGGAGGTCCTGCCATGGGCGGCGGCTGCCTTGACTCTTCGGCGCCAACACCTCCATCGCCCTTAATTATGTCTTGCCCTGGATGAGTCTAACCGATCCTCTTGTTTGTTGATTGATTGACTTGGTCCAGTCCAAGCACGTTCGGACGACTTATACAGTAGTATATAGTATATAGAACATGTTCAGGCTCTGTTAAGCAGCCCGTTCAGGACTCTCGGCGAGGCCCTTGCCACGGCCCACCGCATCAATGTTCTGCTGCTCTCGTCCGCACCAACTACAACGCGCCGACCTAAACGACCTGCTGTTTGTCCTTTTCTGTCCGTCTGGATGGGATCATCTGCCCCTTTTTTATTTAGGTTGGCCATGCACCCAACACGCAGACCCAAATCTCGTTCAGACTTAGATACTAAAGAAGGCCCGCGGCCATAGACCGTGCCAGCGGCCATGCCATCGCCCAGGGTTCATGCTGACGCTCGCAGTGATGAGACGACCATGGCGATGGCGCGATGGCATATCGACTGCTTCGACGATGCTGCGACGGCCACGGCGTTGGCACGACGACATGTTTCGAACACCCCACGGCGTCCTTCGATGGCCGCAGCAATGGTTCGACGGTCGCGATGATGCTACGAGGCGTGCTTCGACGACCACAGCGATGGTGCAACGTCATTCTTCTATCGCCTATGTTGTGCTTCGACGACCGCGGCCATGGCGCAACGTCATTCTTCTATCACTCATGTTGTACTTCGACGACCGTGATGATGTTGTGACAGCATGGTTTGATAGCCGCAGTGATCCTGTGACGGCGGTCTTCGAACAATGATGGCGAGGTTGGGACGTGATACTTCGACAATCGTGAGTCCGCGATGTTGGTAGGCCCGACTTCTTCGATGATGCCGCAATGACGTGTTTCACGGCCGTTGCAGTGTTGCGATGGCGGGCATGGCTGCTTCGATTTTCCACGGCGATGCGGCAATGGCGTCCGACTGCTCCAATGCTGTCACAATGGCATTCTTCGAAGACGGCGGCAGTGTCAAGGACCCTACTCTGACCATTAGCTACCTTGTTCGATGAGAGTTTGCTGTACCAAATGAAACCAATGGCCATGACCAGCGTCGAGAATGATGGTGTTCTAATATTTGAACCATCACTTGTGTCGTTACCTAGTAAAGCACTGCATGTGTGGTACGTGTGAAAAGATCGTTTGAAATAGGCAGTCGATGGGCTTGGCTGCCTTCGCGCGTGTGGGAGACAGGGCGCTCTTGCCACAGGGATGCGGTTGACAAACACAAGAAATCATCGATTTATTTAAAATGTTTTCATTCAAGAAAACATTGGATCTCCTTTTAAATCTGACATAGAACATGTCTAGGCTCCCGGCGAGGCACTTTCCACGGCCCGCTGGTATCAATGTTCTGCTGCTCTCGTCCACATCCTCAGGATCCACACCGCACTCGGCTCCTCTCTCCCGAGCTGCGCCGAAGACGATATTTATCAACGCGGACTATTAGTTAGAGTTTGTCCTCAGGATCCAAGGCTGGTTGTAGTGGGGAGTATCATATACTATGCAACCAATCATTTGTTCTCATAAGCTTCTTAACTTCTTTGTATTGTGAGAATATTTTAGATAATATGTCTTAAATTATCACATTAGTTCTTAATGTGTTGTCATTCATGCAATTACAGAATAGAAGGAGGGGGGGAGATAGAGGACATGAAGCAGGAAGAGCGTCGACATGGATGGGGTGCGTGATTTTCTTTCTCCTGTTGCAATGGACATGTTTGTTGGGGTTACTAGAAAACCAGTATTCCCAAATGTGTGGCGTGGCTAAATATACATATAGCACAAACTTTGCTAATCATCATTGCTTATGAGCATCAATGGATCAAGCAGGCAGATGAGCGAGATAATCAGCTTGGTCAGTGGGAGGCTGGTAGAATACCAAGTATCATAGTTTAGTTATCATGCTACTTTTTATTTAAAAATATTACATCCACATCACATATGATTTCTTCTAACGAAAGCTCAATTTGTTGGGAGCGGAGGGAGGGTAGCTAAAGAAGGGGCTGATTTTTTGCATATTCCAAGGCAAATATCTTGTGTTTTATAGCACAAATTTGTCACAAGGCAACAATATCCAGCAACATCTTTGTCATAGATGCACAACCCGCCTGGTAAATTGATCTTATCATTATCCACGCCGTCGATGATTCGACCTACGGAAAAATGTACAGACAACAGATTGCAATTAGTTTGATTTCGCGTTAATTAACAAAGAAAAGCAGATGCCACAAGAAAAATAACGTAGTCTTCATGCATTAACAAAATACCTACTCCCAACAGAAATAGGAAATTAAATTATTATCCGAGTACAATTAACCTGTGCATGCACATATATTGTAATTAAGGACAGGTTGTCAAAATTAGACTTGTGTATCGAACGCTTACATTGTGTTGTAGTATCAAGGCATACGATAAGAAGTAGAGAAAGTAGGACTGGTGCAGTAATGTACTTGTCCATCTCTACTCCTAATGGAGCAGTTGGTAGTCTTTGTTCCAGGTTTTTTTTCGTCCCACCTCGTTTGGTTTATTTTCGTCCCACCTCGTCTGGTTTTTTTTCAACCGGTTTTTTTTCGCTACAATTAACCCACCCCAACCCCACCTCACTCACCGCATGCATGACAATCAATTATTTCCAAACGCAATAATGCATGACAATCAATTCTTTCCAAACGCAATCAATTAACTTAAGGTAACCAGACACAATCAATTCTTTCCAAACGCAATAAAACTTTCCTAATTTTTCCAAAGTTTCCTAACTTGTCCCGTTATAAATGGGCAGGAACCGATAACACGTTACCAATTAATAAAGTTTAGTTTCATGACCATCAATTCCAAATCCTAATTTTCCTAATGCATTGACAATCAATTCTTTCCAAACGCAATAATGCATGACAATCAATTATTTCCAAACGCAATCAATTAACTTAAGGTAACCAGACAGAATCAATTCATTCATAACGCAATAAAAACTTTCCTAATTTTCCCAAAGTTTCCTAACTAGACACGTTATAAACGGGCAGGAACCGATAACACGTTACCAGTTAATAAAGTTTAGTTTCATGATCATCAATTCCAAATCCTAATTTTTCGTCCCACCACTTTTTCGTTGGTTTTTTTCGTCCCCTCCCCCACCCCACCGGTTTAGTTTCACGTCACCCTCTCACAAAACAAAAAAAATCTGAATGGATCAGAACTTTCCATACTGTCGCAATTTATTTTGTAATATATTTATGTGAAAGAATCAATCACAATCAATCTCTACAAATCAATTATAAATTAATTAATATTACCTTAAATCGCTCAATCACATTAATTAATAAGAAATAAAATAACCGATTTTAAGAAAAATAATGTGTAAAGCATAACAAAAAATATATTGTCTTTTATCTCTACTCCTAATGGAGCAGTTGGTAGTCTTTGTTTCAGGTTTTTTTTCGTCCCACCTCCCACTTCGTCTGGGTTTTTTTTTCAACCGTTTTTTTTCGTCACCTCTGGATCCGCCTTTCCCCCTGGATCTCGATCTTCTCTACTAGCCTCCCCATCGAACGATACCTCCACCATCGAACGATACCATCCCCACTATTTTCATCTGCGCTGTAAAACCGGTGTGCAAATAACCAGGAAAAAAACCACCACCAAAAAACCCCATCAATCCCTAAACAGGCTTTCCTTCCATATCACGTTCACAATCACAATCACAATCACAATCACAATCACTATCACAACTTTCCTAAAGGGCAGTACGTAGGTTGTTTTCTTGGTTGGTCACACACCTCCCCCGATCGCACTTCGATTGTTTCCGCTCCGTTCCGATTTCTTTCCATCAATCTTTCCCGATCCATTCTCAATTATGTTCTCTTTCCAAACCCAATGCCCATCCGATCAGGATCTACATGAGGGGTTCCTCCCGTCCCTTCTGCAAGCGCCGGAGAGAAGAGTCTAAGAGAGAAGGAGGGAGAGCAAAGGGAAGCACGATGGCCTCGTTCCCCTCCCTTCTTCCCTACCTCCAACTCGATATCCGGCTGCCATGGCACGCTCCAACTTCCTGCCGCCGCTGCAGGTCACCGCCTCCTCGGCGTCTCCGTTCCTCCGAAGGGCAACACCTCCTGAAGTCTTGATCGCGCCACCTTCGCCTCCCACACCCGATGCCGTTGCAGTTCGCCGTCTACTCTTCCCATGGTCGCCGGCGACGAGAAGGACTGGAGATGGGTGAGGCGGCGAGGGCGAAGAGGGGG
>LR738709.1:6673492-6692807 GCA_902687465.1 Secale cereale
GGAGGGGGGGGGGGGGGGGTGCATCGTTTATGGAATATGGTGCGGGTCAAGAGCCACGAACATCGGCGGTAGCGCCGGCAGTAGGTAAGCACTCTTTCCTCTCATCTTCCTCTCACAACGTCCTTCCTGTGTCTCCTCTCTCCTCTCTCTGTGTCGTGGCAGTAGGGCAAGTGGTGGCGGGATAAGGGCGCAAGCAGAAGGGTTCGACGGATGGGTAAGGGCAGGCATGGCGAGACTGTTCATGTGTCAGCCAACATACTGCTAGCGTGTGTGTCGAGGTCAGACTTAGAACATGCAACAGCGAGCATGCTGTTTAGGAGAATGTTGGAAGCTTGGCCCTTTTGATAAGGAGCAGGTAAAGGTGTACAGACACAGGCGGATGAAGATGAAAGATGAAGCCACCCGTCCGCATCAGGCATGTATAACTGATCCATGCATATTTGTGTCAGAATGGTTCAGCTTGAGTCAATTTGGTGCAGTCTATTTGTACAGGTTTATGATTTTTGTGATTTCGGTGCGAGTAATATTGATAGTGATGCAACTGGTCAACAAATTCAAGGGAAGACTTTAAAACAAAAGATGTGTGTTTGTATATGTTCTGCAATGTTATTCAAATTATGAAGTTACAAAATATTGAAAATTCTAGAGTAACGTCCAGTTTTACTTCCTAATTGCGACCTTGGAAAAGTCATATTCTGTTTTAAAAACATTATCACATGTTACCCTTAATTAGATCCAATATTGTGAATATCTTGATCAACATGATAGGGCGACCCATAAGTTCACTTAATAGATAACTCTGATGTGTATTCTTTCCGGGAGTACCAAATAATGTAAAGTTTCACCTAATCCAGCCAAATTCTATGAATTAATCCAAATATGTTTGAAAATTACCACTAGCTATGTTATGACATGTTGTTCAACTGTTTCTAACTTGAATACATTCCTACGTATGGTGTTTGAATATTTCATAATCTACTCTGATCGTATTGCCTAGAATTTCATTTTTTTTATTCTATTAAAGAATGCAGGTGTACTCATATCCTCGTACCATTTGGAATTAAGCCATTGTTAAGTAAAATATATATAAGACGCCTACATTTGAATCAGTGCCTAGCAAGGAGGAACGGCTTCACGAGGCTATGTACCCCGGCAGGTTGGTGTTTAACATTTTTATTTATTATTTGAGTGGACGCGTCTAACCAGTGGCGGAGCTACGGCAAGGCCAAAGTGGTCGTGACCCACCCAGGATATGTATGTTTTCCTTTCATATGCATCGGTCCTGGTCTACTGGCAGATACCATCTAAGCCCCTAATCACCTCTACGCTCCATTCAGTGAGAGATTCGCACGAACGCAAGCCATGTAGCAGTAATTATGGGCCACAAGTAGCAGTCAAAGCAGCAGCACAGCAAGCATTAGTGGCGGCCAGCATCATCCATCGCACATTTGCAGCCCCAAGGAACGACGGCCTTGTCGTGCATATACATCTGCTGATTCAATTAAAAATATGTTGAGGACTGACTCATGTCAAATGAAGTAGCATGACTCATCGTAATTTTGAACAAAAATGTGCACTTGTTTACCTGGCCCGCCCAACTATTTTTATGTAGCTCCGCCACTGCGTCTAACATATTGTCATGTGAGAGATGGGTTGATTTGAGTTATGTTTACAATTCCTAATTCTGTGGCAGGTTCAGAATTTACGTTATAGACAAACTTTATATTAAAGGATAAGTTGTAGGACTATTTCCGTACGTGGAGCCAAGAGCTATTATCACTTACAATCAAAGTTTTAAATAGCCCGCTATAGCTCCGCTGTAGCTTTTATAAGAGGTTCCGCGCTAAATGTATTTTGTCCAACCACATGAGCGAACATTTTAACTAGCCCGCTATAGCGCCGCTATAGCATGCTATAGCATTTAGAAGTGGTCCGCCGCTAAAAGGCTTAGCGTGCTATTTAAAATTTTGCTTACAATAAACTGCTATGGAGAATTATTTTGGCAGCATCATTTCAATTTAATTTGTGTTGAGCTACTTATGTACGTTTGATTCATTAATTCTTTTGGCAGCATTATTTCTATGTAATATGTAGTGAGCTACTTATCTAAGTGTGTTTCATGAGTGCTAGGACCAAGGAGGAGCATATGATATTGTTTATAAATAAGATGTGAGTTATAAGTGATTTCCTATGCTTAAATTTTGTATCGATGTGAAGGTAACTGTTGCTATTATTTGCAGGAAGAACAGATGATGTAGAGGCGGATGTGATTTTGCTGGTGCCTTGGTGGTGGCTACTACACCGTCACATCAATAGAGCAATGTTATGGGGTGCATTTGTACGCCTCGATGCCTTTGATCTGAGACTGCAGTTTTGTTTTAGTTATGAAATATTCTGGAGACTCGTAAGATCCTCGAGTTTGGGCTATAACTAATCCTTAATGATTGAACTTTTGATTCGCGTACAGTGTTGCCAGGGCGGAATTTCCAGTTCATTGACGATGGCCACTCTACTCTCACATAAACCAGCATGTTTATGGAGTGCGTTCGGACAGTTACTTGTTTTGACTGCAATTCGGTACCTTGATTTTAGATTAATGCCTGCACACTAAAAATTAGTTTTTGGTTGAGCTAAATTGCCGCAGTGCAATCTCTATGGATACATTTTGTGTTTTATGTTACTATAGCTTTGTCTATTCGGAATTTGGCTGCCCCATGACTTGTGCTCCATATATTTACATACATGCAAATTTCCCCAAGTCGTACAATGCATTGTGCTTCATTTATGATATCATGGATTCATCTATTAGTTATAGAAGTAGACAAACACAACTTATTTTGTATGATCTTGAGATGCACATCATTCTGACGAAGCTAAAGTTGGGGACTTAGGGTGCAAGTTGAGTCCAGATATGAATATTAAGCCCTGATGCGGCCATGTTGTTTTGACAATCATGTTGGTTTCTGCAAATGAAATCGAATAATGGCTGAAATTCTGAAAAGGAGTATGCCCCTGTTCATATGCATGGGTAAATAAAATCTGGTGATGAATGCACTCCATGTTGCATGTTTGTTTTCAATCAGAGAGACGTGTGTTTCCCTGCAGAAAAAATAGAAAGACATGTGTTTGGCATGAAAAATGGTTGTTTACAATTCATCCACTACCTTAAATTTGAGAATTGTAAACAACCATTTTCATGGATTATGTAAGCATTTCCCCTTGATGGTTTAATCTGGAACATCTGACAAATTGTTCCACAAGCCAGATAAGCTTCATGAAAGTAGTGTTTTTTATTCTATCTATTATAGTATTTTTTCCCCATTTACGCCAATTCAGAATTGGAGATAGTCTCAACATACAGAGATGATACATGAGAAGGCATGCTCGCGACAGATGGCGGTGCTGAGTGGGAGGTAAAAGCATATCTTTCTTTCACCTGGCATAGAACATACAACGATGCATCTATTCAGTCTTGCTTATAGTTAGATTCTCTTGCTTAAAAAGTAATAAGAAAAAAACTCTACTATCATCGCTTTTGATTTGAAAAACCTTGTTCTACTAGCTGTTAATTCTTGAGAGTACACCATCAGTTATGTAGTTTCAACCAATGTGAAGACAATCATTTGTTCCTTTGTACTCTATGGATCTCATTAAATTATTTTGTATGGCCCAACCTATAATAGGCAAGATGGTGTTCTCTAAAAACTTTATATAACCAGTACTTTTGCCAGACAATAATTTCCGGTTCTTGTTTAACCAAAAAAATATTTTTTAGGTGTAATCAAGGGATGTCGAGCTACAATCAATGGGCAAGGAATATTTTCGAAATATGGCACTGCAACTGGTGTGCCAAGGGAGATATTCAAGCAATCCGCCATCGAGCTCAACTATCAGACTCACATAACTTGGATTAGAGGAGTGCCTACGATGAAATTATGTATGTGGTTGATAGTGACGAGGAAAGGATGGCGTCTTCTTTGTGGTGAGCTTGGAGGCGCCGAGAAGATTTTCTGTGTAGGGTACTGTACGTGGGAAGAGTAAGATTGGTGTATGAACGACAACATTCGGAGTTGCAGCTTCCATAAGCCAAGGGGGAGAACAACACATTCACGGTTCAAGATACCGGGCAACATTGATGTTGATGGGTTTTGTAGCTTCACTAAATGGCATTATTGCTTTACGAGCGCTATAGACTCCATGCAGCTATTTACTTCACTTGAAACTTCTTGAATGATTTTTTATCTTGCTTTCCAATTTTATATTCCCAAATAAGCTCTTCATTTTGTATGAATGCTCAAACAATGCACTTCAAATAATTAAGTTGTTGTCCAAGGAATATTTTCCAAAATGATGTACTTATTATCGCAGATAAATATTCATTATACAATCACATTTCCAATTTTGTATTTGAGATTTGCATTTCCTTTTTTGCTTGAAAACAACATATTGCATATCCTGGTAGTTCCAGTTCGTGGTGATCATTACTTTGGAACAAATGATGTACTTTAACTTGATTTGTTCATATGTATTGTTGTCGCCCGTAGCAACGCACGGGCATTCAGCTAGTCAAGATAATGTGATCCAACAGTGGCACTTATTTGTGCTTATTAACAGGATCGAGATTTCCCCTAAAGAAACAGAATCGAGAATGATAGGAGAGTATGTGTTGTAAGCAAAACTGCAAGATGATTTGTCCATCAACAAAAGCACAACCCTGTATATATAGACATCCACTGTGAGATCTAGGGTCCATTGTAAAAGGATCAAGCAATAATTTTCCGGGCAGGATTTGCATACACCATTCCATAATTTGGAAAGATTTCTAAAATAAGGTGGCTAAAAGTGATTGTCAATAGGATTGATTAAAGATTCTCCTAAAATAGCCTTCTATCGTTATTTTATGGTAATTTTTTCCCCTTTTGAATGCAGATCGTCAAGTTATTATTAGCTAGATTGTCACCTTATAATTTTAAATGAGTTTCCAAATTGTATTCTCTTTTTTGATATAGAGCCAAATTGTGATATGGATGATTATCTGTATCTTCTCTACTTCTAATGTCTCAGTTAGTAGTCTCCGCGGTTAATTTTCGTCCCACCTACCATGGTTTTTTTCTGTCCCTCCTCCCACCTTCGCTGGTTTTTGTTCGTAGATTTTTTTTCGTCCCCTCCCTCCACTTCATCGGTTTATTTTCGCGTCACCCTCTCACACAAAGAAAGAAATCTGAACAGATCCGAACTTTCCATACTGGCGCAAGTTATTTTGTAATGTAGATTCAATCACGAACAATCTCTAAAGATCAAATCTAAATTAATTAACCTTACCTTAAATCACTCAATCACATTAATTAGATAACAAATAATTAATTTTAATAAAAACCGCTCAATCATATTAATCTCTACTCCTAATGTCTTAGTTGGCAGGATTGCGTTACGGTTTATTTTTGTCCCACCACTTTCAACCGTTTTTTTTTCGCTGGTTTTTTTCGCCCTCTCCACCACCCACCATAGCTCCCGCACTGGTTTTTCGGCATCCCACTAAAAAATCACACCATGCCCTCGATCCTTTTCCTAGGTTCCCCGTCTCCGCCGCCAATGTCTACCTCCGCCGCCATCTGCCTCCTCCGCCGCCATTTGTGGGACGCCGCCACCACCGCGAAACCCTTGGGCAGGGCAGGGTGTGCCCGCGCTACGGGCAGTCTTCCTCCTCCGCCGTTCCCATCTGCCGCCTCTGCCGAGATTCGAGGCCTACGACTTGTGAGACGCCGCCGCCGCGGAACCCTGGGGCAGGCCAGGGCAGGGCGTGACCGTGGTCGACGGCCGGTCCGTGTGGATGTTCCTGTAGGCGTGGGCCACGGCCTGCCACGGCGATGATGCTACTGCCGTGGGTCAGCCTGGATGTGCCGAGTGGGCTTTTCGGCCTGCTCGTGGCCCGTTAAGGACCGGACCGTACGGTCCAGGACCGCTAGAAAATCCGGTCGGTCCGAGCTCTGAAACTCGGCCTGTAACACATCCGGCCCGGTCCTATTTTTAACCGGGCTGACCGAGCGGACCGAGAAGCGGCCCGAGGCCCAGGCGCCCCACAGTCCAACTCATGTTCGTTGCTAGGGCACGGCGCAACCCCCAGTCGATCCATTGTATCCTCCCAGTCCCATGCCGCACACCGAAGACAGAGCCGCCACCTCTAGGTCAAAGGCAACGGCGACGTCGGACGACCTCGCCCCATCCGGCCGTCCCTCTCAATCTCCATCGCCACCTTGATCTCTCCTACCACGTCATCGTCACCTTGCTCTTGTCCGAGCTGGACGAGCACGAGTACGCCGCTGATGCAGATCAAGAAGCAGGGACGCAACCCGCACGCCGTTGGTCCCGCCTCCCCTGGTTCCTTGCCGAGCGCCACGAAGATGAAGGAACTCAGGTAACCTCGTCCTCGACTATCTCATCCTCTGTAGTTTGTACTCTGTTTTAGGTATATGTTGTTGTTTATTTGATGATTGATGTACACTTGCTTGTACCGATGAAGTGATGAGGTAGAGGTAGATGTTTAGGTTGCTGCTTTATTGTTGATAGATCTACACTTACAGATGAAATGATAAGTTATAGGCTGAATGAGGCAGAGATAGATGTTCCTATTTTTATAACAATGTGCTTCTTTTTGTAGAGAATGGTGAAGGGGAAGGGGAATGGGGAGGAAAATGCGCTTGGGAAGGAGAAGGAGAAGGGCAAGCTAAAGGCAAAGGAGAAGAGCTTAAGTTACTTAATTAGGCAACAATCGCCACTGCCTCCGCCGGTTCGGAAGAAGGGCAAGCCGCCGAAGCCGATTAAGAAGGCAAAAGACTATACCAATGCCCCAATCGCAGATTTGATTAGTAGGGTAAAAAAACACCCTCCGCCGCCTCCGCGTCTCCCCGACCGCACCGGCGCTGGCGTGCGTGCTGTGGAAGCTGCTGCCTCCGGCTCCGCAACCAACTTTGAGCTGGCTCATGCATCTACTATGGTATGCTTGTTTTACTTGATGATGGATGTAGCCATATTCACATATATCCATATAGGTACTATTTTTTCTTATTTGTGTGCTCATGTGTGTTAGGTGTCAGAGGAGGAAGAGGAGGAGGAGGAGGATGACGACGAGGGCATTCAGGAGGAGGAGGACAAGGATGATGAGGAATACGAGGAATTTGTTGTCCCGCCTAAAGGTGATTATATGTTGGATTCCGATGAGGATACGTCGGATGGGTACAAGGAATCAGCCGCTGAACTAGAAGCCGAAGGCGGTGATGATATGTCCGATGAAGAAATTGTGCATGTTGTTTCCAGTGATGAGGAGGCAAGAGAAAGGAACAAGAAAAAGACCAAGAGGCCAAGAGCCAATGCTCCTGTTAGGACGTCGTCAAAAGTTTGGGTCCATTTTCATAAGTATAAGAGGCCATCAAAGAAGCACCCTGGAAAGCTTGTGTTGAAGGAATGTTGCAATTATTGTGAGTCTGAATATGCATATAAACAAGGTGGTAGCTCCTCAACTCTTAGAAGGCATCACAAAGTGTGTAAGAATTACAAGAACAAGAAAGCTAGGGAAGCCATCCAAGCAACTCTTTTCTTACGAAAAACCAATGCTCCAACAATGGACCATTCCATTGAGTATGACCAAGGAATAATCAAAGAGCTTGTTGCGAAGATGATATGTGTGCATGAGTATTCATTTAGAATGGTTGAACATAAGTGGTTCAACATTCTAATGAAGAGCATGAATCCAAATTATCAACCCATTGGAAGGAAGGCAATAAAAAGTGAGTGCATGCAGATTTTCCATAGAGAAAAAGAGGTGCTTAAATCACTCCTAAAGGGTGTGGACTCAATTAGCCTAGCAAGAGATTTGTGGACAAGTAATCAGACCATATCTTACATGTGTGTGGTTGCACATTATATAGATGAGGATTGGAAGATGCAAACTCGTGTGCTTGCTTTCATAGAGTTGGATCCTCCTCACTCTGGAAATGTCATTGCTGATGCTCTCTATGCTTGTGTGACCGAATGGAAGATTGAGAACAAAATCACGTCCGTCACACTCGACAATGCTTCTAACAATGATGGTGCCGTTGATGCTTTGAAGGCAAAGTTCTTGGTTCGTAGAGGTATGCTTGCTGTTTATCAACATATGCTTGCTGTTTTTGATTCGTATGCTCATATAGAAGTTGAATATAGATAAGGAGTTGAACATATGCTTGTGGAGTTGAACATATGCTTGTTGTTTTTGACTTGTATGCTCATATGAGAGGTACGTTTGCTGTATTTAACTTGTATGCTCCTATTCTTTTGCAGGTGCGGACTTCGATGCCCAATATTTCCATGTCCGTTGTTGTGCACACATCCTCAATTTGGTGATGCAAGATGGGACAGATTGCTTGGACCCTTTGATAAAGAGCTTGAGACAGACGGTGAAATATTTTAAGAGGTCACCTTCTCGTCTCAAAGCATTTGTGGACACTTGCAAAAGCTTAGGTGTCCCGGTTGGTAAGCGTTTGCACCTAGATTGCAAAACAAGATGGAGTTCAACCTATAAGATGATTAAAACTGCCCGTAAGTACAAAGGAGCCTTGACCTCTCATGCGGGTTCCGATGCCAACTATGCTTGGGCGCCATTAGAAGCAGAGTGGGATATGTATGACCTTATTGCTCCATTGCTTAAGAGTTTGGCTGTGGTGATGACCGCATTTTCTGGCAGCTTATATCGTACTTCGAGCATCTTCTACTTACACATTGTTGGCGTTAAGGTTGCAATCAAAGAGGCAATGAAAAGTACAAGTGAACACTATAGGGTAATGGCCGAAGAAATGTTGGACAAGTTTGACAAATATTGGGAAGAAAAGAACAACGCCATGGTGATTGCTACCGTGTTTGCTCCAAGGTACATATGCTTGCTGTTTTTCGACAAATGCTTGCTGTATTTACTCCTATGCTCATATAGAAGTTGAATATACATGAGAATTTGAACATATGCTTGCTGTTTTTGAACAAATGCTTGCTGTTTTTACTCCTATGCTCATATAGAAGTTGAATATACATGAGAATTTGAACATGTGCTTGCTGTTTTTAACTCATATGCTTGCTACCATCTTTGATACAAGGTACAAGATGAATTACATAGAGTGGGCCTTTGGAGAGCTTTATGGACCGATGAGATGTAAACATGAGTTCGACCTTATAATGGAAGAGTTGGAGACCTTGTATGACAAATGTGTGGCCCAAGATAATGGAGGTGGAGCAGAAGTAAGTGCATCTTTGTCTACAAGCATCCCAATTCAAGCTGGGTATGAGTCCTTCTTATCGGCCCGTTCCACACAAATATCAAAGAGTGAGCTTAGAAATTATCTAGGGGATAAATGTAAGCCTCCCAAAGTTCCTCTTGATCTTCTTGGCTGGTGGAAGGTACATGCTCCTAGGTACCCAATGATGGCAAAGATAGCAAAAAAGTTCCTCACTATCCCGGCTACCTCTGTCTCATCGTAATCAACCTTTAGCACTACCGGAAGGATTTTAGGTATGTCAACTTATCCTTTTAAACTTTGGATATGAAATTGTCAACTTCTCACCCTCGAACTAACATTTTCAACTTGTGTTGTATTAGATGACTATAGGAGTTCTCTGAAACCCTCTACGGTGGAGGCCTTGGTTTGTAGTGCAAGTTATATCAAGGGTTCACACGTCGACTTGAATGTGTTGGTATGTTTGCTATTTTCTCTTTAAATTTTCTTTGTATTTTGTTTGTCATATGTGATGTGAAAATTTGGCTATGTAGCCGAGGGAGGATGAGGAGGATGAGGATGTTGAGACCATAAAGCTACCCTCCTAAAGTGCTATTTTGGAGATGGATGCCAAAGAGATCTTCTCATGTGGATGCTACTTTTGCATTTATGTTAATGTTGGACTCTCATATTGTCATTTCAAGTTTGAAGATGAACCATTCATTTGTGTATGTTTGAAACCACGTATTTGTGTTATGTTGGAACTTGCAATCGTTATGAACTATGAAATGTCATTGCAAGTTTGTAATCATGCCGTTCAATGATGATATGAACTCATGTTTGAAGTGTGGATGTGATACATGCTATTTGTTGCTGTTAAAATTCAGTGTTTTGGTGTCCAAAATTCAAAGAAATGCTGTACATTTTTTTGGTATATCCATTTGCTTTACAAATTAAAAGAGATGCCTACAATAGCAAAAATGCTCAATCAAGCTGCCTGCTTGTTCTGCTTCAAATAGATCAATCCAGCTTCTTTAGCTAGCTTGCATGCACTGCTCCAGATGAATCGATCCAGCAGCCTGCTAGCTAGCTTCCATGTACTCAAATGAATCGATCCAGCAGCCTGCCGGCTGGCACGTACTCAAACGAATCGATCCAGCTGACTACTAGTGTCCTGCTTGCACTCAAACGAATCGATCCAGGTGACTACTAGTGTCCTGCTTGCACGCTGCTTGAAAGTGAATCGATCGAGCTGCCTGCTAGTGTGCTAGCATCACGTACTGCTTCAAATGAACAGATCCAGCTCCCGGTCCATTCGGTCCTCTCGGGCCTCACCGAGCTGGGGTGCTGCCGGTCTGGTCTGGAGAAAGTGGACCGCTCGGCAGCTCGGTCCGGACCGGTCCGGACCGGCCGCGGTCGGTCCAAAGACCGGACCTGCCCGGACCGCGTCCACCCTGAGCCGTGGGTGTTAGTTGAGAAGAATGAGATTGCACGAATCGATAATTCCATTGATCGTGTGCATGGCACATATATAGGTACAGGGTGGACCGGCCTCTACTTGTCTCCCAAGATGTACAAATATACGAGGGGAGAGAGAGAGATACAACGGTATAAATACAGACCCCTAGTCCTATACATGTACGGTGGACAACGTATGCTCAACACCCCCCCGCAGTCGAAGCGTCGCCGGAGACACAGAGACTGGACCAAAACTCCTCAAAGACTGGGGTCGGTAGTCCCTTAGTCATGACATCGGCAAACTGCTGAGTGGTAGGAACGTGCAAAACACGAACCTTCCCAAGGGCCACCTGCTCGCGAACGAAGTGAATGTCGAGCTCAATATGCTTCGTACGACGATGGTGGACCGGGTTGGCGGAGAGGTAGACGGCGGAGACGTTGTCACAGTAGACGATCGTGGCCTTAGGGACCACACAAAGCAACTCCTGAAGCAGCTGACGGAGCCAAGAGCACTCGGCAACGGCGTTAGCCACTGCCCGATACTCCTCCTCGGCGCTCGAGCGGGAGACCGTGGGTTGTCGCTTGGACGACCACGAAATCAGCGAGGGCCCGAGGTAGACGCAGTAGCCTGACGTAGAGCGACGCGTATCCGGGCAACCGGCCCAGTCAGCGTCAGAGTAGGCAACCATGTCGATGGAGGTGGAGGCCGTCAGAGTGAGTCCCATGCTCATGGTGCCGTGTATGTATCGGAGAATACGCTTCACCAGAGTCCAATGAGAGTCACGTGGAGAGTGCATATGGAGGCACACCTGCTGGACTGCATACTGCAAATCAGGCCGAGTGAGTGTGAGATACTGCAGAGCGCCAACAATGGAGCGATAGAACGCTGCATCCGGCGCTGGGGAACCCTCCAAGGCAGACACCTTCGCCTTGGTGTCAACAGGCGTGGACGCGGTTTTGCAATTAAGCATGCCCGCGCGCTCAAGAAGCTCATGGGCGTACTTCTGCTGATGCAGAAAAAACCCGTCGGTGCGGCGAACGACCTCAATGCCAAGGAAGTAATGCAGTGCTCCCAGATCCTTGAGGGCAAACTCATCGCGAAGACGAGCCGTGAGCTGCTGAAGGAGCCCAGGCGAGGATGCCGTCAGGATAATGTCGTCCACATAGAGCAGCAAGTAGGCAGTAGCGGCGCCCTGATGATAGACGAACAGAGATGCGTCGGAGCGGGTTGTGTGAAACCCAAGCTGCTGTAGGAACCCAGCCATACGCTGGTACCACGCCCGCGGGGCCTGCTTCAGGCCATAGAGAGACCGAGAGAGCAGGCAGACATGATCAGGATGCTCGGCGTCGACGAAGCCAGTCGGCTGCTCACAGAGAACCCGTTCCGTGAGATGACCATGCAGAAAGGCGTTGGAAACGTCCAACTGATGCACGGGCCAGGCACGGGAGACTGCTAGCTGGAGCACCGTCCGAATCGTGCCCGGTTTTACAACCGGGGCGAAGGTGTCGGTGAAGTCCACTCCTGCGCGTTGGCGAAAGCCACGCACCACCCAGCGAGCCTTGTAGCGCTCGAGAGAACCGTCAGGGTTGGTCTTGTGGCGGAACACCCATTTGCCACTGATGACGTTGGCATGAGGGGGTCGCGGCACAAGCTGCCAAGTGCGGTTGCGCTGTAGCGCGTCAAACTCCTCGCGCATCGCGGCAAGCCAGTGTGGATCACGGAGGGCTGCGCGTGCAGACGAGGGAATGGGCGACGGTGGAGAGGATGATGTCGACACCGCGCACGCGTACTCATCAGCATCATAACACGTGCTGGGGCGGTAGATACCGGCGCGGGACCGGGTCACCACGCCAGTGGTAGGCGGGGCGGCCGCGGGAGGGCCAGCTGATGGTGAGGCAGCGGGGCCCGTGGCGCCTGTCGGCGCAGCCGGACCGGCCGAGGGGGCAGGGTCAGGCGTGACGGCGCGGCGGGCCGCCTCTCCAGGCGGTGCGGCGGCCGGGGGGCCACCCGGCGAGGTGGTAGTCGAGGGGCCGCCGGTGGCCATGCGGGGCCGCGCCGAGGCCGCAGAGTCGGTGGCCGGATCCGCAGCAGGTGCGGAGGCTGCCGTAGTAGGGCGCACCGAGGAGGCACCGGGAGGAGCCGGCGGGAGCCGCGCCGGGGCCGGGAGAGGCCGCACCGGGAGCTGCACCGGGTCCGCATCCGATAGACCATGGGGTGCCGGGGCCACTGCAGAGGGAGGTACCTGGTGAAAAGGAAAAACCTGCTCATCAAAGTACACGTGCCGGGAAGTGTACACGCGATGGGACACGGGGTCGTAGCACCGGTAACCTTTGGTGTTAGGGGGTAACCTAGGAAGATACATGCTACGGAGCGAGGGGCGAGTTTGTGGGGAGTGGTGGCGGTGGTGCTTGGGTAACACAGACAACCGAAGATACGAAGACCATCATAGGACGGAGGGGAACCGAAGAGAAGGTGGTGGCGGGAATAGTTCCAGCGAGGACGGCAAGGCCGGATGTTAACTAAGAGAGTGGCGGTGGCGAGAGCGTCGGGCCAGAACCTAGGGGGCACGTTGGAGTGAAAGAGCAGCATGCGAACGCAGTCATTAAGAGTGCGGAGAAGCCTTTCGGCTCGGCCGTTTTGCTGGGATGTGTATGGACATGTGAGACGAAAGGTGGTGCCGTGAGAGGCGAGGAGATGGCGGGTGGCAGCGTTGTCAAACTCTTTTCCGTTGTCAGTCTGGAAGGCGTGGATGGGGCGCCCGAATTGGGTAGTGATGTAGGAGTAGAAGGCTGTGAGGGTGGCGAGCACATCGGATTTGCGACGGAGTGGAAACGTCCATGCAAAGTGAGAGAAATCATCAAGTAACACAAGATAATATAAGAAGCCCGTGTTGCTCGCAACGGGAGAGGTCCAAACATCACTATGGACTAACTGAAACGGAAAAGAAGAAATAGTGTTTGACTCGCTAAACGGACGACGAACATGCTTGCCGAGACGACAAGCATGACAAGTGTGTTCGTCGAATTTATTACATGAAAAAGAAAAACTCCTGAGAATCTGGCGAAGGACGGTGGAGTTGGGGTGACCCAAACGTGCGTGCCAAATGTCAACTCCGGCGGAGAGGGCGACTGGAGAGGTGGTGGCGGCGGTGGAGGCGGAGTGCACGGGGTACAAGTCGTCAGGGCTGTCACATCGGTGCAGCACCATCCTGGTACGGGCGTCCTTCACAGAGAAACCAAGACCATCAAATTCAATGGTAAGAGGATTATCACGGGTAAGACGACGAACAGAAACGAGATTTTTAACTAGGTGAGGTGAGACAAGTACATTAGACATGTTAATAGGTGTAGAGTTAGATGGAAAGAAACTGTGACCGACATGAGTAATGGGAACGGAGGAACCATCACCGAAGGTGATGCGGTTCGAAGTGGTAATCGGGAGGGAGGAGACAAGGTTACCGGGGTGCGACGTCATGTGGGTGGTGGCCCCCGTGTCCATGTACCAATCACCGCCACTCCGTAGTTGGAGGGAGACGGCGCCGAGTGGAGGGCAGCGAGCAGGGCGGGATCCCATGGAGCCGGAGGTAGCGGAGCGGACGCGGGCTGTGGCGCGTAGGGAGGGGGCATATAGCCACCTGGAACGTAGCCGCCGGGCGCATAGCCGCCCGCACCCGCCTGGTGAGGGACGGCAGCGAGATGCGCCTGAGGGCCGGTCGGGTGGGGCCCGAGGATGCCCGCGGCGCGTGGGACCGGCATGTGGTAGGCATGGACCACACCGGTACATGGGTTGGCGCCGACGGCCCAGGGCGGGAGGGGCGGGTGCTGGCGTGGAGCCCCTCCGTACCCGGGCTGCTGCTGCTGCTGTTGGGGGCGCCCTCCGCCCCCGCCCCCACGGCGCCGGTTGCGGCGGCCGCCACCCCCGCCGGACTGCTGTTGCTGCGGGGCAGCCGGGGCGGGCGGCGCGGGCGGGAGCAGGTAGAAGCCCGGGGGCGCCGGTGGCCGGGGATGATGCGGGGCGGGCGGTGGCGGGCCGCGGGAGGTCCCGACGGCGAGGGTGGTGTGCTGGACCCGGGCCTTCACCTTCTTCATCCGTCGTTCCTCCAAGCGTAAATACGCTACGACAGACTGGAAGGTTGGGTTCGGCAGCAGGGAGAGGTTGGATGCCACGTTGCCGAAGTCCTCGTTGAGGCCGGCGGTGAGAGTGCTGAGCATGAGCTCATCTGACACCTTGGCGCCGATGTCGCGGAGCTCATCGGCGAGGCGCTTGAGGCGCATGCAGTAGTCGTCGATGGAGGAGTCGTCTTGGTGGCACCCAAAAAATTCCTGCTGCAAAAACACAAGACGTTGAAGCTGGTTATCGGTGAAGAGGTTGTTGATCTTGGTCCACACGGCACACGCGTCGTCAGTATCCGAGACGACCGTGTGGAAGATGTCGGGGGAGATGGTGAGGTAGAACCACCGGATGAGAGAGGCCTCAATGGCCATCCAGTCCGGGTCATCCGCCATGCGATCGCCATCAACGGTCCCGTCAACGTGCTCGAGGATGTGGTACTCGCGGAAGACAAGGTTGAAGTAGGTCTTCCACGCGTAGTAGGAGGAGGTGGACTGATCGAGCTTGATGGGGACGCGGGTGTGGATGTCGAGATCGCACACGGCGGTGGCATCGGGAACGGGGCCGGCGAACGGGTTGGTGTTGTTGGAGCCGGGAGAGGCCATGGGAGCAGCGGCGTAGGGAGAGGGCGGCGGCTCGGTGGAGGAAGAGGGGCGGCGGCGCGGGTAGAAGAAGGGGCGGCGGCGCGGGTAGGTTTAGGGTGCGGCGGTGGTTGGGGGAGGGAGGAGGTGGAGGGGTGCAGCAGCGGCGTGGAGGCGGCGGCTGTAGGGAGGATAGGGAGGAGCGGCGGCGGCGGCGGACAGCGGCGGCGGCGCGGCGATGGCGGCGGCGGCTGTAGGGCGGCGGCGGCGGCTTGGAGCGGAAGACGGGAAAGGGATCGGCGTGCTAAACTGATACCATGTTAGTTGAGAAGAATGAGATTGCACGAATCGATAATTCCATTGATCGTGTGCATGGCACATATATAGGTACAGGGTGGACCGGCCTCTACTTGTCTCCCAAGATGTACAAATATACGAGAGGAGAGAGAGAGATACAACGGTATAAATACAGACCCCTAGTCCTATACATGTACGGTGGACAACGTATGCTCAACAGTGGGTAACGTGACGTTTGGCTGCGAGGTGGTCTCCATCCCCGGTGGCGAGGAGCACGCTGCGGAAGTATGCGCCCAATCTGCCGCTCGTATGTTCCTTCCCTTCCATGCTCGTTAGTCCCTGCAGCCGGCCAGCAAACAAAGCAGCCCGACTCCGTTTCCTTGGAAAAATGAATACATCGATTTGGTTTCTTCATGTTTCAGGTCAACCACTGGCCATCGATTTGTAGGTAAGTTCAGCCTACCAAAATCTTATAGTAGTTGTTAGGAAAATGATGTATCTACATGTATTTCAGTTTTAAATATACTTCCATGGCAGGGCAAGACCGTGTCGCTCATGGCCGTGCCCAGCATCGAGGAGGAGCTCAGGTATTTTCAAATGAAGGAAGAACACCAGATCGATGACGACGCGAGTATGCAACTGCGAACCTGCTCGACCTCCTCCTCATGCGGCCTCGACATCTTTGCCGCGCCACGGCAGCGCCGCGCACCTCCATAGGCCGACACACGGCCCGGAGCATCGCGCAGCCACCGGCGAACTACGCCACCGCCGGCACACCTCCGGCAAGGAGAACGACGCCCAAGATAACCAAGCTCATGATACCAAATGTTGGCGCCGAGCCCTAGCTTGCTCTTTGCGCCGGTGCCCAGCTTCCTCTCGCTCTCTCTATCTCGCACGAACGAAGGTAGAAGAAAGAGAAGACACAGAACACGGTGGTGTTTTTCCGGCGCACATACGCCTGCCGCAAGAATGGCTTCTTCCTCGAGCACGAACTCGAACAACCCACACCCACAAACAAGCAGTACAGCGGAGGGCTTTTATACCCAGGTGCACACACACACCATCCGGCCACCACACTGGCCACTAACTCCACGCACGCACACATGCCGGCCACTAACGCTAACCCATGCACACGCATGCACTAACTAACCTTGATTCTACCTTATCTGGACTAACCAGATCACAACGGAACGAGCAAACCATGCATGCGAGTTACTCGGTCGCCAGTGGACGTGAGCCGCTGCTCACACGAGATTTGGGCCTCCACGCCTCGCTCTGCAACACACGCGCGATCCGCATGCTCGGGCGTGGCCACGACGCGCCTGAAGCTTACTCCTACGAGACACTGCAACACACACAACCTGGCTAACTGACCACGGCTACGAACGCGGCCACGCACCGGCGTCCGGACTCGACCTACACGCACACACATGTTGGTCACCACCGTGGAGTGGCTTATTCCTAACAGCTCTTCGGCTGCTAGCTTAGGGAGAACTGTACTGCAGTCGCTCTTAACCGAGAATTGTTGGGGCCCGTGGTGTAGGGCGACTGCTTGGTGTCCTGGTCAACACAGACGATCTGATCTGGATTTGGTTTGCTGCTTGTCATTTGGGTGGGAGGCCATGACAGGTAGGTGTCAGCAACAGTTTATTGTCATGCATGTTCGCTTTAACACTTTTTGTTTATCTGAACAACTTCTTGTTTCAGAAATGTCAACCGCGGGTGGATTCCCCCACCTGAATATATGTATATTTTCAGAAAGAGGAAGTCCTCCAATCGTGATCATACATCAAATGTGAAGAGAGGGGTACTGGTAGTTACACAGAGATTACAAGATACAGAGAGCAGCCGTGTCAGGTTGCGTGTCCGCTAGAACAGTTTGACAAACTCGCACCACATTTCCTCTCAAGATCATGTTTTTTCATACCCAACCTGATGATTTGCGCCTAACAACTTTGTACAAGGTTCGATATGACGATGCAATCCAAATTTGGGTTTTTGATTGACCACTCCTAGATGTACTTCAGCAGGCTGTAGTAGTAGATTATACCAATGACAATAGCTACAGATGTATATCCCACAAAAACATGTTGCAGCAGTGCCACTGAAGCTACAAGATATGTGTTGGTTGCTGAAACTAAGTTGTAAGCACTTTCCAAAGTGAAGATCCTGACTTTTCCTTGTTTCCACATAATTACCTGAGTTGAACGATCTGCATTTCTCTTAAACCCGGGCATGGGCAGCCCTGCCCGACGACCTGGCCCGAGCCGGGCTTTGTTTTGCATCACGGAAGATTGTTGGGGCCCGGCTCGGGCTTCTATTTTTCTGTATTTCGGGCCGGGCTTACACATGCGCGTAGTGAAAAATAGCATTCGGGCCAGGCTTTCGGGACGGGGTCGGGCTTCTATTTGTTTGTACTTCGGGCGGGGTTTACACATGCGCGTATTGGAAAACAGCATTCGGGCCGGGCTTCGGGTTTGATTTTGGGCCGGGCTCGGGCTTGAAAACAGGGAGTATTTCGGGCTTCGGGCCGAGCTCGGGCTTGAGAAATGAAGGTCGGGCTTTTACAAGCCCGGCCCAAAATTTTCTCTTGTACAGTACGTCAGTACCGCTGTTTTCATATAGGTCCACGACTCTATGTCACCATTGTTGGCTCGGAGAGGGATGAAAGGAAACAGCGGGAAGGGCTCCTTTGTTCTTGTGGAATTATATCCGACTTGATGCACATGAGCGTCTACCATCACACAAAAAAATCTGAATTTTTTCACTATTTTGAACGAATGCACCCAAGAGCCAAAACACCTCTCCCCGGGAAGAGCTCCTTTGTTCGTGTGGAGCTATGTCCGACTAGTTAGGGGTCATCCTGAGTTGAAATCAAGATGTCCAAGGAGAAATCCGATGACCATGTGTCATGTGAGGGTGGCTCCATGGAGTTTTCCTTCTTCTCTGGGTGCGTTGAGTCAATGTTGTCGCCGAAATGCCGGTCAGTAGTGACATGGGTGGGCGCTTGTAACCTTGGCCTGCCAAATTTCTTCTTACTAAAATGTTCATTCACTCAAATGAATTGTCCCAACAATTGATATATTTTCTTTGATAGATAGATAATACATGAAAATTGCTCATGTACTTAAAGAGAAAAAATCACGTCTCTAGTTCACAATCCTGAATAATTTATAAGATAACCACGATTTAGCACATGAAAAATTGCAAAACAAATTAAATGGTTGGAAAAAGTAAGTTTTTTGAAGGGAGAGACGCCGATGAGTTGGCCCTGCGTCCACCTTAACGACTTGTCAAATGTCTTTAAAAAAATTAAGCGAATGCCGGTTGTTTTCTGCGAATAAGTGAATGTCATTGGTTATTTGAAACCTAACCCCAATTATGGTGGTTACTGCAACTTACTCCTAGAGCTTAAGGCACACGTTTTGTGCAGTAAATCGGATATATGCATTACAGTTTCTTTATTGAAAGCTAAGTGTTATGAGACACTGACCAGATAGTTCTGGAAAACAAATACATGTGCACATGCCATGCCAGCTTATTCAAGTTATTAACATTTTCGAAAGACGAGTGGCTTTGTGCATCACACTGGTGCAGAGGCATGGAGTTAACCGCATTTGGGGGAGGGG
>LR738709.1:6693489-6723964 GCA_902687465.1 Secale cereale
GCTGAGTCTGGCCTCAGAACTATATTACCGAGTTAGATGCCCTTGTCGAGATCGATGATGGATATTTTATTTTGGTCATATGTTTCGATCTAATCCAGTAATGACGATACTACTTATCAAGTGGTACATGATGGGAAAATAAGTAAACAATGTACATGGATTGGAGCATCCGCCAACATATCAAGTGGTTGAATTAAGACTAATTAGCAAGCTTATGTTGTTTCTTAGTGAAGCTAGTTAGTACATTGAGGGGATGTACTTGATTATATGGCCGTACCTAAAAAAACTTCTTCGTGCAAAAAATAATTACCCCAACGGAATAAGAAAGGTAGCTTCATTGAAAACAATTATCAAATGAGGTTTTTATATCCAAAGAATTTATGTCTCGCTTACAAAAGCTCATATATTTCCATAATAAGCTGTTGGTTTTCCTTGAATTACACTTAAGCATTCACCTTTTGGTGGAATATCCAACACATCTGGGCTAACTCTTATGTGTGGAATTATCACATGTTTTTGTATGCACATGGCATCCATTTGTTCTCTTGTATTTAACCAAGTAATTTGACAAAAAAATTAGAAACTATATGTCATCAACGTAGCTCACATGAAAGCAGTAATAAGTAATGATCCTTGCTACGGGAATACAACTCTTTCTACTATACATTCAAACACCAAATAAACTTTATTTGCTGATCCCAAATACAAAACCAAACGTACATAGTGAACCAATAACAAATAGACAATCAGTCAATCATACATGTTGATGAAATACCGTAGAGTAGAAAACCACAAATTACTTGAATATAAAAACATTGGAAGCTTATAAAGTTCCGTTCGCAGCTACCCGTATAGGATGCTACAGTCCATACAGTTTTCGAGCATATTACTGGATGGCAGAGGCAGCTGTAGTGTCCTGGAAAAGAAAATCCCCGCTAACATCAGCATCGCTTCATATCAAGTAATCAGGCATTAGGGTATTAATGAGATTATATCTGGAAAATAGTGGCAATTCGTAATGTTTGTCCAGATGATTGGAACTAGCTTTCTTGGTAATCTGCCATATTTGTTATATAAGAAGAGAGTATATACAAAATCAAGTTGTTAAACATATCTACTTACAGCTGGTTTGACGTAGAATGCATGGATATTAAGTTCTTTAATATTTTGACCCGGAGGAGAGTTGTCGAGTGCTTTGTACTTGATTATCCCACGCGCCATAGCAAACTCTCCGGTCCCACCCATAATGGTCATCTGGCCTTCTTGAGCGTTGATCCCCATTACATCGAATGACGATCCATTGTACCTGGACTTTGATAAAGGAAGGGGGAAAATAATATCAAGAAGATACCCATTACATCTAGCCTCCGTTGTATCCGATACAAGGCTTGCAAGGCATTATCATATATCGTATAAAAATGGGCAATCGAAAACTAAAATTTGTAGCCGAAGAGTATGTATAGAAATGACCTGCCGCTCTCAAACACCATGCTGAAGTAGTTGAACCAGGTTCGACTGGCCACACCAGCCTGCGTATGCATGCCTTTGGCACGGGCAACAATGGTGACACCGGGACTTGGCCCATCCATCACTGTCCAGTCGTTAACAGCTAACGTGCCAAACCCGGCTGGTTTGCTGGAAGTTACAATTTCTACTTGGTTGGTGCCCGGACCAGCAGCGATTTGCTGCAAATACAAGCGCAAGTTTACCTCGGACTCACACTGAAGAACGCAGGAGAGGGATGCAGATCCCATGGATAGAATGGAATGGAGGACCAAGATCATGGACAGGACATGGCTACGGCTGGCCATGGCTAGCTAGGGTTTTTGGCTCCTACAAGACGAAGATGGTAGCAAAGAGGTGTGTACAAAAACTGACTCTTTCCTTTGTTGTGTGTTAGCTGTGTGAGAGACACTTGAGTCTAGGGTACTACTTGTAGTGCTCCAGGACTAGCTAGCATATTCGTTCCATATCCTCTTTTTTCCTCTCTTTGGGGTGATCTGTTCCATATCATTTTAGTTTCTTTTCTTTGGCTGCCATTTCCATTTAGGATAGACAACTAGACAAGTGTGGCTGAACAATTTTCCTTGTACATGTATCAACCCTCGGAGATCACAAAGGTCAAGTGTCTTTTGAGGAAATATACTACCGATTTTTTTCCTTGACATACAATATGTACAAGGTATTACTTTGCCCACATGGTAATGTAGCATTGACAAAGACTAAAATGCATTAGACGCCCATTCTTATCTTTCCATCTAATTATATCACCAGCAGGGCTGCAGCCTAGGTTTTCCACCTGGACAACGAGGAAACTCTCATTACTCCTACAATACAAAGTTCAAATCCCTTACGCTATACCCTTTTTCTTTTTCAGTTGTACGCTATAACCTTCCGACTCACGCTGCATCGCGTGTCTGTGCTCGTCAGAGGTTCATGTAATTGCTTTCTTCTACTATTTCTTACTAGAAATGCAATGATACGCAAGTCTATTGCGTATTCATGAAAGAAAACAAAGTTCAAATCCAAGGATTCATGCTGCCTGTAAGCTAGATACATACTTGATCAAATTGCATTTAATTATCTAGCCCGGTTTACCTCTTCGATTGGAGACACAAACGACGTGCTTGCGACTTCAGACCCCCCTCGAAACCCTGGTCAAAAGCTTTCCTCCGACCTCTTCTTTCCGCCACCGCCGCCCCCATCACTGATTTTGTTGAGGCGGACTTGATGCCAAAGATAGGAGGGATGACATCGGAATTCGCGGCCACACAACGCAATGCGGCCGTGGCGATAGAGTGTTTTTGCGGCATCGACAACGGCCCACAATGGCTGGTCCATAGGATTCGGAAGCAACAAGCGTCATCTCCGATGGTGTTACATGCATTTCTATTCGCCGCTCGACACCTGGTGTACGTGGGCATGTCCAGACACATGGAGATATACAACCATGGCTATGTACATGAGTGGATGTCGTTGCATGGCGAGCTCGCTGGCATAAGTGGTATATTCATGGTAAGTGGGGGTGGCAACACATGGTACTTCAGTTTGGTGGTGCTCTTCAAATATAAAATCTCGAGTTCGAGAGGGGAAACTCTAGCTCAGGCCTTCATTGATTGTATGTTGCAATGGTGATGTTTCGATATTTTTCCTTTGTTGGAGACATTGTCTTGAGATTGCTCGGAAGCCCTATTCAGGCTGAAAACTCATGATCTAGTCTCTGTTAGATCGGTGACAACAGTGATCATCCCTTTACTAGAGGTATCGTTGTTGGAGAACCTTTCTCATAGTTCGTATTGTTCCATTGGCGCTCGTTGATGTTGGTTACTGATACGTGCCATTGATCGCTTCAACATGAGTTTTGTAGGTCCTGTCTTTTTTTAAATATAATTTGGTTGTGTGCAACCTCGATGTCTTGATTAGAATACTGCTTCTTGTAGAGGCAGAAGGGGGGCCGGGTGTGCTCACTTTTTGGTGGCTCTGGTGGTCAAACCGTAACAAATTGAGAGAGGGGGGATTGCCAATGACAGGAGAGGAGACCGCTAGGAGGACCAGAAGCATTGTGATGGAGTTTCTACAGACACTTGGCCACAAACCAGATAAGACAAGGGCGGACGTATGGACTCCCCCGAAGGATGATATGGTGAAAATCAACATCGACGGATCGTTCATCCCAGGATCTGACCGAGCAGGTTGGGGCGTGGTGGCGAGGGCAGCGGACGGTACAATTATCCGTGCTCAAGCAGGATGCCAGGAATATGTTAACGATCCCTTTGCAGCAGAAGCTTTTGCCATGTCTCAGGCCGTATCTTTAGCTGCTGACCTCGGTCTACTTCGGGTGGAATTTCAGACGGATTCGCAACTGTTGCTTGAAGCACTGGACATGCAGAAGGTTGACTCATCAGCGTATGCCGCGGTGATTGAGGACACAAAGTACCAACTGAAACTATGGTTCTCTTATCACGTAATAACCGTTTGTAGGCGTTCCGCCAACTCTGTTGCCCATGAGCTAGCCTCAGTCGGTCGGTTGTATGATCCGAACCTTTATGTCGAGTGGGACGATGATGTACCAGCCCGCGTGGCTGAATGTGCGATGGGTGATCGACCCAAGCACCGTTAAGTTATAAAGCGATTGCTTTGCCTTCAAAAAAAAGAAGGGGGGCCGGGTGTGCCAGCCAAAAACTAGCAAATTTACTACCACCTTGATTAGCATATTTTTAGAGGTTCGTTCTTTAAAGAAAAGAGTATCAATTATGCACGCTAGTTTAAGACCATTCACAAATTATTATCAAGTGGTTCTATTAACGTCAACTCCATTAACGAATCATGCATGACATCCACCATGTCAAATTATAGAAGGTTTCACCCCTGGCTTAGAAACAAAACTTATGCATACCATAGGCCTGCAAAAACTAAACCACTGTATAGAAGCAAATTACAATACCTAGTGGGCAATCTCCGTACATGACAACCACAGAAATATAATACTTTGGACAAGTTTATCAATTCTACTTGCATATTTGTCTAAGAAGTAGGGACCTTCATATGCAATTGCGTCTATCCAAGGATAACATCTTAATTAGCGTACTACTAAGATTCAAAGATATATACTATCTTGAATGTTAGTTGTGCCATTAGTCAGATGTGTATACAGTATACAATCCAATTGTACGTATATTTATGTCAGTATGTGTGCTCATCAACGGTTCACCTTGTTTTGAAGCAACCCAGTCATCAATATGATCGAGTGTTTGGACATATCCAGTATACACGTGTTTATGCATTTTAGCTGTGATTTTCTGCCAACGAATTATTGCATTCACGAGTGCTCTTATTGCTTGTGTGTAACCCAGGCGGTGCGTTAGTTGATGTAACTTCATAAAAAATGCGTCTATTTTTTTAGAAAAGGGGGTTTGCTCCGGCCTCAGCATCAGAACGATGCATACGGCCATATTATTAATAATCAAAAGGTCCAACAAAAGTCTCGCAGTCGCAAAATAATGAAAAAAAGGGCCGCCATAACCGGCAGACAAAAGACAGAGAGGAAACTAAACACCTATCCTATTACATGACCGCCAGCCAAACCGGTTGTAGATATCCCGAGCTATCGTCTCCCAGCGGATAGATGAGGTAACCAAAGGCTCCCTGGCCTCCGTCGAAGTGAGTAGCGGCCACATACGGATAAGTGTAGTGGCCCTGAAGATAACCTGCAAGAAATGAATATTTGGTGTTCTGTTAAAAATGCGTCTATAATTGAAGTGAGAACCTGTCCTTCAATTATGGATCAGTCAATGTTCTTAGTCAACTGTTTATCTTTTTCTCCTGCCCTTCTACCCGCCCCCAACCACCTGACTTGCCGTCTGCGGTCGATGGTGGTTCCGTGTGTGCTTCGTTGCCCATCCCTGCTCTACTCGAGCTGCCACCTCTACCATCCCTCCGCGCCCCGGCCATACCTGTAAACCTCCCCTTTTCCTCTACTCCGTCGGCAACCGTGCTAGTCACTACATCCCGTCTCATGCTCCATGTTGTGATCTGTTGCTCTCTGCAAATCGAGTTGGATGATGTGAGGAAAATAATCAGGACTAAGCAATATAAGTTTCCATGATTTCTGTTGTCATCACTTGGCCAAAACTTTTCATACATTTCTATGGATTTTTGTTGTCGTAGAAACAAGAAAAAATAACAAGGAAAGAAGACGACACGTTGATGTCCTTTCGCAGGACTGCATGGCGGTAACAGAGATCCATGCCTAGGACTGCACATGTTCCCTGGGTGGCTGTCGTGGAGGATCTGCCAGTGGCATGTGAGAGTTCATCTCTGGTGTGGGTCGGCCTCTCCGCTAGTTGTGGATTGTGACGTCAAGATGGTGACCTTGCACGCATGCGGTGGTCGACCAATAGCGCTACGGTCCATGACTTTGTGGTGGTGATTTCGATCTGATCAGCCGGATGGTGGGAGCAGCGACTTCCTATGGATTCGCCACGACAGTGATCACTGAAAGGTCTTCGAGATCATCTCTTCTTATCCGGTGATTGACTTCGGCGGTGAGGTACAAATTATAGATGACGACTTCACGCAGATGAATGGTTGTGCAGTGGCGGCGAGTGTATGACATGTAGCTGTCGGGACCATGGAAAAGTGGTGGCCACACCACGTATTTTGAGTTTGATGATGGTGCTACTAGAGCACCCGCTCTTGAGCTCCGCGGCGAAAGACTAGGTTAGACCCGAGTGGTTATACCTGGCATTGGCGATGTTTCTTATGTCGTTACCTTGTTGAAGGCATTGCTCGGATATACTCGGACTGATTCTTCAGGGTGAAAACCTAGATTCTAACCTTGTGGTTGAATCTGGCGACGATGGTGCTTGAGTGTTGCTCCCTTCCTGAAGGTGTTGTTCTTGAAGAACCTCATCGTGAACGTGGTGTGATGAGATTAGTGGTGCGGATATGGTCTCTGTTCTAGTTTGTCGATCCTATATCTGATTGCTTTGAGTTTTTTTCTTTTTTCCTCGCCTACTCATAGCTTTGGCCTTATATGAATTTGCTTGTTGCCGGCGAGTTTTCGCATATGTGTGAGTTGATGTTGATTGTATGCATCCTAGTTATGAAGAGGCCGGATGTGTGCTCATTGTGTTATATATCATCTTGATGCTCCTTCTTAAGCCAATAAAATCAATCCTTTGTCGGAAAAAACGCAGAGATCCATATCTTGAAAACTTGGGAAAGAAAGGAGCACGCGATTTGAAACCAAACACCTCACAAAACATGCACTAGGGTGTACTATGTCTTAAGAGCATCTATAACCCCAGGCAAATGTGACCCCTGAACGTGCATAATTGCGCCCGCGGACAACGATTGGTCATTCATCATTCCTCCGAGTCCGCAGCTGTCCCCCTCAAATCTATGCTACCCATGCAATGTGATCAACATTTTACGTAGAAAAACTTTAACATAGCAGTAGCACACTTATATATTGGGAATGGCAAGTTTTGTACAATCGGACACAAAATGTATATCATCACCTAGATATAAGAATCCTAAACAATAAATAAACTCCTATGCGTAGGCGTCGGCAACCGGAGGGGCTCGTTGTGTCGCTGTCATAGGATGACGACGAGGAGATGATCCTGACTAGACGCCGGGCGGCACAGCTTGCTCCTTGGCGAATCGAGCGGCTTTCACCCGGGCGGCGGCCCCCTCCTTCGCGAGGCGCCCGAAATCCTCGATGTCGACTCGGAGTGCCTCTATCTTTTTGCGGCTGCGGCGACGAGCATCCAACTCCGCCGAAGTCACTGACCCGAGGATGATGTCGTGCAGGAGCTCCTCCTCCGGATAAGCCAGCGTGGACCTGCAGAATCCGCAACCACAATGGGAGGAACCGTTTGTCTCCCCGGCCTGCTGCCTAGCACGGCCGGCTCACGCCTCTAATTCATATGTCCTCCTCACAGTATCGGCGATGCGGGAATGAGCATCCAACTCCAGAAGGGAGGAGCAGGGGCCCAAAAGTGGTAGGCGAGTGTCGCGGAGGGTGATGGATCTGGACCGTCGCATATCATGACGGGCCGACATGGTTGGCTGGATTGCCTCATCGGGCAACGGGGGTGAACACAAATCTCGATCTCCCACCCTTCACCCTTGTCCATCTGTGAACGGCGGAGCATGGAGCAAAGGGCAAGGTCCTCGACATCCAAATCCGACTACAACAAGGCATCCCAGTTGATGGGATCTGCCTCATTGCTGGATCTGCCCCTTAAATCATTGCCAGAACCAACCACTGTAGCCCGGGTAGGGAAACGGCGCTGATGGAAGTGGACAGGTGTGGAGTGGAAGGGGAGCGAACAGTTCGAGGGGTGCCAGTCAACCCAGAAGATTGGGCTAACTATGTGGGGTCCGGTTGGGTGGAAATTTGTGGTTTGAGCAGTGACCGGGCTGTCCGGCCGGACGTTAGAGGGGATATGAGCGCTCCGGTTGCAGATGCTCAAAATCTGGGCAAGGGAAGCCTCACCCGACAGGTGGTATCTAGGCTAGGCTTGTGCCTCTCATCTCGAAAGCCCCCAAAAGTCCAGGAGACCTTATTTTGGGGATTTTATATGAAAAATAGGTATGATATTGCATCAATTAATCAAAAATAATTTATTCATTATTATTTTTTAAAAATTAAACCATTTTCATGACCAAGCGGGGTGGGATCAGACCTTGGCTCGGCATTTTAAAGCTGGGCTCTGGCAGGTCTGGCCATTTTAACATATTTATTTATTTTTCGGGGACTAAGTCGTTTTAAGTACTTGGTCAGCAATCTCTAACCAATGACAAGATAACAAGACTAGGCCTTTTTTTCGAAAAGGGAAATACCCCGGCCTCTGCATCAGAGTGATGCATACGGTCACCTTTATTAAAGCAAGAGACAATCAAATAAGGTCTTGTAGTCTGTAGTAGAAAGGCTCTCTAGGAGCAAGGAAAAAATAAAAATCAGCCAACAGCCACAACCGGCAGGCATAAGAAAGATAGGAAAACTAATTGCCTATCCTATTACATGACCGCCATCCAAACCGGTTGAAAATAGCCCGTGCTACCGTCTCCCACCGGATAGACCCAGTAACCAAACGCTCCCTGGCCTCCGTCGGAGTGAGTAGCGACCATATACGGATCAATGCAGTGGCTCTGAATATAACCTGCAAAAAATGAATATTTGTTGGTCTGTTAAAAACCAAATCATTTCTGCAATTCCACACTGCCCATAGCAAAGCACATACTCCCACCCGGATTTGTCTCGCTAATGTGGAATCTATCCCGTGTAGCCACTGCCCAAATAAGTTGTTAATGGAATTCGGCGGTGAAATGTTAAAGGCAATCTGTATTGTCCGCCATAATATCTTTGCCATCGGGCAATCGAGAAAGAGGTGTTTAATGGATTCGTTCCGATCACAAAACAAACATCGTGAGGACCCAGTCCAGTTACGTTTTGCCAGATTGTCTTTAGTCAGAATCACTTGTTTATGCACAAACCACATAAACACTTTGATTCGCAAAGGCACTTTGACCTTCCAAACATACTTCGAACTAGAAATAGCACTAGAGTTGATTACATCTAGATACATCGATTTGACCGAAAACTCTCCATTCCTAGTCAACTTCCAACACAACCGGTCTGGGTTTTGAGACAGCTGCACATCCATCAGTCGTCTGACCACATGGAGCCAAGCTTCCCAACGGTTGCCTGCTAGCGCTCTCCTAAAGTGAATATTGAGAGGGGATGACTGAAGAATTGTCGCAACAGAAGCATCTCTTCGTTGAACAATTCTATACAAAGCGGGATATTGCAATGCGAGAGGTGTATCCCAAAGCCAAGTATCTTCCCAGAATCTCGTAGTGTTACCATCTCCAACAATAAACTTTGTCCTATTGAAAAAGACTGACTTAACTCTCATCAGTCCTTTCCAGAATGGCGAGTCATTCGGCCTCACATTGACCTGGGACAATGTTTTAGACTGGAGGTACTTATTACGCAGAATCTGAGCCCAAGTGGCTTCCGTCTCTGCAGATAGTTTAAACAGCCACTTGCTAAGAAGACATCTGTTCTTCACCTCAAGGTTTTCTATACCCAGACCCCCTTGGTCTTTCAGTCTACAAATAATATCCCACTTTGCAAGCCTATACTTTCTCTTCAGTTCATCACTCTGCCAAAAGAACAAGAGTAGGCCTAGTATCATTACTCTATTCCTCCTGTATTTATGGCTGCTCATCACCAGTTCACCTTGTCTGAAAGAATCCCAGTTGTCTTACTTTTTTCCGAGAAAGCTCCACATTTATATTAGAAGACTTCGATCATCCTAGAAAATATATCATCGACATGATCCTGTGCATCGCAGGTGGCAAGGACGAACTGGAAGAAATTGCACCATTAAGATAGTTGTTGGCGGCTGGCTCTTGTATGTGATGTAGGAGTGGATGTTGGTATTATGGACGGCATCGAGGCCTGGAGTTGGGAAAAGGGATTGGGAGGGTAAGAAGAAAGAGCAGCAGCAACTGTGGTGACACTGGGAGAGGTGTGGGTGGTTTACATCGGAAGGTTACACACCATCTGTCTCTGTGGAAGATAACAATAATAGCATAGGCCTGCAAAGTAAACCACCATATTTTTTTCTTTGAGAAATAAGTAAACCAACATATGCAATTGAGAAGCGATCTAACAATACTTAGGCATCATTTGGTAGCAGGGGGATCCTCCCGGGGCGTCTTCTCCATGGAAATACCTGCCCTCACATCCAAACAAGGCCTTAGTGGGCAATCTCCATGACAATCATCAAACAATTGCTAGCTAGTTTTCTAATGCTAAGGAATCATTGCTTTGAATAAGCTGGGTACTAGTTGTACTAATTATGTGACGTTGGTAAGAAGCTGTGTCCAGCAAAGGATAACATCTTAATTAGCATATTACTAAGACTTAAAGGTATATACTACCTTAAAGCATCAAGAGCCAGAGCCTTGCCTATTTTTTCATACAAATTGGGCCAACGCTGTCGTGTACGATTATGCTGTATTTCTTTCATTGATACTCCCTCCGTCCCAAAATTCTTGTCTTCCATTTGTCTAAATACGGATGTATCTAGTCACGTTTTAGTGTTAGATACTCCCATATCTAGACAAATCTAAGACAAGAATTTTGGGACGGAGGGAGTATATAGGAATAGAACAGTGTATATGTGGAGTGCACACAATCTTGTACGACTAAGCCGTGTCAAAAAAAGATTGATGGAACAAAGCTGTTTTAAGTACTTGGTCATCAAATCCCAAACCGATGATTAGACTGGGCCTAGTATCTCTTTTCAAAGTCAATTGCCCCGCTGGTAAGACGTGTTCAACAATTCAGTTATGTGCATCGTGCTCACCAGTTCACCTTGTTTTAAAAGCAACCCAGTCATCAGTACGAGTGTTTGTTCAAACATATCTGCCAATGTACACTCGTTTATGTGTTTTAGCTATGATTTTCTGCCCATGTAATAATGCTTTCACGTGTGGTTTTTTTTTCTCGTGCAACTAGCGCACAGTGTTAGTCAATGTAACTTCAACAAATATGCATATAATTGAATATTTCTGTTTTCCACATGATTTTTTATTACATTTCTAAGGATACTTGCTATCATGCAAACTAGCATTGTTAACCGCTTATTTGCGTGGTTATACTTTTATTGATAATTTTATATTTGGAAAGTATATTTTGACATTTTATTATTATTTATTTAAGTTTTGCAAATTTATTCGTTACCTAATTGTATACGAGGAATTAATCAGCAAGGAATGCCAAGAAATAGTCAGCTCTACAGAAACTGAACATTGAACTCCCGCCGGCGATGCCGCCAATCCCCACCTCGTCTACGCTGGCCTTAGGGCCTTGCGGGCGCGGTGGATCCCGGCCCTTGCTAGCGGGAGGGCTCCACTTTTGAGGTGTTACTTTAAATTTTGTTAGGGTTTGTGTCCTTCTCGGGAAGGCGAGACGGTGACGGCTCATGAAGATGGAATAAGGTTCTCCCCGTCTGGCCCCCGTTCCGGTGGGCGTGTAGATATGTGTATCTGATGGATTTGTTTTTGGTGGATTTGCTTGAATCTGGTCATCGTTCGTCTATGTTCATATTTTAGAACACAATTATCCTAATCTCTAAGGACTCTGGTACACCAACGATTCTGTTTCTTTTCCCACAAAAAAAACTGAATCGTATTGTACCATAGTCCTTAGAGATTAGGATCAGTTTACAACGGTAGGTACACATGATACTTTTTTTTTATTTCTTTGTAGCTGTACATAACTTAATTATTGAAAAATTACATGCTTCAAAGAAAAAACAATACCATCTGACATTTATGTACGAGGATAAAAAGAATGGCAAAGATTAACAATATTAAATTGTATTCATGTACAAGGATAAAAAGAATGGAAAAGATTAACAACACCATCTGGCATCAAAGTGCTCGCATTATTGCACAGGACACTTGCGTACAATTTAGAACACAATTATTGGGCACAAGGTATATAATAGAAGTCAACCATAGTTAATTAAGTGGTACGAATCAGTACTAGCTAGTGTTTTTCTTTTTGCGAGGTGGAGTTCCAGCTAGCTAGCTACGGTCATCCCCGCGTTGGCTCCCTATAAAAAGCATGCTGGTCCATCATTTGGGAATGTACCACTTAAGCAGCTTGCCAGCTCATCCCCATCGCATCTGTTCTTTCTAACATTTTCTTGCTCTGTTCACTGCTAGAACCACCCAATTCATCAATGGCTTCATCTCTGAAGGTGGCCGTCGCCATCGCCGTTTGCGTCATGCTCGTCCTGAACATGGGCCATCCTGCGGCAGCCACCGAATGCGAAGATTGCCTGGGCAAGTGTGTTGCCATTTGCATCGACTACGCTGAAACGTCGTGCAGAGGCATCTGCAACGCCATACCTCAACCTCCTGCATGCCAGACATGCAAGGACGGGGCTTTGATTCAGTGTGGTATCACATGCTACGGTGGTTGTACCCTCTTCTGCTAGCTGAACCGGCCAGCTGCGCCCTGTTGCTCGTCGTAAGCTGTATATCTGTGTACGTTTTTTTATACCTATGTACGTTGGCACCTTGTTGTTGCTAACATAAGTCGTGTAAATAAGCGAGCGAATGTTGTCATTGTGTGCATATGGCAAATATTCCTTCGTTCTATCTATTGTACCCCTTCTTTTCAACCATCATTAATAAATATATACATGTGTGGAAGTTGTTTATGCTTTGTGCTTCCTTGTATCATGTGTCTAATGAGGTTATATACTTAACAATGGATAAATCCTTAGCTCGAGAATGCAGTTACAAAGTACATAGTTGTGTTTCTTCACGGGTAGGGTTTCCGCCTTTCTCCCAGCGCTCCATGGCGGCATTGAGTTCGCAACAAATTCCTTCACAGCTTGGCTTCTTCTAGCTTAAAACTTCGTCCTAGTTTTTCGTAGATTTTCCGATTTACAGAAAATACTGGCTTCATGTGCAATGTTTGATCATTCACGAATTATACCGACTAGTTTCATGCGAGATTAGTTTAAGACCGTTGACAAATTAATGTCAAGTTGTAGCTGCTTCTCCATTCATGAATTGTGCACGATCATAACAATCATATGTAGAAGGGTTTACACCCTCTCGCCCAGAATAAGATTAAAAAAACTAGAACCATAGGCTCGCAAAGTAAAGCAATATACCTAATTAAGCATGCATTTTAGGAACACTTAGTGGGAAATCTTTATGACAGACATAGAATATTGTAAGCTCATTTTCTAATACGGAGGAATCATTACTTTGAACAAGTTTTTCAATGCTAGTTGCATGTATGTGGTCTAATAAGTCGCGACATGCATAAGGAATTGCGTCAATCCAAGGATAGCATCATAATTAGAATAGTACTAATTAATACCTAAAGAAATACTCCATTAAGCATTAATAGATACCACAAATAAATGAATGATCAGGACGAGGAGCTCAAATGCTCCCTAATGGTAAAATCAGAAAAGCTAATGGTAAAAAAATCCAAAACATTTTGGGTGCAAACTTATGTGCCTGCAAACATTTATCATAAAATGACATTTATGGAAGTCCTGGTAAGAAAAAATTATGCTCCAAAAATGCTACTCTATAAATGGAAGTATTTTTGGAGTGTTTTTTTTTCATGACTTCCAGCTATATTTGTGCATGCTCATCACCAGTTCACCTTGTCTGAAAGAAACCCAGTTATCTTTCTTTTCTGTGAGAAAGCTCCGTATTTATATTAAAAGATTTCCAACATCCCAGAAAACATATCTTTGATGTGGTCCAGTGCATCCTAGATGGAAAGGACCAACTGGAAGAAATTGCACCATTTAAGATACTTGTTGGCGGCTGGGTCTTGTAGGTGATGTTTGTGTTATGGACGGCAATCGAGGCCTGGATTTGGGAAAAGGGATTCGGAGGGTAAGAAGAGAGAGCAGCAGCAACAGTGATGACAGGCGTCATGGCGCTTGCTGAGAAACTGGGAGAGGTGTGGGTGGTTTGCATATGAAGGTTTCACACCCTCTGGCTCTGAAGAAGAAAAATAATGATACCATAGACCTGCAAAGTAAACTAACAACTCGAATTAAGAAGCAATTTGACAGTACTTAGTGGGCAATCTCCGCAACAACCAATGAAATATATATTGTGAGCTAGTTTTATAAAGCTAAGAAATTATTGCTTTGAATAAGATCGGTACTAGTTGTACTAGTTGCATGTTGTCTAACATGTGACATTGTTAAGAAATTGCGTTCAGCAAAGAATAACTTCTTAATTAGCATATATATGACTAAGACCTAAGTGAATATACCACCTGAAAGCATTAAGAGCTAGTGCCGCTTGCCTATTTTATCCTACAAATTGCGCCAACACTGTCGCATATGGATTAATTTAGTAGTAAATATGTTGTATTTTTCCATTGATATATATGAATGGATCAGTGTATATGTGGAGTGCACACAATGCTGTATGACTGAACCGTATGAAAAACAAATTGCTGGAACTAAGCCGTTTGAAGTACATGGTCAGCAATATCGAACCAATGATAGGATCTCAAGACTTGGCATAGTACCTATTTTCAAAGCCAATTCGCCCTCAAACAAAATATTTTCAAAGCCAATTGCACCGCTAGTAAGATGTGTCCTACAATTCAGTTATATGCATCGTGCTCATTGATACGTCCAAAACGTATCTATAATTTCTGCTTGCTCCATGCCTCTTTTGTGTGATATTGCTATGATATTTATGCACTTCCATACACTTTTGATCATATTTGGACTAACCTATTAACTCAGTGCACCACAGTGCCAGTTCCTGTTTTCTGCTGTTTTTCTATTTCAGGTTTCCCCCATATTAAAAGTGCCCTAAAAATTCCGGAAAAAATACAGGAAAAATCAGCGTATCGGGAGCTTCCGGAAAAACCAAGGTAGGGCCAGAGGGGAGCCTGGGGTGGCCCAGGCGGCCACCCGGCACGGCCCCACCCCTGGCCGCGCCAGGGGGGCGCCTGGGGCCCCACCTCCGCCTCTGGTGTCCCCCTTTGGTATATATATTGCACGCGTCCCGAAACCCTCGAGGACGGAACCCTTTTTCGCGATCTCATCTCTGTTCCGCCGCCGTCGCGCTTCCAAGATCGGGAGCACCAGGAGAACTCTTCCCGGCACCCTGCCGGAGGGGAGGATCACCACCGGGAGCTTCTCCACCACCATGGACGCTTCCCGGATGAGTTGTGAGTAGTCCCCCTTGGACCATGGGTCCATGACCAGTAGCTATGTGATGTTCTCCTCCCCTCTTTGTTCTTCATCGATTAGACCTCGTGAGCTGCCCTACATGATCGACGCACATATGTAATCTTTATGCTGTTGCTATGCTGAGTTTGCTGGGATCCGATGGATTATGAGATTATGTTCAGATTGTGTGTGAGTAATATATTTGATTCACCTCTTTTATATTTATGTTCTTGAGTAATTCTTGCATGTTCTCCGTTGCTATTTATTGCTTTGGCCGAGTAGTAGGTAGTAACTCCAAGAGGGAACGTTATGCTTGATTGTGGGTTCATGCCCCTCGATGACTAGCTTGAGTGACAGACACATGAGTCTAGGGGATGTGTTGTTGCCACAAGGGGGAAAACAACGGTGCTTGTACTTGCGGGTGCAAGGATTGTTTACTTTACGCAAAGTTCTTTTAATGCAGTTGTCTGTTGCTTTGAGTTTACACTTTGGGTGGGACTCGCAACTTAATACCAGCGAGATGTTCTGGATAGATATCTCAAGGTGGATGATTAGTAGTAGATGCAGATGGATTTCGGTCTACTTGCCTTGGCGTACCGCCCATGCTTTTGAGCCTCTACCTTTCTTTGCAGCATAGTTAGCATTGGTTTGCGCACATAATCCTGTCAATTGCCCAGCTGTAATTTGTTTACCTTGCTTAGCTGTTTTATCGTCTTTTGGGAGAGAGACATCACTAGTGAACATCATGGGACCCCGGTCCATATTACCACCACTGATCACACCCGCTATTTACTTCCTGTTCTTATTTCCTAGTTGCAGTTATACCTATCACTATTATCTCTTGCATTTGATCCTTTGTAAACGATAAGGCCGGAGGGATTGACAACCTCTCTGTACTCGTTGGGAGCAAAGTTATTTGTATCTATGTGCAGGTCCTGTCAAGCAAAAGTTTCTGGCGCTATTGACACCTTCTTGTCGACCCTCGGAGTCTCACGGGATTCGATCCTTGGTATCTTTGCCAAGGGAAATTTGCCGCTACGCTACATCTCAAACCTTCCACTTGGGGTAACCAACAAGGGGCGAGAAGCCATCAAGCAAGTTTCTGGCGCCGTTGCCGGGGACTCCACTCTTCAAGATAGGGGAGATGCACACTATCTTTTACCTTTGCTTTTTAGTCTTGTTAGTTTACCTTTCAGTTTTTTCTTTAGTGTCTTCTATCAAAAATCACAAAAATAGTTATCTTGCTTGCTGCTATGGGTTCCACCGAGAACACCAAGTTGTGTGACTTCACTAGTCACAACAACGATGACTTTATCTGCATGCCTATTACTACACCTGCCACTTCAGCACCTTCTTATGAAATTAAACCTGCTTTACTGAACCTAGTTATGAAAGATCAATTCTTCGGTGCTGGAGATGATGCTGCTTTGCACTTAAATAATTTTGTTGAGCTCTGTGATATGCGAAGTACAAAGAAGTAGATGGTGATATTGTTAAGCTTAAGCTTTTTCCTTTCTCCTTGAGAGGAGGAGCTAAAATCTGGTTTCAATCCTTGCCTAGGAATAGCATAGATTCTTGGGACAAGTGCAAGGATGCCTTTATTGGGAAGTACTACCCCCCTGCTAAAATTATCCAACTAAGGAGTAACATAATAAATTTTAAACAATTGGATAATGAACACGTTGCCCAAGCTTGGGAACGCATGAAATCTCTTGTCAAGAACTGCCCTACTCATGGTTTGACCATTTGGTTATCCAAACTTTTTATGCAGGCTTGAACTTTACCTCGCGGAACTTGTTGGATTCGGCCGCGGGAGGAACCTTTATGTCAACTACACTTGGTGCTGCCACGAGGCTTCTCGATGAGATGATGACCAACTATTCCCAATGGCACACCGAACGCGCTCCAACAGGTAGGAAGGTATACTCTGTCGAGGAGATTTCCTCCCTAAATGAAAAAGTTGACTTGATCATGTCTCTACTTTCCAAGCAATCTCCTATTGATCCTCATGATGTTCCTTTAAATTCTTTGATTGCTCAAGATCAAGTAGATGTGAACTTTATCTCTAGAAACAATTTCAATAACAATGCTTATAGGAGTAATTTTGGTAGCAACCCTAGACCGTTCCCCTCTAATTCCTATGGGAACAACAATGCTTATTCTAACACCAAGAACTCCACTTCTGAACTAGAGATTATGCTTAAAGACTTCATCACTACCCAAAAAGCCTTCAATAACGGTGTAGAAGAAAAACTAAACAAACTAGATAATCTCTCCTCGAAGGTAGACAATTTAGCCCATGAGGTAGAATTGCTTAAAATTAGAACTTCCCCTCTTGAGGAGAGGAAGACCACTCCTATGAATGCTATTCAAGTGCAAATTAATGAAAACATTAGGATGATGGCTAAACTTAAAGAGAGATGGGCTAGAGAAAAGGAGGAATAAGATAGAATTAAGAGCCTTCCTACCCACCACACTGTTGCTACTATCCAAGTTGTTGAGGATATCCAAACTCTTAGCACCCAATGCACTCCTAGTCCCATTGGACCTATTAATGGTGATGCTATGACCTCAATCGTAGAAACTCCTATGACCATAGAAGCTACCAAACAAGTGAGCCTAAAGGACACCACTACCACTTTACTTGATAGTAGTGACCTTGATTTTGATAATTGCACCCTTTCTGAAGTTATTGATTTCCTTCACAAGATGTCTAGAGATCCCCACACTAGCACGCTTAATCTTGCCTTCACGGAGCATATCACTAATGCTCTCATCAAAGCTAGGGAGGAGAAGCTTAGGGTAGAAGCCTCCATACCTAGAAAGCTAGAAGATGGTTGGGATCCTATGATTAAAATTAAGTTGAATAACTTCTCTTGCTATGCTTTATGTGATGTTGGAGCTAGTACCTCCGTTATGCCCAAAAGAATATATGATATGCTTAAATTGAAATCTTTTGATCCTTGTTCTTTTGGTGTTCGTCTTGTTATTCTTCCATAAAGAAACCTTTGGGGAGGATCGACGATGTTCTTATAATTGTCAATGACAATTATGTTCCCGTTGATTTTACTATTATGGATATTGAATGTGAACCTTCATGTCCAATTATTTTGGGACGTCCTTTTCTTCGCACCGTTGGTGCTATCATTGACATGAAAGAGGGGAATATAAAATTCCAATTTCCTCTCAAGAAAGGGATGGAACACTTCCCTAGAAAAAAGATTAAGTTACCTTTTGAGTCCGTTATACGGGCTAGCTATTCTTTTACTCTTGATAAAACTTGATCCTCTCTTTTTGCATTATGCCTAGCTTAAAGGCATAAAAGAAAGCGCTTTTGGGAGGCAGCCCACAACGAATTAGGTTTTATTTTGCTTTTGTTGTGTCTTGATGTTTGTTACTACAGTAGCATCATCATTGTATCTTTTTTTTCAGCTTTGTGCCAAGTTTAGCCTCTGATTGCAAGAAAGTTCAAAAGTTGCGACGTGCAGTCCAGAAAACAGATTCTGTCCTTGGACAGAAAAATTCGTATAAAATCACCGGTTCATCTTTTTGATCTGAATTTTTTTTGACAGCGTGCTCTATACAATTGGCTTTCGGGCGTCTGTTCTGAGTTTTTTTATTTGAGTTGCAGAAGTGCCCCGAAACAATTATTTACTACCTGCTGGTCTGTTTTTCACAGATTCTGTCCTGTTTTGCCTTTTCTTCGTTTTGCAAACCTTGAGCTTGCTTTTTCTTTGCAAAAACATTTTGGCAATCTTGAGAAAAAGTAGCTCTTCAAGATTATCTTTATTTCCAGCAAGGAAAAATTATTTTATTATGGGTACTAACCTCGCTAATCAGATTTTGATGAGTTATGTATGAAGGGAGTTTTCAAGTGTGCGAGGGAAGATGATAAAAAGATTCAGGATGGTCAAACGCTCAAGCTTGGGGATGCCCCCGTGCACCCCCAAGAAATATTCGAGAAGACTCAAGCGTCTAAGCTTGGGGATGCCCCCGTGCATCCCCTTCTCCATCAACAATTATCAGTTCGTCTTTCGTTCCACTATATTTTAATCACTTCATGCGTTATGTGCTATGCTTGGAGCGTCTTGCTTTTAGTTTCCTTTTTAGTTTTCTTTAGCTTTGCTTGCTGTTCATAACAAGTTAGAACCCATCTTTCTTTGTGTGGGAGAGAAACACACTCCACTTCAACCTAGAACACAACATAGGATTTTCATGCTTATCTTTGCTGTGCGTGTTCTTTGTCTTTCCATAGCTACTGTCATGTTTAGCTCTTAGTTTTCATGCTTTTCTTTTTAAAGAGCTTTTGTTTAGTTGGTTGTTGAACTCTCTTGAGTTTTCATGTTTATCTTGTTAAGAGAGTTTGTCTGTTGCACTGAGTTGTGTGTCTTAACTTAAAGTAGGTCATTGAGGTTGCTATTTAATTTTAGTAGTAACTTGCAATAGTTTTGAGGTATTGCCATGAGTAATGTTTGAACTTTTGGTGTCAAGAGCTTTAGCCTATTAGTGATAGATGTCGTATTTTGGGCAATCCGTGTTTATTTTCGAAAACCTACAAAATAGTTGAGAACTTTAGCTACTAAATGGATCACTAATCTTTGGAGGGATCGAATATTAGAGTACACTCACGTATCATGAGTCGAGGATGCGCAAGGATAACCAAATCCCCATACACTCCTCCTCGGGGTACTTGTCTCTTTGAGAACCTCCTAATTAGATTGAGAGTTACCGATAATAAGTGCATGAGTTCTTCGGACTAATGTGAGTATTCGAAAGTTGACACTTCCACCTATCCATATTTTTCTAGCCTCTTCGGTACCGTGCATTGCCCTTTCTCACCTCGAGAGTTGGCGCATACTTCGCCGGTGCATCCAAATCCTTGGCACGATACGCTCTGTCATCATAAGCCTCATTATATCCTTCCTCAAAACAGCCACCATACCTACCTATTAAGGCATTTCCATATTGCCATGCAACATCCATCCTCTCATGACTTGATCTTCATGTCATACATGCTTTTTGCTTGATCAATGAGCCGCATGCTAGTTGGGCCTTGCCCTAATCATTGCTACATGACGCGCTAGTATCATTGCATATCCCGCTACACTGGTAGAGGCATACATTTGCATACATCATGATAGTTTCATTTTCTTTATGTTGAGTACTTTTGTAAAGTGTGAAAGATCTTTTATACTTTTTGTAATACATAGAGTGTTGCCCCTAAAGTGAGGAAAAGATCCCAAAGAGGACAAAATCAAAAGATCCCAAAGAGGACAAACGAGAGATAAAAAGAAAGAGCCATTGAGGCCACTATAAAATAGAAAAAATAGAAAAAAAGAGAAAAAGAAATAAAAAGAGAGAAGGGGGCACACTACTATTTCTTTTGAGAGATCCACACTCGTACTCCATCTTATACCTTGTACTCCATAGAGATTATTATTTATGCATATAGCTATGTGGGGACCTTTACACTATAGAACTTGGCTTGTATATTCCAATGATGAGCCTCCTCGAAAGAGCTCTAGGTCTTCTTGAGCAAGCAAGTTGGATGCATCCCCACTATTTCCATTGGAGAGCTTACCTTAGCTCATATGTGCATCCGTTGCATGGCAATCCCTACTCCTCACATCATATCTATCATTTGGCTTTCTCTCGCCGATGATTGTCCTCATTGATGTGAGCCCTTCACACCTTTTTTGTCTTCCCCCTCTATCATTTTTCTCTCTTTGCCATCCTAAGTGTCGACTCTCTTGCTTACGCTCATCCATTGCATGAGTGCTCAAAATATCAAAAGGGAGTGGATCATTTTGACTTGTACCTGGCTAACGGTCTGGGGATGAGTCAAGATAAGATTCCAAAGAAGACCAAGTGTGAAACTTTAGTAGATTAAGTTCTCAACAATACAAAAACTATGTTTTACTCTCTCATATATCCCTATCCCTTTCTTGCACGCAAACACCATTTGGAGACATTCGAGTCACGGACAGCGAGAGCTCTTGCACCTTTATGTTCTTATGTTGCTTGTTACAATGCTAATATAGACTCTTGTTTGTTATGACTTGAATTGAATTACATGCCTTGATTGCTTTACTTAAAAGTTCTTATATGGTTGATAGCATGTCACCACAGAAATTATGCTTGTTATCATTTACCTACTCGAGGACGAACATGAATTAAGCTTGGGGATGTTGATACGTCCAAAATGTATCTATAATTTCTGCTTGCTCCATGCCTCTTTTGTGTGATATTGCTATGATATTTATGCACTTCCATACACTTTTGATCATATTTGGACTAACCTATTAACTCAGTGCACCACAGTGCCAGTTCCTGTTTTCTGCTGTTTTTCTATTTCAGGTTTCCCCCATATTAAAAGTGCCCTAAAAATTCCGGGAAAAATACAGGAAAAATCAGCGTATCGGGAGCTTCCGGAAAAACCAAGGCAGGGCCAGAGGGGAGCCTGGGGTGGCCCAGGCGGCCACCCGGCGCGGCCCCACCCCTGGCCGCGCCAGGGGGGCGCCTGGGGCCCCACCTCCGCCTCTGGTGCCCCCTTTGGCATATATATTGCACGCATCCCGAAACCCTCGAGGACGGAACCCTTCTTCGCGATCTCATCTCTGTTCCGCCGCTGCTGCGCTTCCAAGATCGAGAGCACCAGGAGAACTCTTCCCGGCACCCTGCCAGAGGAGAGGATCACCACCGGGAGATTCTCCACCACCATGGACGCTTCCCGGATGAGTTGTGAGTAGTCCCCCTTGGACCATGGGTCCATGACCAGTAGCTATGTGATGTTCTCCTCCCCTCTTTATTCTTCATCGATTAGACCTCGTGAGCTGCCCTACATGATCGAGGCACATATGTAATCTTTATGCTATTGCTATGCTGAGTTTGCTGGGATCCGATGGATTATGAGATTATGTTCAGATTGTGTGTGAGTAATATATTTGATTCACCTCTTTTATATTTATGTTCTTGAGTAATTCTTGCATGTTCTCCGTTGCTATTTATTGCTTTGGCCGAGTAGTAGGTAGTAACTCCAAGAGGGAACGTTATGCTTGATTGTGGGTTCATGCCCCTCGATGACTAGCTTGAGTGACAGAAACATGAGTCTAGGAGATGTGCTGTTGCCACAAGGGGGGAAACAACGGTGCTTGTACTTGCGGGTGCAAGGATTGTTTACTTTACGCAAAGTTCTTTTAATGCAGTTGTCTGTTGCTTTGAGTTTACACTTTGGGTGGGACTCGCAACTTAATACCAGCGAGATGTTCTGGATAGATATCTCAAGGTGGATGATTAGTAGTAGATGCAGATGGATTTCGGTCTACTTGCCTTGGCGTACCGCCCATGCTTTTGAGCCTCTACCTTTCTTTGCAGCATAGTTAGCATTGGTTTGCGCACATAATCGTGTCAATTGCCCAGCTGTAATTTGTTTACCTTGCTTAGCTGTTTTATCGTCTTTTGGGAGAGAGACATCACTAGTGAACATCATGGGACCCCGGTCCATATTACCATCACTGATCACACCCGCTATTTACTTCCTGTTCTTATTTCCTAGTTGCAGTTATACCTATCACTATTATCTCTTGTGTTTGATCCTTTGTAAACGACAAGGCCGGAGGGATTGACAACCTCTCTGTACTCGTTGGGAGCAAAGTTATTTGTATCTGTGTGCAGGTCCTGTCAAGCAAAAGTTTCTGGCGCTATTGACACCTTCTTGTCAACCCTTGGAGTCTCACGGGATTCGATCCTTGGTATCTTTGCCAAGGGAAATTTGCCGCTACGCTACCTCTCAAACCTTCCACTTGGGGTAACCAACGAGGGGCGAGAAGCCATCACTCATCACTAGTTCACCCTGTTTTAAAGCAACCTAGTCATCGGTATGAGTGTTAGTTCAGACTTATCTGTCAATGTGCATTTTAGCTATGAGTTTCTGCAACCAGCGCGGAGTGTTAGTGAATATAACTTTATCAAATATGGATATAATTTAATATTTTGGTTTTCCACATGAATTTTTATTACGTGTCTAAGGATAGTTGCGATCATGAAAACTAGCATTGTTATCCGCTCATTTCCACGGCTATACTTCTATTGGTAATTTTATATTTTGAAAGTATATTTTGGTACTATTAAATATATTTTTTGCTTTGAAAATATGCATTGTTGTAGTTACCTAGTTTTATATGAGGAAGTCATCAGCAAGGAGTGCCAGGAAATAGTCAGTTCTACTAAAAGCTGAACTTTAGATGTTCTTCTTTTAAAATCATTCAATTCAAACATATTATTTAAAAACACCTAAATTCATCCCACATGCACTAAGAACACCTGTGGGGTTATATTTTTTAAGCATGCAGATGTAGATTCTGAGATAAGAGAAAGGTTTGATAGCTCCTGGGTGCCCCTATACCCTCTATGAATAGTAAATTCAAAAGAATAAAAAAATAAAAAAATAAAACTTGGCGACATCAAATATGGTCAAAATTTGTAGGTTCTTGCAAGTTTTCATAACGAAATCTCGTGTGGAGCTCTTCGAATATCATGAGTTTCACATTTTAGTGCCAAAAGTGCTCAAAACTTTAAGCATTCGAATCTTTTTCTTGTATAGAGCTCCTCGAATGTTTTTTTGGCATGAAACCTTGCAATCACCTACAAAGATCATAGTTGATTTTGCAAGTTTCAGATTTTTTTAACTTGTTTTCCACTTTTCTTTAATTTACTGTTCATAGAGGGTGTAGGGGCACCTGGGATAACTAAGTTTTTGGAGAACTTACTCCCAAAGCAATATGATCTTTCTACGGCTATACAAAATGTGTATAGCTCTTTTTACCGGTTAGTACGGGTACTCAGTTGGATCATAATGTTTTATGGTCGAACCCGTACTACTGACTGAAGTTGATGAATGAGAAATCTTCGATGAAACAATGTGATACATGAGCGCCCATAGTCTTGTCGGTGTCATGGAGGGAACCAGAGTAAGAGATTCCGACCAGTCGTGGCCTCTTCAACTTCAGCAAGGAAGTCAGCGAGAAACTTGGACTGTCATGTGTACTCAGCGTCCGACATTATGCCCTTCATGAGCATGGGGTACATCATTTTAAGATGAATGGCATGGGTGGCATTGTTGTTGACAAAGTACTGGTGGAGGCAAGTCCATGCTGTGAAGAAGTGACGTCGGAGGACATTGCAAGGTGCATGTCGGGGGAAACTGTCCGCCACGAACACCTATGGGACCGGAGCCCCTTGTCTGTGCGGTACGAGGGCGGAGGGAGCACAAAGAGCGGATCGTAGCGATGCACGCGGGCAGTTTTACCCAGGTTCGGGCCACACGGATGCGTAAAACCCTACTCCTGCTTGGTCGTGTATTGAGTTGAGTGTTCGGGAGCTTGAAGAAGCAGCTACACCGAGCGTGAGAGTGATCTAGGTTCCGAACCCCCTCCACGTTGTGCATGGGCCTCCTTTTATAGTGTAAGGGGTCACCGACAGGTGTCAACGTAGGAGAAAGGGGTAAAAATGTAAAAGAGGTGGTAGTTGTAACAGTGCGGGAACAGTGGAGCTACAGTACAGAACAGTGGTCTATACCTACTTTAACAGTGGGGGACAAGGGCATTTAATGCCCGTCGCCGTCGACCCCAATAGCTCCCGCCTTAGCGTCTCCGTCCGCCACGGCGATGGATTCATCACCGTGGAGTGCCACCGTGTCCCCCAGGCTGCACAGCCATCCGCCACGCGTCCCCGGATAGGCCCCAGGGCGACGCGTGGGCCGATGAGCTGGAGCGCGGGCACACAGCGCAGCCTCCCCGGCAAGCACCTTGCCGGGGGCCTCGATCTTGCCGGGCCCGGGAGCTTGCCGCTCCCCGGGCCCCTTGCCGGGGCGCATATAGCGCCGAGGTGTTGTCTTCTGGTCTTCCTGGCAAGCTCCTCTCGCCAGGGTCTTGTGACAGCGGGATGGTCTTGAGCCTGGTACGGCCTTCCCGGCAAGCTCCTCTTGCCGGGGTCTTGGTCTTATGTCTTGTATACTTTGTTTTTGAATGGTTTAATATAGAGCAGGAAGGTCTCCGGCGAGCGAGCGGTAAACCCTGCCGCGGGAAGCTGCATCTGCCCGTGCACAAGTTGGGGTACTGAGGTACCCCCTACCTTAGTACACCGACAGGAGCCCCCGGGCCTGGGCCACACACGGTGCCGAGCGCTGTTGGGCCAGGCCCAAAAACAGTGCACGGGCATCCGCGGCCCGCGGCGCGCCGAATCCACTTCCATATCCGCCGCACCCCACGGTAACGGCACGCGTCGATCGCGGCGCCGTGGGATGGGACGTGCCCACGATCTCTTAATGGAAAGGGCGAAACGCCCCCCACTCCCCCATAAAAGCAGAGGTAGCGGGCGCGGTTCCCCTCCTTGCGCTCTCATTACGTCGTCTTCCTCCTGCAAAAGATTCCCTCTGGTGCTCCGCCTCCACATCTCCGCCGCCGCCGAGCTCTTCGTCCCCCTCCTTCCACCGCGTCCGCCATGGCCCCAAAGACCGACAAGGCGAAGGCGGAGAAGGCCAAGAAGGAGAAATCGGAGCAAGCGGCCAAGCTCATCGCGTACCGGAAGCGGCACGTCGTCTTTCCGCCGAAGCTCGGCGTGCGGGAGCTCTGGAACAAGTATTACTTGTTCTGGTCCAAGGAGACCGACGCGCACCCCCGCACGCGAGCCTATCCGGCCGCCGCCAACGACAGCTATCCCGGCGGGTACCATTTCTTCGCTGCCTTTTTCCATTGTGGTCTCTGTCCTCCTTTCTCAAACTTCTTCTGCGACGTCATGAACACATATGGCTTCCATTTGCTTGACTTCACCCCCAACGCCATTCTCACCATGGCTGTTTTCGCACACATGTGCGAAAACTTCATAGGAGTCCACCACAATGTAGCCCTCTTTAGACACTTCTTCACTCCTAGAGCCGAGGCCGATGCCCCCCTCTCCGGAGGAATTTCTTGGATCTTTCGTTTGAACAAGAAAGGGGCGTACTTGCCGGGGGAGCTCCGCGGCAAGTGGGAGGAATGGCGAGCGGAGTGGTGCTGGATCGTAGAAGACCAGCCGCAAGCCTTTACCGCGCCGCGCACAACGCCCATCGTGCGCGGCAGGGACTGGAGTGAGCTGGACTCGGACGACGTCAAGCTCAACATCGCCCTCGTCCGGATTCTTTGCCTCCGGTTGGCCAATCTGTCAGTTGCTGAGGTGGGCGCAGACTTCCTCCGCCGGCGCATCGCCCCTCTCCAAGACCGGAAGAGGCCGGCCTGGGAGTACGGCGGCCCGGCAGACACCATGAGGCTGCGCCCCGGGCTCAACTTCAACTTCACCACGCTGGAGCTGCGGGGAATGGTACGGGAACTCTTCAAGCCCGACCCGACACACCCCGAGTGGTTCAGGACTCCCCGGGGAGTGGTGCCGCTCTGCAACAACGCCGTCAGGGATCGGATCCTCGCCATGATGCCTATGTGTGACTCGCACGGCGTGGACCGCACGTGGATCGCCCCGAAGCCCATCGACGTCCTCAACTTCTACGACAACCTCGAAGAGGTGGCGAGGAACAAGGAGGACCTCAAGCTGCACACACGGGACACCACTGAGCAGGAGATCGCCTACATAGCTTCCCAGGCTGAAGAGGCCGCCGCAGCCGCGGCGGCAGGAATTTTCGGGTACTCGCCGGAACAGGCGGAAGCTGCGGACGCGTCCACCCAAGCGGAGGAGGCGGAGATCCGCAGGTTGCTGAATCTTCCCCTCGACGCGCTTGCCGGGGTTCCCTCGTTGAGGCACTCCGGGATCAGCGGGATCGCAACCGAGGCCGCGGCGATGGAGGGCACCGCCGGAGGGAGCAGAGGCGCCGCGAGAGGCGGAGGCGCCAAGGGAAAGAGGGCCGCAGCGCTGGGCGCTGGGCCCAGCGAGCCGGCCGGGGCAGAGGAGGAAGAGGAGGAGGAGGCCGAGGACTCCGGCGGATCCACGGAATTGTACGCCGACGACCTCTCCTCGTCGGAGAGCTCCCCGCCCCCGGCAAGCCCGAGGCAGTCCCCGGCGAAGCGCCTCCGCAAGGCGGCGACAGGGGAAAGAGCGCAGGCGCCCCGGCAACAGCCACCTCGCCGGGCAGCTCCCCGGGGAGCCAAGCCGCGCCAAGGTCGTCCGGCGCACCGGCCGCAGCGGAGGCGGCCCGTGCGCGGACCACAACTGAGGCGCCTCGCAGGCCGGCAGCGAGCCGGCAGGGGTCTTCTCGGAGCGGAGCAGCGGCTCCGCCCTCTCCCCGGGCGCCGGCGACCACAGGGGCTGGGTCTTCGCAGCCCGCAGCCCCGGTGAACACCAAGCGCGCAAGGGAGCCTTCGTCTTCCGCTCCTCGCGCCGACGCGCCCACGGTGGAGTATGACTTCTCCGCCCTGAGCGAGGACGACGAGGAGGACCAAGAGTAAGGATTCGGGACCTCATATCTTCTTGATTTCTGTCTTGATTTTTCTGTTGATGCTGACTCTGTCTACTGTTCTGATTTCAGGACCCTGGCCCATCGCGCAGCGAAGAAGGCCAAGGCGCCCGAGGCCGAGGTCGCGGAAGGCTCAGCAGCGGTGGCAACAGGGGGTGTGCCGGAGCCGAGCCTGCCGGACTCGAGCGCTGCTCCGATGAGCAGCCCCCAGCGCAGCCCGCAGCGCAGCCCCCAGCGTAAGTCTGGGGCCCTCTCTTTTCACTTGTCGGGGAACGCCTGAGGATTTGATTTTGTCTTCATGTCTTGACATCTCTTGTCTTGTTCTGTGCAGAGGTGGAGCCCCAGCGGGAAGAGCGCCCGGAGACCACTGCTGAGGAGCCGCAGGCCCCGCCATCCCCGCCAAGGCAGAACTCTCCGGCAAGGGAGAGTGCTCCGCCCAGGGTGGGTACTCCGCCGAGGCAGAGTACCCCGCCTGGGGCGAGCAGCCCGGCGAGGGAGGCCACCCCGCCAAGGCCAAGCTCCCCGGCGAGGGTGACTACTCCGGCAAGGCCGAGCTCCCCGGCGAGGGAGCCCGCCGCCGAGGACATCCGCCAAGGTAAGCTTTGTGACTTGTCTTCTTGGCTTGTCTCTTTTTTTTTTTGGATATTTGCTTGAGTCTTGAACTTCTTTTCCTTCTTCTTCTTAGATCTTCCTCCTCCTGCGCCCATGGAGACGGAGGTCATCGACCTTGAGGAGGAGGGCGCGCAGGGCGGCGGCGGCGACGCCCCTGTCGTCGAGGATATGGCTGAGGCCGCCGAGCCGGCCGCGCAGGAGACTGCTCCGGCTGCGGACGCAGCGGCCGGGGAGGGGGACGGTGGTCGCACCGCCGACCCAGAGGCGGCGGGAGCATCGGATGCTGCACCGGCCACCGGCCCCTCCGCCGGCGAGGAGCAGAGGTACTATCTCGAGGCCCCCAACGGCGTCTTCATCCAGATGCCGTGGGGGTCTTCATCGCGAGCTCCTGCGGAGGGCGAGGCATTCGACGGAGAAGTCCTCGCCTCCGCAGGCCTGAAGATCGTCCAGGCGCCTGGCGGGAGAGAGGGGCCCGAGGAGGAGCGGTTGCTCCACCAGCTCCTGGCCCTTTACCGGGCCAGGCAGGCGAAGCTCGCCTCCCGGGAGGCCCTTGCCGCCAAGGCCGCGGCGGAAATGGAGAAGCGTGCGGCGGGGCTCAGCGCCGCCAATCAGGCTGCCCTCCGCCAGGTGGCGGAGGAGCGTGAGCGTCTCGCCGGCGAGTACCAGGAGTGGGTTCTCGAGAAGGCTGAAACCGAAGAGCAGCAGCGTCTCGCCGGGGTGGAGATGTCCCGGCGAGAGGGAGAGCTCGCGCAGCGGAAGGTCGAGCTGGACTCCCATGAGGAGGACCTTGCCGCCCGCGAGGCTGCCCTTGGCGGGGAGCTGAAGGAGGCGAAAGCCGCTGCGGTTGCCGCGGAAGACGCCAAGAAAGAGCTCGCCGCCAAGGTTGAACAGTTGGAGAAGGCGATGAAGGTGAGCGCCGAGAAGGTTGCCGCGCTCATCTTGGAGCGCGAGAAGGACGCTCACACAAATTCCGAGCTTCAGGTGAGTCTCTCCAAGAGGGGCGACGAGCTGAAGGCCGCCAAGGACTCCATTGAGGACTTGGAGCTGAAGGTCACCACTCTGAAGGAATCGCTCGATGCTGCCCGGGCTCAGGAGACCAAGTTGAAGGATGAGCTCCGCAAGGAGCGGACCTTGGTGGAGAACGTCAACAAGGCGTCCGAGCTCTTCCGGCAGACCATTGAAGTGTGGACCGAAGAGCTGGTTTCTTCTGCGTCCAATATTGACCAGGAGTTGCTGGCGTTGAAGGTCGAACATCTCATCTACTCGCCGGATCCGGATCTCCCGCACAGCGCCAGGCTCAGCCTCTTCTTCAGAGGGGTCGCGCCGGCCCTTGCAAGTCTCCGGAACCGCATCCCCGCGCAGCTGGCCGAGGAGTCGCGCCGGCTCTGCGCGGGAACTCTGGAGCGGGTGCTGACGAAGATCGTGTACCGCAACCCGGGAATCAACCTCACGAACGTTCTTCGCAGCTTGCCGGCTGATGCAGATACGGAGGCCCTGAAGGAGCAGGTCTCCCACATCATCACCAAGGTGGCAAAGCTTGGCAGGAAGGAGGGCGACCGCGTAGACTAGGGCTCCATTTATCCTTATCTTTTTGTTGCTGCACATTATGTCGTGAACTCATTAGTCCATTGCGACAAGTTATCCTTGTAAGATATTTACTTTATTTTGATTAATCGGTGCAATGTTATCTTCCTTGTTTCAATCTTTGACTTTGTATGTTTTTCACCCTACGCTTCCGGGGAGCTTGCCGGCAAGGGGCCTTTGCCGCGAGCGCTGAGTGCTGGACCCTGAGCAGCCTGCTGGCCAAGGTCCTTGCCGGCAAGCAACCTTGCCGCAGCTGGTCGCAACGCACTTAGCTTGCTGAGCGTACTCGGAAACGAAGCAAGGGCGCGACACTTGTCGCAGCTCACTTAAATCGTTGAGTGAACTCGAAAACAAGATAAGGGTGCGGCAAGCTACGGGTAGGTTCCTCTGCGCACAGGTTTTCCATACAAAATGTAATCGTTCAAGGAAGACAACTAAAATTTAAAATTTGAACTGGTCAAATTCTAACAACTTATCTTTCATATGCTGCTTGCTTATATTGCTTGCTTTTCGGTAATACTTCTCTTTCTTGAACAGCACTTGGTTCCTCCTCCACCTCCTCCCCCCCCCCCCC
>LR738709.1:6724074-6756150 GCA_902687465.1 Secale cereale
CCCCCCGGCAAACTTGTGCGCGAGGAACGTTCCTTCTGCTTAAGAGGAAAGAAAAGGGAGAGGGAAACAAGTATATGGTCTTTCGGCGTGCTAATGCTTACCGTACACTTGAGTGTTGCATCGAAACGCCAAACAGAACATGCAAACAGCAAAGAGAAGCATGCAAAAGGCAATCGATGCGAAAAACACGAAAGCTTTACTGATGCACGGGGTCTGCGCCCGGCTTTGTACAAAGGGTTACATGCAACGGCGGCAAAGCTTGTACAAAAGGTGGTTGCCGGAGCGGATCACGGCAACCGCGCCTTAGGGGTGAAACTTGCGAAGATGCTCTATGTTCCAGGAGTTGCTCACCGGTAAGCCTTCTTCGGTCTCGAGGCGGACAGCGCCGGGCCTCGTAACTTGTCTCACCCGATAAGGGCCTTCCCACTTCGGCGTCAACTTGTTGGAATTCTTGGCGGACTGAACGCGCCGAAGAACAAGGTCGCCTTCCTCGAGACTCCTGGCCTTGACTTTGCGGCTATGGTAGCGGCGCAAAGCTTGCTGGTATCGAGCAGCTCGTACAGCAGCCTGGAGACGTCCCTCCTCAAGGAGCAATGCGTCATCTTGCCGCAGTTGCTCTTGCTCGAGCTCATCATAAGCGAGCACTCGAGGAGATCCGTATACGAGTTCTGTGGGGAGAACTGCTTCTGCTCCATAGACTAGAGCAAAGGGTGTCTGCCCGGTGGCTCGACTTGGTGTCGTTCTGATTGACCAAAGAGCCGCCGGGAGCTCCTCTATCCAATTTCTTCCGCACCTGCGCAGCCTGTCAAAGGTCCTTGTCTTGAGTCCGCGCAGCACTTCAGCATTTGCCCTCTCCGCCTGACCGTTGCTCCTCGGGTGAGCAACAGAAGCGAAACAGACCTTGGCGCCAAGGTCTTGGACGTACTGCATGAAGGTGCGACTAGTGAATTGCGTACCGTTGTCGGTGATAATCCTATTAGGGATCCCGAAACGGCAAACAATCGACCTGAAGAACCTGACTGCTGACTGTGCTGTCACTTTCCTCACCGGCTCCACTTCTGGCCACTTTGTGAACTTGTCGATTGCAACGTACAAGTACTCAAAGCCCCCGACAGCACGAGGGAAAGGGCCGAGGACGTCGAGCCCCCAGACCGAGAAGGGCCATGACAAAGGGATTGTTTGGAGAGCTTGAGCTGGCTGATGGATTTGCTTCGCATGAAACTGGCACGCTTCACACTTGGTTACTAGTGCAGTTGCATCTTGGAGGGCTTCTTGCCAAAAGAACCCTTGCCGGAAAGCTTTCCCGGCAAGCGCCCTTGCGCCAATGTGGTGGCCGCATATGCCTCCGTGTACATCTGCCAACAGCTTCTGTCCATCTTCTCTGGAGATGCACTTCAACCTGACACCATTGAGTCTTCTTCTGTAGAGCTCGTTATCCACGAACTGATACATACTTGACTGCCTGGTTATCTTCTCTATCTCTTGAGGGTCGTCGGGAAGTTCTCCAGTTTGCAGAAAACAGACGATCTGCTGTGCCCATGCCGGAGCCCGAGGCTCGACGGCAAGAACTAAAGGCTCGAGGGCCGCTGTGGGAACCTCAGCTTCCACGGCGAGAACCTCTGGTTCTGCCGGAGCTGACGGTCCCCCGGCAAGCTCGCCGGGGCGAGGCTTGCCGGGAACGTTTGCTTCAACTGTACAAGCCCGAGGGCTTGCAGGAGCAAACTGTTCCTCAGCGTCGTGGTTGTTGATCTTGGGGACCTTGGCGGCGGTTTCAGGAAGATCCGCCGGTAAGTAGTCGCCGGAGACCAACTTTCTCTTCTTGGACTGCCCAATTGATGGTGTAACGGATGGCTGAGTCAGCTTGAGTAAGAAGGTCCCTGGTTCCACAGGTAACTTCATCGCAGCGCACTTTGAAAGGCCATCTGCAATTTCATTTTGAGCTCTCGGGACGTGCTCCATCTGCAAACCTTCAAAGTGCTCTTCAAGCTTTCTCACTTCATCAACATAAGCTTCCATCAAAGGGCTCTGATAGCTCTTGTTAACTTGCCGGACCACCAACTGAGAATCGCCCCGCACAATCAGCTTTCTGATCCCAAGTTCGGCCGCAATCCTGAGGCCGGCGAGCAAGCCTTCATATTCTGCAGTGTTGTTTGTCGCTTGCTCCCTGGGAAAGTGCATCTGGATAACATATTTGAGGTGTTCTCCGGTGGGCGCGATGAGTACCACGCCGGCACCGGCGCCTTGCAGCGAGAAGGCACCGTCAAAATACATTACCCATTCACTTGTCGCTTCTTGTACGGGTGCACTTGTTTCTTGAACTTCTTCATCCGGCGTTGGGGTCCACTCAGCTATGAATTCTGCCAAAGCTCGGCTCTGTATGGTTGAAGTACTTTCAAACTTGAGTCCAAAGCTTGACAGTTCCAGCGCCCACTCGACGATCCTGCCTGTTGCTTCTGGATTGTGCAATATCCTTTTCAACGGAAAGCGAGTGACCACTGTTATCTCATGGGCTTGGAAGTAATGGCGCAGCTTTCTCGAGGCCATGAGGAGGCCGAAAAGCAATTTTTGCACACCAGAGTACCTTGATCTAGCCCCCTGGAGAAGGGAACTTACAAAATACACTGGGTGCTGCACCATCTTCTTCCGCACCTCTCCTTGTTCCTGCGCAGAGTCTTCCTTGTCGGGACCAGAGCTTGTCGGGACAGCCCTCTGCTTGTCGCTGGGTTCGCTTGCCGGTGATGCTGACTCCTCGTCGGATTCCCTCTCCGCCACTAACGCAGCACTAACCACCTGGTTGGTTGCCGCTAAGTATAGCAACAACTTTTCCTGTGGTCTAGGTGCGACAAGTGTAGGAGTGGAAGACAAGTATCGTTTCAAATCCTGCAACGCCGCCTCCGCTTCCGGAGTCCACTTCATGGGACCTGCCTTCTTCAAGATTTTGAAAAAAGGTAGGGCGCGTTCTGCAGACTTTGAAATGAACCTACTGAGGGCAGCAACACAACCTGCAAGCCTTCTGACATCCTTGACGCGCTTCGGGGCCTCTATCTGCTCAATGGCTTTGATCTTGTCGGGGTTGGCTTCAATCCCCCTCTGTGATACAAAGAACCCGAGAAGCTTGCCGGAGGGGACTCCAAAGACGCACTTCTCGGGGTCCAACTTGAGCTGTATCCTGCGCAGGTTCTGAAACGTTTCTTCCAGATCTTGAATCAGGGTTTCTTTGCTCTTGCTCTTCACCACGATGTCATCCATGTAAGCTTCTACATTTCTGTGGATCTGTGGCTCAAAAGCAGTGTACACTACCCTTGCAAAGGTTGAGCCTGCATTCTTCAATCCAAATGGCATGCGGATAAAGCAATAAGTGCCACATGGAGTGATAAATGCAGTCTTCTCTTCATCTTCCTTAGCCATGAAAATCTGATGATAGCCTGAGTATGCATCAAGAAAGCAGAGTAGCTCACATCCGGCAGTGGAGTCAACGATCTGGTCAATGCGCGGCAAAGGGAATGGATCCTTGGGACACGCTTTATTCACATCGGTGAAGTCTATACACAATCTCCACTTCCCGTTGGCCTTGCGCACGACGACTGGGTTTGCCAACCACGTCGGATGGATCACACCTCTAACTAGGCCTGCTGCCTCTAGCTTCTTGATTTCCTCGTTGATGAACTCTTGGCGCTCCACGGCTTGCTTCCTCACTTTCTGCTTGATGGGCCGCGCATGAGGACAGACAGCAAGCTTGTGCTCAATCACCTTCCTGGGAACACCGGGGATGTCAGATGGTTGCCAGGCAAACACATCGACATTCGCCCGCAGGAAGGCAACGAGCGCGCTTTCCTATTTGCTGTCAAGGGTGGCACTGATGGTGAAGGTACCACCAGTGCCGTCCTCCTTTGCGGACACCTTCTTTGTTGCCGGAGGAGCAGCCATTCCTTTCTTACTCTTGCCGGTGGAGCTCGATGGAACGTCCTCGACGGCAGCGCAGCACTCCGAAGAGGTGCGGTTGCCGGAGTGGGTCCCAGAGCACTTGCCGGACTTGGTCTTCGTCTTCTTCCCCCCGGGAGCTTCAGCGGCAAGAGTATCCTTCTCGGCCGCAGCTGCCGGATCCCGGTAAATCTTGTCGGCGCAAATAAGCGCATCCTTCTTGTCGATGTGGACAGTGATGACGCTTATCGGCCCCGGCATCTTCAGCACGTTATAAGCATAGTGGGAAGCTGCCATGAACTTGGCGAGGGCAGGACGGCCAAGTATTCCATTGTAGGGCAATGGAATATCGGCGACGTCGAAAGTGATGCGCTCAGTCCTGAAGTTGAGCTCCCCGCCAAAGGTCACCGGCAGGGTGATCTTTCCCTTGGGCTTGCTCCTTCCCGGGTTGATTCCTTGGAATGAACCGGTCTCTTCGAGCTCGCCATCTTGAATCTGGAGTTTCTTGATCACAGCGGAGGAGATCAAGTTCAGCCCGGCCCCGCCGTCAACCAACATTTTGGTGACCTTGAGGTTGCGGATGGTGGGAGAAACCAGCATCGGCAAGCACCCGACCGCGGTGGTGCGGTCAGGGTGATCCTCAAGGTCAAAAACGATGGGCGTGCTGGACCATTTGAGGAGCCTGCGCGACTCCACGGGCGGCTCCACTGCGTTTACCTCACGCACCCACTGCTTGAGTTGGCGGTGGGAGGTATGCAGGGAGGCGCCACCGTCGACGCACAGGACCTCCGTGGCCTTCTGGAACTCCTGCTCGCTGTTCTCGTCGTCCTCCATGTCTTCATCGTCGTCTTCGTCGTTGTCGCGGCCCCGGGGAGGTCGATCCCCTTGCCGCTGCTTAGCCTTGCCGCGGCGTCCTCCCCGGCCGTTGAACGGCCGCTTCTTGCTGGGCTCTTCCACGCCACCTTGGGCCTTCTCCTTGTCGCGCCTCTCGTACTCAGCTTTTTGCTGCTCGACGAGGTACTCGACGCGCTTGCAGTTGGAAAGATCGTGACCCTTGGTGCGGTGAATCTTACAGTATTGCTTGTCGGAGCTACCCGGCTTGTCGGCCGCCGCCGCAGGGGCAGGCTCCTTGCCGGAGCCGCCAGCCTGCGCTTGCTTGGCGGGGGCCTCCTTGCCGGACTTCTCGACGGCAAGCACTTCCTTCTTGCCCTTCTTTCTGTTGTTCCGCCGCCGGCTCTTCTTTGCCGGGGCGGCGTCGTCGCTGTCGCTTCCTCCTGCGCCAGCATCTTCCCCGGGGAGTTTCCTCCCCTCTTCTGCGCGTGCGCACTTGTCAGCAAGAGCGTAGAGCTCGCTGACGTCCCTAATCTTGGTCATCGCCATTTCCTCACGCATGCGGCGGTTACGCACGTTCTGATGGAACGCGCTGATAACCGCGGTAGGGTGAACGTCAGGGATGTTGTGCTGTACCCGGCTGAAGCGTTGGATATACTTGCGCAGGGGCTCGCCTTCCTTCTGGGCCAAAATATGGAGATCGCTCTCCTGGCCATGGGGTTTGTGGCCGCCGGTGAAGGCGCCAACAAACTGGTGGCAAAGGTCGGCCCAAGAAGAGATGGAACCTTCCGGCAAGTGCATGAGCCACGAACGGACGTTCGGCTTTAGCACGAGCGGGAAGTAATTCGCCAAGATCTTCTCGTCGCGCCCCCCGGCAGCTTGTACTGCGATGGTGTAGACGCTGAGAAACTCCGAGGGGTGCGTTTTGCCGTCGTACTTCTCCGGTACGTCGGGCTTGAAATTCTTCATGCTGGGCCACTGGACGCGCCGCAGCTCGCGGGTGAACGCAGGGCAGCCTGCCGCGTACGGCAAGTCGCCTGGTTCACCGGGCGCGTGCACGTCGACAGTGTTCCCAGCTCTCTTGTCAGATTGCCGCCGAGCTTCTCGGCGGCGCTCGATCGTGGTCCGAGCGTCTTCATCTCGCCGGTCGTCGAGGACCTGGCGCTGGTCCCGACGGGCCCGCGGGTCCGACGAGGCTGTGGAGCCGTCGTCGGGGTTGTTCCGGCGGGGCGGCGTCTTCTGCTTCTGCGGCGGGGAGTGCACGCTTGTCGCACCCCCAGCAGTCTTGTCGCCGATAGCCTTCGTCTTCTCAGCTTGCCGCGGCCGTGAGGCCGACGGCTGCTGTGGAGAGTCGTTGTTGGCGAAGTCTATCAGGCTCCGGATGGTGGCCCTCCATTCTTCGGCCTTGTCGGCCGCCGGAGGAAAGTCGAGGAGCAGTTGCGCCCTTGCGAGCGCTTCTGCTGGAGTGGAAGGGAACGCGGGCGAGCGGTGCGAGGAGCGGGATACGCTCGGACTTCTAACAACGTTAGAAGGAGCGGGGTCCCGCGCCGGCGCCTTCGCTTTGCTTGTGCCCGGACGGGGGTCCGGGCCGTCCCGCGAGCCTCCAGTTTGGCCTTGCCCCAGCAAACGGATACCACCTCCCGTGGTATGGCGCTGCTGGGTCGTCGTGTGCTGAGATGGACGCGGCGCGTCCACGGAGACCGAGGTTCGGTCCTCCGTTCTGTTCTTGGATCTGGTGACGCCGTGAGTGTCCTCACCGGCGGCCACCCTTCCGACGGCATCTCCCCCGCCCACCGTTGGCTCTGGTGGCGGCGGGTGAGACGCAGACGGGCCTCCGACCTCCGAAGCCTTCTTCTTCGGGGCCATGGAGTTGTCGCTGATGAAGTTGCTGATGAAGCTGGAGAGGTTGATGAAGAATGCGCCCGCGCGAACGCCGGATCAGGTTCGCACAACCTCGACGCCCCCTACCTGGCGCGCCAAAGATGTCGGGGGAAACTGTCCGCCACGAACACCTATGGGACCGGAGCCCCTTGTCTGTGCGGTACGAGGGCGGAGGGAGCACAAAGAGCGGATCGTAGCGATGCACGCGGGCAGTTTTACCCAGGTTCGGGCCGCACGGATGCGTAAAACCCTACTCCTGCTTGGTCGTGTATTGAGTTGAGTGTTCGGGAGCTTGAAGAAGCAGCTACACCGAGCGTGAGAGTGATCTAGGTTCCGAACCCCCTCCACGTTGTGCATGGGCCTCCTTTTATAGTGTAAGGGGTCACCGACAGGTGTCAACGTAGGAGAAAGGGGTAAAAATGTAAAAGAGGTGGTAGTTGTAACAGTGCGGGAACAGTGGAGCTACAGTACAGAACAGTGGTCTATACCTACTTTAACAGTGGGGGACAAGGGCATTTAATGCCCGTCGCCGTCGACCCCAAAAGCTCCCGCCTTAGCGTCTCCGTCCGCCACGGCGATGGATTCATCACCGTGGAGTGCCACCGTGTCCCCCAGGCTGCACAGCCATCCGCCACGCGTCCCCGGATAGGCCCCAGGGCGACGCGTGGGCCGATGAGCTGGAGCGCGGGCACACAGCGCAGCCTCCCCGGCAAGCACCTTGCCGGGGGCCTCGATCTTGCCGGGCCCGGGAGCTTGCCGCTCCCCGGGCCCCTTGCCGGGGCGCATATAGCGCCGAGGTGTTGTCTTCTGGTCTTCCTGGCAAGCTCCTCTCGCCAGGGTCTTGTGACAGCGGGATGGTCTTGAGCCTGGTACGGCCTTCCCGGCAAGCTCCTCTTGCCGGGGTCTTGGTCTTATGTCTTGTATACTTTGTTTTTGAATGGTTTAATATAGAGCAGGAAGGTCTCCGGCGAGCGCGCGGTAAACCCTGCCGCGGGAAGCTGCATCTGCCCATGCACAAGTTGGGGTACTGAGGTACCCCCTACCTTAGTACACCGACAGTGCAGAAGACTACCTTTGATCGTGGTGTAGATCCACACTGTCGGTACATCGCAACTCGGGATCGTCGATGTTGAGTTCGAACGTCTTGTTAATGTGGTCGAGTACAACGCCACAACGCAGGTGGAGAGGACGAACAACAAGAATTCTGACATTTATGATAATTGTTGGTGGGTGGGTCAGAGTTTGAAAGGGATGTAAGAGCGGATGTTGGTATTATGCACGGCAATGGGGGCCTGAAGTTTCAAAAATTAATTGGGAGGGCAAGAAGAGAGAGTTGAAGCAGTGGTGATGATGGGCACCATGGCGCCGGCAGAGAAACAAGGAGAGGTCTGCATGGTTTACGCCTAAAGGGAGGTGGCACTGGAATTGGTCTGGGTGTTGCTCAATGGCGACCAGATGGCTCTAATTACAAAGCTGACTTATATAATGCTTGCATCAATGTTTACAAGTGTCGATGTACAGCACATCAGAGAATGAATAGAGAGAGCCCTAACAAACTGCAACATGCAGAAAGGCACGCAAATGTGCACAAAAGATCTTAGATCCTAACCTCTAAGGACTATGGTACAACACAAGCTTTTCTACAGCTACGGGGGCTTGCGTTGGGAGGGGGTTACGTAATGATTTGTCAATTCCTAATTGGTCATTAGTGGGGGTGTGGCGCTCATCCTGCAATTCAGGGGGTGTTTGATTAGTTCAGAATGAAGTTACGTAGGGTATATAAGATGCAATACGTAGTTCTAGCATGTTTGGTACAACGACTACAACGGTACATACAGCTGATGCATTGTTTAACAATATTAAATTGAAATCGTGTACTACAAGGGTTAGCAAATGGCAAAGACTAACAATAAACAAACCGTACAAACGTATAGGTCACTTTGCTGTATATAATCCTTCTCATGTCAAAGTGGAAGCATTCAATCATTGGTGCACAAGTGTATATGCTATTGAAGTCAACAATAGTTCAGTTAAACAATAGGGACCGCACTCGAAAAATATTTCAGCGATACAAATCAGTTATAGCTAGTTTTTTTTTTGCGAGGTGGAGATGGAGTACTAGCTAGCTAGCTAGTACTGGGTGGACCTCACCTTGGCTGCCTATAAATAGCATCCTCTCCATCATATGGGAATGCACCAGTTAAGCAGCTAGCTAGCTCATCTCCATCCATCGCATCTGTTCTTCCACAATCCTCTACTAGAACCACCCACCCAATTCATCAATGGCTTCATCTCTGAAGGTGTTTGCTGCCATGGCCGTTTGCGTCTTGCTAGTGCTGAACATGGGCCAGCCTGTGGCAGCCACAGAATGCAAAGATTGTCTGGGCGACTGTGTTGACATTTGCGTCGACTACTCTGACACTACATGTAGCGGCATCTGCACCGCCAAGCCTCCTACATGCCAGTCATGCAAGAACACGGCCTTCCTTGCGTGCGGTGGCACATGCTACGGCGGCTGTGCCCACTTCTGCTAAAGCCTACAGTGGCTGTAAGCTGCATGTGTGTGTTGGTACCTCGTCGTTGCTCTTCGTTTGGCAAATGTTCCTTCGTTCTATTGTTCCTCTTCGTTTTATTGTTCGCCTTTGTTTCAACCATCGGTAAATAACTAAATATACATGCATGTGTGCAAGTCATGTATATATGCTTTGTGCTTCTTTCTATAATGTGTCTGACGTGCTCATACTGTGCTTATACAATAGGGATAAACCATATCTCAAGAACACAGTTACAATATACGTAGTTCAGCTCCCTCATACTAGGGGTTTGCCTTTCTCTCAGCGGCTCATCTGACGGCATAGAGCTCGCATCAAATTTCTTCAACACGTGGAATTTCTCCCTAGCTCATCCATTATTCTCCGCACTTGTGGAATTTCTATTTAAAAGTCAATGTTGGAACTTCACCCACAGGATTGATCACATCAAAGTAGACGAAAAACACGCGCACGAAAACTATGGCCAAAGGCACGTGTTGTGCTCCTTCTTTTTTCATTTTCTCCTTTTTCTCACGGTGTTACAAAAGACTCACGGCCTATACATATATATATGCATCGTCCTGGCTAACAAGTTAGCCGACTTGACCTAGACATCCTACTAATCCTACTAGGACAGGCACATGACTCAAGTCCTAACCGGACTCTCCTAATCTAATTACAGGGCGACGTGGATCACAAGCTTTCCTACACATACTACACATACTAATTACGGCACATGACTCAAGTCCTAACCGGACTCTCCTAATCTAATTACAGGGCGACGTGGATCACAGTCCTAATGTCAGACTCAAACGCTAATCAATACGGCCAAGTATACTAATCCTAGCAGAACTACTACAACTCATGCTGCTTTCAGTTTCCTTGGCTGGACTAGACTCTGATCCTGGACACGTACTGCATGTCTAACTTGGACTCGATCAAGCTAATTAACCTAGTACTCACGATCTGGCTACAAACTAAACAGATTACACCTTAAGATTACCTAACAGCCAATGAGGCCGGCGGTGGGTGGCCATGGAGGACAGCAGTGGTTCCACGGCGATGCACCAAGCAACGTCATTTCAACAGATTTTTAGTGTCAAAAAATATATATACTTTCCACAGATTTCTCTCTACCTCATCCCATAATTTGTTCATTTGTCAAATTACTATTTAAAAGTCCATTTTTTAATTGGTATCTTTACTCTTACTACTATTCATTAGTTTGTCAAATTAGTGATTATAATTAACTAAACTCAAGACATTACATTACGGCAAAAGTTTTTGTAGCAGGAGTTCCTGGCCCTGATTGCAGTGATGTTATAGAGCTGCAGCATTTAAACCTTGTTGGTCATCTAGAGCTATGCCAGGTAGAGAATGTTAAAGAAGCAGAGGCAAAAGTGGCGAATCTTGGAAACAAGAAGGATCTCAGTGAACTGACATTAAGATGGACTAAGGTTGGCGACAACAAGGTGCTCGACAAGTTCGAACCTCATGATGGGCTGCAGGTTCTGAAGATATATTCCTATGGAGGAGAGTGCATGGGTATGCTGCAAAACATGGTTGAGATCCATCTTTTTCATTGTGAAGGATTGCAAATTTTGTTGAGATGCAGTGCAATCTTCACTTTTCCAAAACTGAAGGTGCTAATGCTAGAACATTTGTTGGGTTTTGAAAGTTGGTGGGAAATAGATGAGAAACAAGAAGAACAAACAATATTTCCAGTGCTTGAGAAGTTGTTTATTAGTAATTGTGGAAAGTTAGTAGCATTACCTGAAGCACCATTGCTGCAAGGGCCTTGTGGTGGAGGTGGTTATACATTGGTACGCTCAGCATTTCCTGCCCTAAAGGTGCTCAAAATGAAAAACTTGGAGAGCTTTCAAAGATGGGATGCAGTGGAAGAGACTCTAGGAGAACACATAATCTTTCCTTGTCTGGAGGAACTATCAATTGAGAAATGCCCAAAGCTGACAACATTACCTGAAGCACCATTGCTGCAAGGACCTTGTGGTGAAGGTGGTTATACATTGGTACGCTCAACATTTCTTGCCCTGAAGGTACTTAAAATGAAAGAGTTGGAGAGCTTTCAGAGATGGGATGCAGTCGAAGAGTCTCAAGAAGAACAGATAGTGTTTCCTTGTCTTGAGGAACTATCAATTGAGAAATGCCCAAAGCTGACAGCATTACCTAGAGCACCATTGCTTGAAGAACCATGTAGTGAAGGTGGTTATAGATTGGTACGTTCAGCCTTTCCTGCCCTTAAGGTAATGGAAGACTTGGAGAGCTTTCAGAGATGGGAGGCGGTCAAAGGGACATTGTTTCCTCAGCTTGACAAACTATCAGTTCAGAAGTGCCCAAATATGATGGATTTACCCGAAGCACCAAAAATCAGTGTCTTGGAAATTATAGATACTTGCCTTCATTGACCAATCTGATACTGGAGCTAGAAAACACAGAAACAACATCAGAGGTTGAGTGCACTTCAATTGTACCGGTGGACAGCAAGGAGAAATGGAACCAGAAATCCCCTCTTGAAGTTATGAAGCTAAGATACTGCAACTTGTTCTTTGGATCAGGTGCATTAGAGCCGTGTGATTACTTTGCACATCTTGAAAAGTTGGAAATTGATAGATGCGATGTGCTCGTCCACTGGCCAGAGAATGTGGTCCAAAGCTTGGTATCCTTGAGGAGATTAGTGATTACAAACTGCAAAAATCTGACTGGATATGCACAAGCTCCTCTTGAGCCATTAGCGTCCGTTAGGAGTCTGCACCTGAGAGGTCTGGAGTCTCTTTGCTTAAAAAACTGCCCAAGTTTAGTAGAGATGTTCAACATCCTGGCATCTCTCAAGAGCATGGATATTGATGTGTGCATTAAGCTTGAGTCCATATTCAGCAAGCAGCAGGGCATGGCAGAGTTCGTCCAAGTATCTTCTAGCAGTGAGGCAATCATGGCTGCAGCTGTATCAGAGTTGCCATCCTCACCCATGAATCATTTTTGTCCATGCCTAGAATATCTACGTTTAGTTGGATGTGGAAGCTTACAAGCGGTTCTAAGTCTGCCTCCATCCTTAAAGACCATATATATTCGCAGCTGCAATAGCATTCAAGTCCTATCATGTCAGCTGGGTGGGCTCCAGAATCAGAAGCCATATCATGCCAGAGCCACCAGACGTAGAAGTCATATCATGCCAGAGCCACCAGCAGCAACAGCACCAACTGCAAGAGAGCATTTACTTCCTCTCCATCTCGAATCTCTAGTAATACTGGACTGTGCTGGCATGTTGGGTGGGTTAACATCGCTGGAGTGTCTGTCGGGAGAGAACCCCCCATCGCTGGAAACCCTTGGTCTTGAGAACTGCAGTACCCTGGCATCCCTGCCGAATGAGCCGCAAGTATACAGGTCTCTCTATTTTCTTCGAATTAGAGGCTGCCCTGCTATAAAGAAGCTCCCTAGATGCCTGCAGCAGCAACTGGGCAGCATCATAAACGAATATGTAGATGCCCGTCATGAAGGTATGCTTGCAGCACGTCCTTCTATCTTTGCCACATTTAACAAACAGATGCAGTCATCCATTCCATCCCTTGTACCATGTCAACACGTTTGCAAAAGTTTCTTCTCCATTATATGAATTGCATCATGCTATACATTATGATATAACACATTAGTTTGTGCAAGTTTTTTTCTGACATCGCCTGTGATATGTGCAGTAACGGAATTCAAACCATTGAAACTGAAGACATGGAAGGAAATACCGAGGCTAGTCCGTGAGAGGGGTCAGGCCCGCCGGAGCTGAAGGTCATTCAGCTTCTATTCAATGACAGGCCTGATCCTTGATTGTTGCTCTGCTCTGCTCTGCTAGGGGAATGCCCTGTGATTGCTTCTACAACTGAACTGTGCCGCAGTCCGCTCTCGGTCGAGAACTGCCGGGGCCTCTGGTGTAGGGCTGCTGCTGCTTGGCGTCGAGCCATGCATATCTGAATCAACATCCTAGGCCGAGACGATCTGATCTTGATCTGGTTTGCTGCTGCCCAGCCAAGCGAGGAAAACAGGGAGGAAACACTGTAGTTTATTTTATTTTGCTTCAGAAGTTGTACCAATTTATGTCATGATGACTGTTATCTGCTCCGTTAAACTCTGACCTTTATCTTGTTATAAAAGATTCAGATAGTTGCCATGTTTAGTAGAAGCTGGGGTATGGGATGGATGCCCGCATCTCTGGATTATGCATATGCAATATACAGTTAAACAGCAGTTTCATCCTCTGTATGAGAGAGAGGCATTTCCCCTCCTGTGTAAGATGGTTAAGCAGCAGCTGCAGCAGGTGTCAGTCAGGCCGGCAATTAATTGTTGAATGTGACAGCCTATTTAACCATCAAACTTACTGTAACCTGATGCTTAACAATTTCATGTGGCAATGAGTGACAGTTTGCCTGCGGAGGAATGAATTTCAGTTTCAGAATTTGTGAGCTACTCCTAGTTTCACTGTCGTTTAGTTCTGGTTGAGTAGACAGTATCGGTTAACCTTTTAACTTTGTTCAGGACACTACACCTGCTATCTGAACCGTGATTTTTGTTTACCTGTTCGATGCTTGTATGTACAGAGCATCAACTTTGTTCAGGACACTACACCTGCTTACAACTTGTTACTAGAGAGATAGATGATGGGGATTTCCTGTCTATGTGTCCATCTAGTTTCAGCCTCATTATTTGGTTGACAAGACTTTGTAAGAGTTTGTCTTGTCTAGTTTCTGCCTTCAACTTGTTACTAGGGTGATAGATGTTGGGGGTTTCTGAATCAGCCTTTGGCAGAAGGTAATAAACATTCAACTCGTCGATAAACTTTGTTGATGCCGGCCGCTGCTGGTGGCGTGAGTGGAAAGAAGAAGAAAGAACATGGATTTTACTGAAACTGAAAAAAAAAGCCAGTGAATTGAGCCATATGTGCTTCTTAGGGCAGGCGTTCGCTGGGCCCTCCCTCCCAGCGAACGTTCACTAGTTAACATTACCGATTTATATTTCGTCCAAATTCGATGTGATCTGTCCGTGATAATTCCGGAGTACATTCCAAAAATTGTTAAATTTCATACGACCCTCAAATCCACTAGAACAGTAGTGACATTTAAGGACAGCGCGGGGGACGAGGTGGAAATTGGATTAATTGTGTGTAATAATTAATTAGCAAAACGCCATGTGCGTTGCCATGTGAGAAAAAAAATCATAACCTCCAATGGTGATGACCACATATTGCTGCATCACCGAGCTTCACTATCACACTCATTTTCAGGAAATCCTGAAAAATATTTTTGAATTTTTTAAATCTTAAACATATCTGAAATCGTGAACATTTTTCAAATTCTTAAACATTTTCGAAAGTCATGGACAATGTTTTACTTCGTGAACATTTTTTAAATTCATGAAAATTTTATACTATTGAAGAAAAACTAATTGTGAACATTATGGAAAGCATTTTTATTCAATAGGCAAATATTTCTAGAATCGACGAACTTATTTATGAAAATTGGTTGAAATTTTTTTGAAATTCACGATTTTTTTTATTCACTGAACATTTTTTGAAATGCATGACCATTCCTTAAATCAGCAAATATTTTATGAATCAGTAAACTATTTTGTAAGTCCCAAATAGTTTTTTGAAATTTTAGAATATTTTTCAATTCAAGGACATTATTAGAATTGGCGAAATATTGTATAATTTCATTAACATGTTTTAATAAACAATTTTTAAAAAAATCATGATTTTTTTATTTCCTGAACATTTGTTTTAAAACTTGCAAACTTTTTCTGAATATATGAAGATTTTTTTAATATCTGAATATTATCTGAGTCCACAGACATTTTGTGAATTATTAAAAACATATTTCAAAATTATCATTTTAAAATTTCCAGAACTTTTTTAAAGTCCCAAAATATTTAAAGCAGAGAGAAAAGAAGACGAAATAGGAAAAATGAAAAAAAAAACAAAATTTAAAAAATAGGCCGCCCGGACATGGATGCCACCTGAAGGAGGAGGTCAATGAGGAGACCCTGTCACCTCCGTGTAGCATGGTCGAGTAGTCCTTACAGCTGGTATCTCTGCTGCATTTATTTAGGCACGAAAAGGAGTCGGTGTGGTCATCGTCGCCCTGGGCAAGGTGGTGTTCGCGAGTAACCATCACCGCTTGCGCCCTCCTGCGGAGACAGCCGATCAACGACACTGCGAGCGCCAAGCGCCGGCCGATCAAGGCCGCCGTGACCAGTTTAAGCCCTTTCGTCGCTGAAAAGACCATGACGACAAGGACTCCTATGACGACGACGAGGGAGCAAACGATGATGTTGATACCCCTTCCCAAACATAGTTAAATATTCTGAAATTTAACAAATATAGTCTGGTTTGTATGAATTCTATATGTGTTTGTTCGAATCCGGTTTAAAATGGGGCAGACTAGTCTGTATGCAGTTGGATGGCCGGCTTCGCTAGTGGTGTCAGCCGACCTGCTGACGCGCCAGCAAACGTTTGAGGTGTCGGATTTGGCGTATGGCGTTGGAGACGCCTAAAGACTCGAAGGTCTATACCTAATACCAATTCAACACGTATGCCTTGTTAAGTCTTGTTCTTGAGTTTCTGGAGTTTCAGCCAAAGTAACCAACTTGGTTGTTCCCTCATTAACTGATCGAAGCTGCTACGCAGACTACAACCGCTGAACGAACTATGCACGATTGAGGATTTAACGGTGATGCCGCGGTTTGCAGTACGAATGGACGGCTTGATGTTGTGCGTCGTCCGGGAATCGTTCGAAACTTATCGTGTGTATAGCATCGTTCTTAACTGATTAGAGGGCAGCCAATAATGTCGCGGATTAGCGCAATGCTTTTGACAAGCGATTTGGTGAAATCGTGATCCGGGAAGATTTCTTCCAGTTTTCTTTTACCATTTTCACTCTCTTATGTATTTTTAGTCGAGTTTCCTTCTACGTTTGATGGAGGTTTCCTTGTTTGCATGTTGAGCAACCGGAGGAGGATGACTGACTGTGGCTAATTAATTAAAATGGCTCTTATTGTTCTTGATGTGATCGACCCCGAGGGCGGAATTCCATCATTCTTCACCTTCCTCTTGATGCCCTAGTCACAAACCTTCATGGAAATGCAAATTAAATTTTCTGGGAAGCATTAACCTCACACTTGTCTTCCAAGCATCAATGGCGGATCGGATGAGAAAGCAACCTTGAGCAAAGGGTTGGGAGGGAGCGCGAATGGCAGAGGAAGTGGACCAAACCACTACCATCACCCACCGGAGTGAAGCTACATCCGCCCAGGCCGACCAAGCTCAAGAACCTGTCCTAGGGTTTGTGCTTGTAGCCCACCACAGCCGAGCAAAGGTGGATACTGGATAGCCATGGAGTGTGGAGCCGGGGGAGTGGCCTGGAGAGACGAAGTAGGTGAGGGGGCTGCGACGGCGGCACGGTAACTTAAGGAGGGCCTGTGTTGGGATGAGAAGAGATATGGGTGGGTTTGGGGCGTGAGAATTGTTGTTGCTGTTTTGGCTCAACCAACGATATTACTTGGCAATTTAAAGACATTATAACCGAGCACTTTTCCAGCCCTCTCACGCATCCTCACTCGTGAGCCGTCAGATTTTGTGTTTGGGACGTCCATGGCCGTCCAATCTTAGTTCAGATCGCGAACTGGGCCCAATGTCCTAATGGGCTGCTACTCCGGTAGCTTTTTTGGAAGCCTGTGATTAATCCGGGTCCGTGGGGCCGTACCGTCGATCCGTTAAACTTATTTTGGGCGAGGCCCCCAGAAAGAAAAAAAAATCGTTCGCTTGCTACCCTACTTTTCTCATCTCTCACGACCTAGGCGAAGCGCCGCCGCCGCCCCCACTCTGCTCTCCTCATCCCCGTCGCCGCATCCCCTCTCATCTCCTTGGAGGTAGTGATTTGGCCGCGACGGCGACGACGCGGAGGACGGGTCGGTAGTGCGGTGGCCAGACAGAGTTATAAAGAGCAGGTATAATGGTGGATGATTCCCCCATCGCGCAGGACGAGATGGAGGGGCGAGATCCCGGGTCGGGAAGGAGAAATGGCGTGAGCAGCTATGTATAAAGAGCAGGTATAATCCAACTCATCTTGCAGCGACCGAGCGGCGCTGGAGGAGCAGGCGGAACCCTAGCCGGTGAAAAATGCCATGGCTTCGTGTGGGAAAGAGTCGGGTAGGCACATGGGTGTTCATGTTGGTGGCTAGCGCTACAACCTCGCCGTGTGGTTTCATAAGCAGCAGAGATTTGGCGACCTTCCGCTTCACCTGTAAGTACTTCTATTCTTGGTATAAAATTGTAGTAGCACTCACGAATTATAGAATTTGGCTACGCTCATGCCGACCATTCTTGATAAGTTCAGTTGATGTTTTGGCGCTATAAGGAACGATGGTTTAATTGGGAACAAAGGTGTAGCTGTACACGTCTACATGAGCAGCAATGCGAGGAGCGGTATTTGGTGCAGATCGATGAACTACTGAAATGATGTGGAAAGGTACATATTACTAACTGCTGCAATATTCTGAGCATTTATGCATGAATTCAAACCGACTCTTGAACCAAGTAGTTTGTAAAACTAATCCTTATCATGGTAATTAATGTGTAATTGCAATTTCACGGACTTTTCTTTCTGGTGCACGTAGTGCTATAAGCAACAATTTTCTTGGTTTTACTAACAAGCACATAAGGCAGTAAGCCTCGGGTATATCAAATATTATTTTGGTTTATTTCTTTATGAACACCCCTTAATTCACCTAGGATTTGTATTCACACTTCTGAAAGCAAGGTTGCGTAGTTGATCTTAATATATGGTCATATCTTATGGCCTTAATCACAAACACAGTCCTAATTATATTATGTAATTTAACATTTCTATTGACAATTAGTTTTGGTCATTTTGCACAACTGCATTAAGCGCATTAGTTACCATTTATTCATTCTACAGATTGTACGTCCGTCATTGTTGGTTCTTTCACTCCTGGCCTCCTCCATTACCAGCGACGGACACGATGATAGATATGCAAATAACTTAACTTGACAAGCCCCAACTTGAATCCAGATTATACAGTCATCATGGCAAGAACTGAGTACTGCACCCCTCCCAATTTAGAAAGGCTACCGGTCAATCTGCGTTTTACAAGACCTGAGTTCTTTTACAAGATACATGGGCGCTGCAGCGAATCACTATTGTTAATATTTATTCTTTGGTGCCATTAATTTCTTTGTACCAATGGAGATGGTAATCTGCAGGGAGTGAGCATCTAGGAAGAATGGAGTGAACATAATTGATGCACTGATACAAAAATAAAATCCGAACAATGGCAGCTCCCAGTTTTTGCGGAAACAGAGTAAAGAGCAGTGTCACGAAAGAGAATAGTTCAATTCTGAATTGTATATTTGATGGAACAATTATTTGGAATACAAATTTACTTAATTTTAAGTAATATAAGAATTCTGAACTGCATATGTTGTACAACGTTGTTCAAGACATGATTATTTAGATCTGGGCAGATCATTTTGATGTGAGATGGGTTGTAAATAATATGATACAAATTGTTCTTTATACATTCTTGAAGCTAGACATGGTGTTTTTCTTTTACAGTCCCATACTTAGGCCCTGTTCGGCAACCCTCCGCTCCTTCAGCGCGGAGCGGAGCGCGCGGAGTGGCCCTTGGGCGACTCTGAAAAATTGAACTGGATGCTGCTCCGCTCCAGAGCGGAGCTGGAGCGAGGAGAGGGTCCGAACAGGCTCTTATTCCTATAGCCTTTGTTTCCTCGTCTCTGCCCACTGATTCATTTTCTTATGCTCCTCTATATTTGCATGTATTCTTAATGTTGCTTCTTTTTCCTTGACATGCTAAATCCTTTTTTTTCACTAAAATAAAGTATTTTTCCAATTACTTTTGCATCAATGCATTAGAAGATGGATCAATAAATGAATATCGTTAGGCACAGTGTGTGCTTTTTATCAGATAAAATGCATGTATCTCAAGAGACACAAACTGCAGCTGACTCAGAATGAGGATAGCAACATTTGCTTCTCCTAGGTACTTTCATTTGCTGAAATTCAGCTGTTCTGGCTGTTTCCATTTAGCCAAGGCCCATCAATTAGCTATATGTATTTTCAATCTAAACTCAGCCTTATAGGTGTCCTGAATTTGAGACATGGATCCTCGAATCAATTTGGTACTTCATAGAATGCAAGGAGAAATACTTACAACTTCGTTGGCGTAATATGATTTCCGGACATCCCTATCTCATTATTTGCCATGTCTTCGTTTCCTTCTTCCCTTGTATTGCACTTCCGATTAGAACTATAGATTTACTCCCCCTCTTAGGCAGTTTTTTTTGTAGTTTTTGTGCATCGATTATTTCAGTTCATTCTAACTAGATAGTTCTAAACCCCAATTTCTATATGAATTTGGACTCCATGTGTTTTACTATCATTCTTCCTAAATTTGGACTCCATGTTTTTACACAAATTCGTAACACTATAATACAACATTTAAAGTAGATGGGTGCGGCAACGCGCGCCATCAATGATCTAGTAAGCCAAGTGAAACAACTCAGAACCAAATAAAAGACATATCAACGCCAGAAATCACATCCGCAAACATACAAAAGCGAACGGTAAACCAACCAGACCGGCCCAAAAAAAAACGGCTACAAAACCGAAAATGAACAAAGTAGAAAACCAAAAACAAGTGTCGTTCTAAGAGAGAGCACGCACCCAAGCTTGCAAACACACTGGCATGAACTCTAGCTTAGTCCCTTTAATGTTTGTATATATAATATATTAGCACCAATATGCCTCTAGCTACCTTGCTAGAAACGTGCAAGTGCCATCGTCGAGGAAAAACGTATAGGGTAAGTATGGTTCTGCATCAGCCTAACTCATGTATCTTAAGTTCTTAACTCATGTATCAGCAGGGAAAAACCAAGTTCCAGTCAATGGACCTTCACGTGCCACCAATGTCTGAAATGGCAAGGGCGAGACAGTTCCATCTCTCATGTCGTACACGTGAGAGCACAGGGCCCTGGTCCTTGCATCGAAAGGGTTTCGTTCGTTCAGAAAGTAGATACAATCCTGTCGAGCTCCGACGTTTGGGTTGTCACCCGCTGGAAGGGACTCAGAGCAGCCTTCGCTAAGGAAGAGAGCCCGTCCCATCAGTGTATTGACGTTTCTCCAGCATCCTCCGCCGCTGCCCAAGTCCGCTGCCTCGAAGACCTCGAACAAAGTTGGCATGATCACCGGGCCCGGGAGCATGGTGAAGAGCTCCGCCTTTTGTTTTACCATCAACAACCGATCGGTGGACGCAACCAGGTAATGGTGAAGGCTGGCAACGTTCCGGTCATCCACGTCATCTTTCGGCATGGTGAGCATGCATTGGACGCTAACATGGTTGTTGCCCACAATGTCCATGGCGTAAAGAGATAGAGGGTACACACTTCCAAACATTGCGGTGAGGACATAGAGCTTGTCTTGGAAGAGCGCGATGTCGCACATAAAATAATAAGTATCTTGAGGGGGTCTCCACCGCCATTCCACGTTCGTCGATTGGGGCCGGTGGATAGAGATGGTGACGTTGGGTCGGGAACGGGTGCGGACGGCGACGACGTGGTCGGACGTCACCACCACCTTGCGGATGTTGTTGGTGTCAACTAGGACACCCGGCCGAGTAGAGAGACATTTGAGGTTGATGCTCTGAGGGGCTGTCATCTCCCGGGAGAGTGGGTTCATCAGCGAGCACCCGTCGTCGCTGTGGACAAGGAAGAGTGTGCTGCCTGTGGAGACACGATGAGCGACGTCGTCATCCGGGAGGAGGACGTGGTGGTGGACCTCGCCATCGGGGAGGCTGAGGAAGGAGCCGTCTCGGATCGCGAGCCAAGGGAGCAGAGCTGGTAGAGGAGCCTGCAGGCGCGCGCCGGTGCGCCACGGGCGGCAGACGGCGCGCAGGCGGACACGGTCAGCGTGGGACGGCACGCGCTGGAGCACAAGCCCCAATAGCTCTGACGGGAGGTCCTGCCATGGGCGGCGGCCGCTTTGGCTCTTCGGCGCCAATACCTCCATCGCCCTTAATTATGTCTTGCCCTAGATAAGTCTAACCGATCCTCTTATTTGTTGATTGATTGACTTGGTCCAGTCCAAGCACGTTCGGACGACTTAAAGTAATACGTATATATATAGAACATAGGCTCTGTTAAGCAGCGCGTTCAGGACTCTGGGCGAGGCCCTTGCCACGGCCCGCCGCATCAATGTTCTGCTGCTCTCGTCCGCACCAACTACAACGCGCCGACCTAAACGACATGCGCTTTGTCCGTTTTTTGTCCGTCTGGATCGGATCATCTGCCCCTATTTTATTTAGGTTGGCCATGCACCCAACACGTAGACCCAAATCTCGTTCGAACTTAGATACTAAAAAAGGCCCGCGGCCATAGACCGTGCCAGCGGCCATGCCGTCGCCCAGAGTTCATGCCAATGCTCGCAGTGATGCTACAAGGCGTGATGCTACGACCATGGCGAAGGCGCGATGGCATATCGACTGCTTCGATGATGCTGTGACGGCCACGGTGTTGGCACGACGACTTGTTTCGAACACCCCACGGCGTCCTTCGATGGCCGCAGCAATGGTTCGACGGCCGCGGTGATGCTGCGAGGCGTGCTTCGACGACCACAGCGATGGTGCAACGTCATTCTTCTATCGCCTATGTTGTGCTTCGACGACCGCGTCCATGGCGCAACGTCATTCTTCTATCACTCATGTTGTACTTCGACAACCGTGATGATGTTGTGACAGCATGGTTTGATAGCCGCAGTGATCCTGTGACGGCGGTCTTCGAACAATGACGCGAGGTTGGGAGGTGATACTTCGACAATCGCGAGTCCGCGATGTTGGTAGGCCCGACTTCTTCGATGATGCCGCAATGACGTGTTTCACGGCCGTTGCAGTGTTGCGATGACGGGCATGGCTGCTTCGATTTTCCACGGCGATGCGGCAATGGCGTCCGACTGCTCCAATGCTGTCACAATGGCATGCTTCGAAGACGGCGGCGGTGTCAAGGACCCTACTCTGACCATTAGCTACCTTGTTCGATGAGAGTTTGCTGTACCAAATGAAACCAATGGCCATGACCAGCGTCGAGAATGATGGTGTTCTAGTATTTGAACCATCACTTGTGTCGTTACCTAGTAAAGCACTGCATGTGTGGTACGTGTGAAAAGATCGTTTGAAATAGGCAGTCGATGGGCTTGGCTGCCTTCGCGCGTGTGGGAGACAGGGCGCTCTTGCCACAGGGATGCGGTTGACAAACACAAGAAATCATCGATTTATTTAAAATGTTTTCATTCAAGAAAACATTGGATCTCCTTTTAAATCTGACATAGAACATGTCCAGGCTCCCGGCGAGGCACTTTCCACGGCCCGCTGGTATCAATGTTCTGCTGCTCTCGTCCACATCCTCAGGATCCACACCGCACTCGGCTCCTCTCTCCCGAGCTGCGCCGAAGACGATATTTATCAACGCGGACTATTAGTTAGAGTTTAACGATGCAACCTTGCGGCCTTTCCTAATCCTTCTCATAAATATCGTCTTTGGCTGCTCGGGATGCATAGTTCGACTCCGACTAGTAGTCCATGTCTTGAGAGATGACGTTCAGGATGTAGGCGGACATGGACATGCAGGAGCCCCATTCATCTGCACCGCTAACATCAGCAAAGGCTGGTTGTAGTGGGAAGTATCATATACTACTATGCAACTGATCATTTGTTCTCATAAGATTCTTAACTTCTTTGTATAGTGAGAATATTTTAGATAATATGTCTTACATTATCACAATAGTTCTAAATGTGTTGTCATTCATGCAATTACAGCACAGAAGGAGGGGGAGAGATATAGGACAGGAAGCAGGATAAGGTCGACATGGATGGGGTGCGTGATGGACCTAGGTGTGTGAGAGGGAAAAACATGAAAGAGGGTCTGTGATTTTCTTTCTCCTGCTGCCATGGACATGTTAGCTAGTGGTACTAGAAAACCAGTATCCCCAAATGTGTGGCGTGGCTAAATATACATATAGCACAAACTTTGCTAATCATCATTGCTGCCCAGGTCCGGCATCAATGGATCAAGCAGGCGGATGAGTGAGATAATCAGCTTGGTCAAGCAGGCGGATGAGTGAGATAATCAGCTTGGTCAGTGGGAGGCACGCAGAATACCAAGTATCATAGTTCAGTTATCATGCTACTTTTTATTTAAAAATATTACATCCATATCACATATGATTTCTTCTAACGAAAGGTCAATTTGTTGGGGCTGATTTTTTGCATATTCCAAGGCAAATATCTTGTGTTCTATAGCACAAATTTGTCACAAGGCAACAATATCCAGCAACATCTTTGTCATAGATGCACAACCCGCCTGGTAAATTGATCTTATCATTATCCACGCCGTCGATGATTCGACCTACGGAAAAATGTACAGACAACCGATTGCAATTAGTTTGATTGCGCGTTAATTAACAAAGAAAAGCAGACGCCACAAGAAAAATAACGTAGTCTTCATGCACTAAGGGCATGTACAATGGTTCTATCTTAAGGATGCCATGTAAGATGAATGATGAGGTGGAGGAGAGAGAAATCATAAGAGAAGGCTTGTCTTATCTTATTTAAGAGAAGACAAGAGATGATAGATTAGCACAATTTGTCTCACCATGTTTTTAGGAATAACTAATTATTGAAGATAAGGCTAAAAGATGACCCATTGTAGAATTGTTTTTTTGTCATCTCTAATTTACATGCAAAACTTAAGATAAGACTATCTTATCAACCATTGTACATGCCATAACAAAATACCTACTCCCAACAGAAATAGGAAATTAAATTATTATCCGAGTACAATTAACCTGTGCATGCACATATATTGTAATTAAGGACAGGTTGTCGAAATTAGACTTGTGTATCGAACGCTTACATTGTGTTGTAGTAGCAAGGCATACGATAAGAAGTAGAGAAAGTAGGACTGGTGCAGTAATGTACTTGTCCATCAAGATAATGTGATGCAACAGTGGCACTTATTTGTGCTTATTAACAGGATCGAGATTTCCCCTAAAGAAACAGGATCGAGAATGATAGGAGAGTATGTGTTGTAAGCAAAACTGCAAGATGACTTGTCCATCAACAAAAGCACAACCCTGTATATATAGACATCCACTGTGAGATCTAGGATCCATTGTAAAAGGATCAAGCAATAATTGTCCGGGCAGGATTTGCATAAACCATTCCATAATTTGGAAAGATTTCTAAAATAAGGTGGCTAAAAGTGATTGTCAATAGGATTGATTAAAGATTCTCCTAAAATAGCCTTCTATCGTTATTTTATGGTAATTTTTTCCCCTTTTGAATGCAGATCGTCAAGTTATTATTAGCTAGATTGTCACCTTATAATTTTAAATGAGTTTCCAAATTGTATTCTCTTTTTTGATATAGAGCCAAATTGTGATATGGATGATTATCTGTATCTTCTCTACTTCTAATGTCTTAGTTAGTAGTCTCCGCGGTTAATTTTCGTCCCACCTACCATGGTTTTTTCTGTCCCTCCTCCCACCTTCGCTGGTTTTTGTTCGTAGATTTTTTTTTCGTCCCCTCCCTTCACTTCATCGGTTTATTTTCGCGTCACCCTCTCACACAAAGAAAGAAATCTGAACAGATCAGAACTTTCCATACCGGCGCAAGTTATTTAGTAATGTAGAATCAATCACGAACAATCTCTAAAGATCAAATCTAAATTAATTAACCTTACCTTAAATCACTCAATCACATTAATTACATAACAAATAATTAATTTTAATAAAAACCGCTCAATCATATTAATCTCTACTCCTAATGTATGAGTTGGTAGGATTGCGTTACGGTTTATTTTTGTCCCACCACTTTCAACCGTTTTTTTCGCCCTCTCCACCACCCACCATAGCTCCCGCACTGGTTTTTCGGCATCCCACTAAAAAATCACCCCGTGCCCTCGATCCTTTTCCGAGGTTCCCCGTCTCCGCCGCCAATGTCTACCTCCTCCGCCTCCGCCGCCATCTGCCTTCCCCGCCGCCATTTGTGGGACACCACCACTGTCGCGGAACCCTTGGGCAGGGCAGTGTTGGGGAACGTAGCAGAATTCAAAAAAATTCCTACGCTTCACCAAGATCAATCTAAGGAGTCATCTAGCAACGAGCATAAAGGAGTGCATCTACATACCCTTTGTAGATCGCGTGCGGAAGCGTTCGAAGGAACGTGGATGATGGAGTCGTACTCTTCGTGATCCTCATCACCGATGATCCCAGCGCCGAACGGACGGTGCTAGGTGGCTTCTCACCCCTCGTTGGTTACCCCAAGTGTAAGGTTTGAGATGCAGTGTAGCAGAAGTTTTCCCTTGGTAATACCAAGGATCGATTTCCCAGAGACTCCCAGTTTCAACAAGAAGGTGTCAACTGCTAACGGCGCCAGATATTAGAAATCAACGTGGACCTGCACACAGATACAAATAACTTTGCTCCCAATGAGTACAGAGAGGTTGCCAATCCCTCCGGCCTTGTAGTTTACAAAGGATCAAACGCAAGTGATAATAGTGATAAATATTGCAATAGTAAGTAAAATGCGGAAAAGTAAATAGCGGATGTGATCAATGATGGTAATATGGACCGGAGTCTCATGATGTTCACTAGTGATGTCTCTCTCCCAAAAGACGATAAAACAGCTATGTGAGGTAAACGAATTACAGCTGGGCAATTGACAGGACCATGTGCGCAAACCAATGCTGACTACATTGCAAGAAAGGTAGAGGTTCAAAGCATGGGCGGTACGCCAAAGTAAGTAGACCGAAATCCATCAATATCTACTACTACTCATCCACCTTGAGATATCTATCCAGAACATCTCGCTGGTATTAAGTTGCGAGCCCCACCCATAGTGTAAACTCAAAGCAACAGACAACTGCATTAAAAGAACTTTGCGTAAAGTAAACAATCCTTGCACCCGCGGGCACAAGCACCGTTGTTTTCCCCCTTGTGGCAACAGCACATCCCCTAGACTCATGTTTCTGTCACTCAAGTTAGTCATCGAGGGGCATGAACCCACAATCAAGCATAACGTTCCCTCTTGGAGTCACTACCTACTACTTGGCCAAAGCAATAAATAACAACGGAGAACATGCAAGAATTACTTACGAACATAAATATAAAAGAGGTGAATCAAATATATTACTCAAACACAATCTGAACATAATTTCGTAATCCATCGGATCCCAGCAAACTCATCATAGCAACAGCATAAGGATTACATATGTGCCTCGATCATGTAGGGCAGCTCACGAGGACTAATTAGTGAAGCACAAGAACGGGAGGAGAACATCACATAGCTACTGGTCATGGACCCATGGTCCAAGGGAGACTACTCACAACTCATCCGGGAGGCGTCCATGGTGGTGGAGAAGCTCCCGGTGGTGATCCTCCCCTCCGGCAGGGTGCCGGGAAGAGTTCTCCTGGTGCTCCCGATCTTGGAAGCGGCGGCGGCGGCGGAACAGAGATGAGATCGTGAAAAAGAGTTCCTCTTTCCAGGGTTTCGGGAGACGCTTTAAATATATGCCAAAGGGGGGCATCGGAGGAGCCTCGGGGGGGGCCAGGCGCCCCCCCGGCGCGGCCCGGGGGGGGCGCGCCGCTAGGGCGCCTGGAGCCCTGGTGCCCCCCCCCCCCGGCTGTCCTTCGGGCGCACGGTAGTTTCTGGAACGCTGATTTTTTATATAATTTTTCTGGATTTTTCCTGGCAGTTCTCGTAACGTGAAAACCTGAAATACAAAAATAGCCGAAAACAGAAACTGGCACTGGGGTGCACTGAGTTAATAGGTTAGTCCAAATATGATCAAAAGTGTATGGAAGTGTATAAACATCATAGCAATATCACCCAAAAGAGGCATGGAGCAAGCAGAAATTATAGATACGTTTTGGACGTATCAATATCCCCAAGCTTAATTCCTGCTCGTCCTCGAGTAGATAAATGATAACAAGAATAATTTCTGTGGTGACCTGCTATTAACCATATAGGACTTTTCATAGTCATATGACAAAAGCTTACTGAGATAATGAATCTGTAGTAATTAAGTTGCCTCATGAGAAAATCACAAAGAACTGAAAGTTTTACAATATGATACTGAAACATCAAATAGATTTGCAATGAATATGATGTGCAAATATGATAAAGTGATATCTAGCTTGCCCCCTTTAGTGAAGCAAAACATAAATGCAGGGCACCTTCAAGGTTTAAGTGATGACTAGATACAATGATTTCAAAATAAACAATATCACAATCATGCAAAAGACAATGCTACTTTGGGACAATGCACATTACACTCAGAATGACAATCATGCTCTCAATAGTTGGTTCTTGAAGAAAAAAGGTGGAGACTCAACATAAAAGTAAAAGAATGGCCTTCGCAGAGGGAAGCAGGGATTACTCATGTGCTAGAGCTTTTTATTTTGAAAACATAGAAACAATTTTGTCAACGGTAGTAGTACTTCATATGTGTTATGCATAAGACATCCTATAATTTGCAAGCCTCATGCATCGAATACCAATAGTGCTCGCACCTTGTCCTAATTAGCTCGGATTTCCATGGATTATCATTGCATTACATATGTTTCAACCAAGTGTCACAAAGGGGTACCTCTATGTCACCTGTACAAAGGTCCAAGGAGATAGATCGCATTTGATTTCTCGTTTTTGATAGATCTCAACTTGAGGACATCCATACCGGGACAACATAGAAAATAGATAATGGACTCCTCTTTAATGCTTAAGCATATTCTCATAAGAGATTGAGGATTAATGTCCAAGCTAAAACTTCCACCATGATACATGGCTTTGGTTGGCGGCCCAATGTTCTTCTCTAACAATATGCATACTCAAACCATTCAACCCATGGCAAATCACCCTTACTTCAGACAAGACGAACATGCATAGCAACTCACATGATACTCAACAAAAGTGTATCAGTTGATGGCGTCCCCAGAAACATGGTTACCGCTCAGCAAGTAACTTATAAGAAATAAGATACATAAGCGACATATTCTTTACCACAATAGTTTTTAAGCTACTTTCCCATGAGCTATGTATTGCAAAAACTGAAGGTTTTAATGGTAGCACATGTAAATTTACTTGGAGTGGCGGTGAAATACCACATATAGGTAGGTATGGTGGACTCATATGGCATAACTGGTTTAAAAGGATGTGGATGCACAAGCAGTCAGTCCGCTTAGTACAGGTGGAGGTTAGCAAAAGACTGGGAGCGACCAACTAAGAGAGCAATGACGGTCATAATCATGCAGAGCGACAAAGCAACATTGAATCAGGCATGGTAGTTATATCGCTACTCAGAAACAAAAGATCATCAAGGCTTGACAGACTTTCTTTACAGTCTTAAATATGCGTGAGCATGCGCCAAGTCAATCAAAATAAATTCTTGAGGGAAGATATTACTAAACCATACCACATCATTGGCAAACAAATCATGTTGGTACTCCAATAACACATTGGGAATCCCCCAGCTATTTGAGACTAACCACAAGAAAACCTGAACTACTAAGCGCCATTATGCACGTAGCATCTTTATCATAGACATATTAACCAATGCAACGGAAGCAAACTCACTTAATAAGATAAGCATGATGACTAAAGAGAGTTCAAGCAACCAACTAAACACAAGCTCTTTAAAAAGATAAGCATGAATACTAAGAGCAGAGCATGATAGTAGCTATTAAAAGACAAAGAACACACACATCAAAGATAGTCATGAAAATTCTATGTTATATTCTAGGTAGAAGTGGAGTGTGTTTCTCTCCCACATAAAGAACGCTGAGTTCCGACTCGTTATGGAAAACTAAAGAAAACTAAAAGCAAGACGCTCCAAGCATAGCACATAACACATGAAGTGATTAAAATATAGTGGAACGAAAGACGAACTGATAATGTTGATGGAGAAGGGGATGCACGGGGGCATCCCCAAGCTTAGACGCTTGAGTCTCCTTGAATATTTCTTGGGGGTGCACGGGGGGCATCCCCAAGCTTGAGCGTTTGACACTCCTGGATCTTTTTTATCATCTTCCCTCGCACACTTGAAAACTCCCTTCATACATAACTCATCATAATCTGATTAGCGAGGTTAGTACCCATAATAAAATAATTATACCTTGCTGGAAATAAAGATATTCTTGAAGTTCTACTGTTTCTCAAGATTGCCAAAAGGTTTTTGCAAAGAAAAAAAAAAGCTCTTGGTTTGCAAAGTGAAGGAAAGGCAAAACAGGACAGAATCTGTGAAAAACAGAACAGCAGGTAGTAATTGACTTGTTCAGGGCACTTCTGCAACTCAAATCAAAAAACTCAGAACAGACGCACGAAAGACAATTATATAGAGAACGCTGTCGAAAAAATTCAGACCAAAAAGATGATCTGGTGATTTTATACGAATTTTTCTATCCAAGGACAGAATCTGTTTCCTGTACAGCACCTCACAACTTTTGAACTTTCTAGCAATCAGAGGCTATACTTGGCACAAAATTGAAAAGCAAAGATACAATGATGATGCTACAGTAGTAAACAACATCAAGACACAACAAAAGCAAAATAAATTTATTCATTGGGCTGCCTCCCAAAAGCGCTTTCTTTTATGCCTTTAAGCTAGGCATAATGCATAGAGGAATCAATAACCATCATAATAATCGGAGCTATAGATTGCTTCAAATGGTTCCTCAACAAGTTCACTCTTGTTCCTTCTAGGAAAGGGGTACACACCTTTTGCCTTTCCGCGCAAGCGGATTTGTCCCTTACCTATATCAATGAAGCCTTTTACTGCTCGGAGGAAGTCCCTTCCAAGCACTATATTTCCTTGGTTTGGCTCCATGATGAAGAAATCAATCATTGCAATCCCTTTAAGGAATTTAACTGGTACATCTTTTATTCTTCCCTGGATTTCAGAAATATCTCCATTAGTGTGTTCATGATGAGATGATAATCTATCCATGTTAAATTTTAAAGAATCATGAACAATTTTTGGCATAGTAGAAACCATAGATCCAATATCACAATAAGCAAGGAAGTCTTGATTAGAGATACCAATCCTAACAAGAGGCTCCCAATCATTATCTATTTCCAAAATATCTCTCTTATTGGGTTTGGGTTTCTCTACTTTCATTAAGTCTAGAGCATCCATTCTCTTTTCAATAGTCATAAGTCTATCTATGATAGTATCAAAATTATGATCATAAACAAAGTAACTAGATAGACCATGTATAATTTCAAGAGCTCTAGCTTCATCACATTCTAGGAAATCTCCCTCAGCTATAATGTCAAGAGAGTGTTTACACCATTTAAAAAGACCATGGTAAAAATTCCTAAGCACAATTTTTATAGGTATCCAAGGCATAATTCTCCTATGTGCATCAGAAATTCTGTCCCATGCCTTCTTCATATTTTCTCCATCCCTTTGATGGAAATCTAGAACCTCTGATTCCCTCAAAGCACCAAATCCTAACATGTTTGGCTAAACAGAAAGGACTACTAACAGAAAGGTAAATAATTTTTTTTTGTGATTTTTTATAAAAGATACTAAAGCAAAAACTGAAAGGTAAACTAACAAGACTAAAAGCAAAGGTAAAAGATAGCGTGCAACTCCCCTATCCTGAAGAGTGGAGTCCCCGGCAATGGCGCCAGAAATTGCTTTGCTAGGTGGCTTCTCACCCCTCGTTGGTTACCCCAAGTGTAAGGTTTGAGATGCAGTGTAGCAGAAGTTTTCCCTTGGTAATACCAAGGATCGATTTCCCAGAGACTCCCAGTTTCAACAAGAAGGTGTCAACTGCTAACGGCGCCAGATATTAGCAATCAACGTGGACCTGCACACAGATACAAATAACTTTGCTCCCAACGAGTACGGAGAGGTTGTCAATCCCTCCGGCCTTGTAGTTTACAAAGGATCAAACGCAAGTGATAATAGTGATAGGTATAATTACAATAGTAAGTAAATAGCAGAAAAGTAAATAGCGGATGTGATCAATGATGGTAATATGGACCGGAGTCTCATGATGTTCACTAGTGATGTCTCTCTCCCAAAAGACGATAAAACAGCTATGTCAGGTAAACGAATTACAACTGGGCAATTGACAGGACCATGTGCGCAAACCAATGCTGACTACATTGCAAGAAAGGTAGAGGTTCAAAGCATGGGCGGTACGCCAAAGTAAGTAGACCGAAATCCATCAATATCTACTACTACTCATCCACCTTGAGATATCTATCCAGAACATCTCGCTGGTATTAAGTTGCGAGCCCCACCCATAGTGTAAACTCAAAGCAACAGACAACTGCATTAAAAGAACTTTGCGTAAAGTAAACAATCCTTGCACCCGCGGGCACAAGCACCGTTGTTTTCCCCCTTGTGGCAACAGCACATCCCCTAGACTCATGTTTCTGTCACTCAAGCTAGTCATCGAGGGGCATGAACCCACAATCAAGCATAACGTTCCCTCTTGGAGTCACTACCTACTACTTGGCCAAAGCAATAAATAACAACGGAGAACATGCAAGAATTACTTACGAACATAAATATAAAAGAGGTGAATCAAATATATTACTCAAACACAATCTGAACATAATTTCGTAATCCATCGGATCCCAGCAAACTCATCATAGCAACAGCATAAGGATTACATATGTGCCTCGATCATGTAGGGCAGCTCACGAGGACTAATTAGTGAAGCACAAGAACGGGAGGAGAACATCACATAGCTACTGGTCATGGACCCATGGTCCAAGGGAGACTACTCACAACTCATCCGGGAGGCGTCCATGG
>LR738709.1:6756527-6849147 GCA_902687465.1 Secale cereale
CCCCCCGGCTGTCCTTCGGGCGCACGGTAGTTTCTGGAACGCTGATTTTTTATATAATTTTTCTGGATTTTTCCTGGCAGTTCTCGTAACGTGAAAACCTGAAATACAAAAACAGCCGAAAACAGAAACTGGCACTGGGGTGCACTGAGTTAATAGGTTAGTCCAAATATGATCAAAAGTGTATGAAAGTGTATAAATATCATAGCAATATCACCCAAAAGAGGCATGGAGCAAGCAGAAATAATAGATACGTTTTGGACGTATCAGACGGCACCTCCGCGTTCAACACACGTACGGTACAGCGACGTCTCCTCCTTCTTAATCCAGCAAGGGCGGAGGAGAGGTTGACGGAGATCCATCAGCACGACGGCGTGGTGGTGGATGCAACAGGAAAAGCTGCAGGGCTTCGCCGGCGCCCTGCGAGAGGAGTTGGAGGTGTGACGGGAGAGGGGAGAGGCGCCAGAGGCTTGGGTGCGGCTGCCCTCTCCCCCCCCCCACTATATATAGGGGCCAGGGGGCGCCGGTCCTAGGAGATCCAATCTCCTAGGGGGGCGGCGGCCAGAGGGGGGAAACTTGCCCCCCAAGGCATAGGGGGCGCCCTCACCCCTAGGGTTTCAACCCTAGGCGCATGGATGGGGGGCCATGTGGGTGCGCCAGCCCACTAGGGGCTGGCCCCCTTCCCCTTGCGGCCTACGGGGCCCTCTGGGATGGGTGGCCCCACCCGGTGGACCCCCGGGACCCTTCCGGTGGTCCCGGTACACTCCCGGTGACTCCCGGAATTCACCCGATGGCCGAAACTGGACTTCCTATATATCATTCTTTACCTCTGGACCAATCCGGAACTCCTCGTGACGTCCGGGATCTCATCCGGACTCCGAACAACATTCGGGTTTCCACGTGCATGTATCTCTACAACCCTAGCGTCACCTAACCTTAAGTGTGTAGACCCTACGGGTTCGGGAGACACGCAGACATGACCGAGACAACTCTCCGCTCAATAACCAACAGCGGGATCTGGATACCCATGTTGGTTCCCACGTGTTCCTCGATGATCTCATCGGATGAACCACTGTGTCAAGGATTCCCTCAATCCCGTATGTTATTCCCTTTGTCTATCGGTACGGTACTTGCCCGAGATTCGATCGTCGGTATACCCGATACCTTGTTCAATCTCGTCATGGCAAGTCTCTTTACTCGTTCCGTAATCCATCATCCCGTTACTAACTCCTTAGTCACTTTGAGCTCATTATGATGATGTCTTACCGAGAGGGCCCAGAGGTACCTCTCCGTCATACGGAGTGACAATATCCCAGTCTCGGTTCGTACCAACTCAACAGACACTTTCGGAGATACCCGTTGCGTACCTTTATAGCCACCCAGTTACGTTGTGACGTTTGGCACACCCAAAGTATTCCTACGGTATCCGGGAGTTGCACAACCTCATGGTCTAAGGAATAAATACTTGACACTGGAAAAGCTTAAGCATTACGAACTATACGATCTCGTGCTAGGCTTAGGATTGGGTCTTGTCCATCACATCATTCTCCTAATGATGTGATCCCGTTATCAATGACATCCTATGTCCATGGTCAGGAAACCGTGACCATCTGTTGATCAACGAGCTAGTAACTAGAGGCTTACCAGGGACACGTTGTGGTCTATGTATTCACACATGTATCGCTGTTTCCGTACAATACAATTCAAGCATGAATAACAGACAATTATCATGAACAAGGAAATATAATAATAATCCTTTTATTATTGCCTCTAGGGCATATTTCCAACAGTCTCCCACTTGCACTAGAGTCAATAATCTAGTTACATTGTGATGAATCGAACACCCATAGAGTTCTGGTGTTGATCATGTTTTGCCCGTGGAAGAGGTTTAGTCAATGGGTCTGCGACATTCAGATCTGTACGCACTTTACAAATATCTATGTCTCCATCTTGAACATAATTCCGGATGGAGTTGAAACGGCGCTTGATGTGCTTGGTCTTCTTGTGAAACCTGGGCTCCTTGGTAATGGCAATAGCTCCAGTGTTGTCACAGAAGAGAGTCATCGGGCTTGACGCGCTTGGAATGACTCCTAGGTCGGTGATGAACTCCTTCATCCAGACTCCTTCTTGCGCTGCTTCGCAAGCAGCTATGTACTCCGCTTCACATGTAGAATGCGCCACGACGCTCTGCTTGCAACTGCACCAGCTGACTGCTCCACCATTCAAAATATACACGTATCCGGTTTGTGACTTAGAGTCATCCAGGTCTGTGTCGAAGCTAGCATCGACGTAACCCTTTACGACGAGCTCTTCGTCACCTCCATAAAAGACAAACATATCCTTAGTCCTCTTCAGGTACTTTAGGATGTTCTTGACCGCTGTCCAGTGTTCCATACCGGGATCACTTTGGTACCTCCCTACCAAACTTATGGCAAGGTTCACATCAGGTCTGGTACACAGCATGTCATACATGATAGAACCTATGGCCGAGGCATAGGGAATGACACTCATCTTTTCTCTATCTTCTGCCATGGTCAGGGACTGAGCCTTGCTCAATCTCATACCTTGCAAAACAGGCAAGAACCCCTTCTTGGACTAATCCATATTGAACTTCTTCAATATCTTGTCAAGGTATGTGCTTTGTGAAAGACCAATGAGGCGTCTTGATATATCTCTATAGATTTTGATGCCTAATATTAAGCAGCTTCTCCAAGGTCCTTCATTGAAAAACTCTTATTCAAGTAGGCCTTTATGCTCTCCAAGAATTCTATATCATTTCCCATCAGCAATATGTCATCCACATATAATATGAGAAATGCTACAGAGCTCCCACTCACTTTCTTGTAGATACAGGCTTCTCCCCAAGTCTGTATAAAGCCAAACGCTTTGATCACATCATTAAAGCGAATATTCCAACTCCGAGATGCTTGCACCAGCCCGTAGATCGAGCGCTGGAGCTTGCATACCTTGTTAGCATTCTCTGGATCGACAAAACCTTCTGGTTGCATCATATACAGCTCTTCCTTGAGGAAACCATTAAGGAATGCCGTTTTGATGTCCATTTGCCATATCTCATAATCATAGAATGCGGCAATTGCTAACATGATTCGGACTGACTTCAGCATCGCTACGGGAGAGAAAGTCTCGTCGTAGTCAATCCCTTGAACTTGTCGATAACCCTTAGCGACAAGCCGAGCCTTATAGATGGTCACATTACCATCCGCGTCTGTCTTCTTCTTAAATATCCATTTGTTTTCTATGGCGTGCCTATCATCGGGCAAGTCCACCAAAGTCCATACTTTGTTTTCATACATGGATTCTATCTCGGATTTCATGGCTCCAAGCCATTTATTGGAATCCGGGCCCGCCATCGCTTCTTCATAGTTCGAAGGTTCACCGTTGTCTAACAACATGATTTCCATGACAGGGTTGCCGTACTACTCTGGTGCGGAACGTGTCCTTGTGGACCTTCAAAGTTCAGTAGTAACTTGATCTGCATCTTCATGATCATCATCATTAACTTCCTCCCTTGTCGGTGCAGGCACCTCAGGAACAATTTCCTGCGCTGCGCTACTTTCCGGTTCGGGAGGGGTGACTGTCACCTCATCAAGTTCTACTTTCCTCCCACTCACTTCTTTCGAGAGAAACTCTTTTTCCAGAAAGGATCCACTCTTGGCAACAAAGACCTTGCCTTCGGATCTGTGGTAGAAGGTGTACCCAATCGTTTCCTTTGGGTATCCTATGAAGACGCATTTTTCCGATTTGGGTTCGAGCTTTTCAGGTTGAAGTTTCTTGACATAAGCATCGCAACCCCAAACTTTCAGAAATGACAGCTTAGGTTTCTTGCCAAACCAAAGTTCATACGGTGTCGTCTCAACGGATTTCTACGGAGCCCTATTTAAAGTGAATGCGGCAGTCTCTAAAGCATATCCCCAAAAAGATAGCGGTAAGTCGGTGAGAGACATCATAGATCGCACCATGTCCAACAGAGTACGATTTCGACGTTCGGACACACCGTTACGCTGAGGTGTTCCGGGCGGTGTCAATTGTGAAACAATTCCACAGTTCCTAAGGTGCGTGCCAAATTCATGACTTAAATATTCACCCCCACGATCCGATCGCAAGAACTTTATTTTTCTGTCACGTTGATTCTCAACCTCATTCTGAAATTCCTTGAACTTTTCAAAGGTCTCAGACTTGTGCTTCATCAAGTAGATATACCCATATCTACTCAAGTCATCTGTGAGGGTGAGAACATAACGATAGCCTCCGCGAGCCTCAACACTCATTGGACCGCACACATCGGTATGTATGATTTCCAATAAGTTGGTTGCTCGCTCCATTGTTCCGAAGAACGGAGTCTTGGTCATCTTGCCCAAGAGGCATGGTTCGCACGTGTCAAATGATTCATAATCAAGAGACTCCAGAAGCCCATCTGCATGAAGCTTCTTCATACGTTTGACACCAATATGACCAAGGCGGCAATGCCACAAGTATGTGGGACTATCATTGTCAACTTTACATCTTTTGGCATTCACACTATGAATATGTGTATCATCACGATCGAGATTCATCAAAAATAAACCATTGACCAGCGGGGCATGACCATAAAACATATCTCTCAAATAAATAGAACGACCATTATTCTCGGATTTAAATGAGTAGCCATCTCGCATCAAACGAGATCTAGATACAATGTTCATGCTCAAAGCTGGTACTAAATAACAATTATTAAGGTTTAAAACTAATCCCGAGGGTAGATGTAGAGGCAGCGTGCCGACGGCGATCACATCAACCTTGGAACCATTCCCGACGCTCATCGTCACCTCGTCCTTCGCCAGTCTCCGCTTATTCCGCAGCTCCTGCTTTGAGTTACAAATATGAGCAACTGCACCGGTATCAAATACCCAGGAGCTACTACGAGTGCTGGTAAGGTACACATCAATAACATGTATATCACATATACCTTTGACGTTGCCGGCCTTCTTGTCTGCTAAGTATTTGGGGCAGTTCCACTTCCAATGACCCGTTCCCTTGCAATAAAAGCACTCAGTCTCAGGCTTGGGTCCATACTTTGGCTTCTTCCCGGCAACTGGCTTACCGGGCGCGGCAACTCCCTTGCCGTCCTTCTTGAAGTTCTTCTTACCCTTGCCCTTCTTGAACTTAGTGGTTTTATTGACCATCAACACTTGATGCTCTTTCTTGATCTCCACCTCCGTTGATTTCAGCATTGAATACACCTCGGGAATGGACTTCTCCATCCCTTGCATATTGAAGTTCAACACAACGCTCTTGTAGCTAGGTGGGAGCGACTGGAGGATTCTGTCAACGACCGCTTCGTCTGGGAGATTCATTCCCAACTGAGACAAGCGGTTGTGCAACCCAGAAATCTTGAGTATGTGCTCACTGACAGAACTATTTTCCTCCATCTTACAGCTGTAGAATGCGTTGGAGACATCATATCTCTCAACTTGGGCATGAGCCTGGAAAACCATTTTCAGCTCTTGGAACATCTCATATGCCCCGTGGTGCTCAAAACGCTTTTGGAGCCCCGATTCTAAGCTGTAGAGCATGTTGCACTGAACCAGGGAGTAATCATCACAACGCGACTGCCAAGCGTTCATAACATCTTGGTTTGCCGGGGCGGGAGCGTCACATAGAGGTGCATCTAGGACATAAGTTTTCTTGGCATCTATGAGGATGATCCTCAGGTTATGGACCCAGTCCGTATAGTTGCTACCATCGTCTTTCAGCTTGGATTTCTCTAGGAACGCGTTGAAGTTGAGGGTGACATGAGCGTGGGCCATTTGATCTACAAGACATATTGTAAAGAATTTAGACTAAGTTCATGAAAATTAAGTTCATCTAATCAAATTTTAATGAACTCCCACTCAGATTGACATATCTCTAGTCATCTAAGTGATACATGATCCGAATTGACTAGCCTGTGTCCGATCATCACGTGAGACAGACTAGTAATCAATGGTGAACATCTTCATGTTGATCGTATCTTCTATACGACTCATGTTTGACCTTTCGGTCTTCCGTGTTCCGAGGCCATGTCTGTATATGCTAGGCTCGTCAAGTAAACCCTAAGTGTATTGCGTGTGTAAATCTGGCTTACACCCATTGTATGCGAACGTTAGAGCCTATCACACCCGATCATCACGTGGTGCTTCGGAACAACGATCCTTAGCAACGGTGCACAGTTAGGGGGAACACAATTCTTGAAATTTTTAGTGAGAGATCATCTTATTTACTACCGTCGTTCTAAGTAAACAAGATGCATAAACATGATAAACATCACATGCAATCAAATAAAGTGACATGATATGGCCAATATCATCTTGCTCCTTCGATCTCCATCTTCGGGGCACCATGATCATCTTTGTCACCGGCATGACACCATGATCTCCATCATCGTGTCTTCATGAAGTCGTCACGCCAACTATTACTTCTACTACTATGGCTAACGTTTAGCAATAAAGTAAAGTAATTACATGGCGTTATTCAGTGACACGCAGGTCATACAATAATTAAGACAACTCCTATGGCTCCTGCTGGTTGTCATTTTCATCGACATGCAAGTCGTGATTTCCTATTACAAGAACATGATCAATCTCATACATCACATATATCATTCATCACATCTTCTTGGCCATACCACATCACATAGCACATGTTGCAAGAACAAGTTAGACGACCTCTAATTGTTGTTGCAAGTTTTTACGTGGCTTCTATAGGTTTTCTAGCAAGAACGTTTCTTACCTACGCCAAAACCACAACGTGATTTGTCAATTTCTATTTACCCTTCATAAGGACCCTGTTCATCGAATCCGATCCGACTAAAGTGGGAGAGACAGACACCCGCCAGCCACCTTATGCAACTAGTGCATGTCAGTCGGTGGAACCAGTCTCACGTAAGCGTACGTGTAAGGTCGGTCCGGGCCGCTTCATCCCACGATGCCACCGAATCAATATTGGACTAGTAACGGCAAGAAAATTGAACAAACTCAACGCCCACAACTTGTTTGTGTTCTACTCGTGCAAGATGCTACGCAAAGACCTAGCTTAGATGCCACTGTTGGGGAACGTAGCAGAATTCAAAAAAATTCCTACGCTTCACCAAGATCAATCTAAGGAGTCATCTAGCAACGAGCATAAAGGAGTGCATCTACATTCCCTTTGTAGATCGCGTGCGGAAGCGTTCAAAGGAACGTGGATGATGGAGTCGTACTCTTCGTGATCCTCGTCACCGATGATCCCAGCGCCGAACGGACGGCACCTCCGCGTTCAACACACGTACGGTACAGCGACGTCTCCTCCTTCTTGATCCAACAAGGGCGGAGGAGAGGTTGACGGAGATCCAGCAGCACGACGGCGTGGTGGTGGATGCAACAGGAAAAGCTGCAGGGCTTCGCCGGCGCCCTGCGAGAGGAGTTGGAGGTGTGACGGGAGGGGGAAGAGGCGCCAGAGGCTTGGGGGCGGCTGCCCTCTCCCCCCCCCCACTATATATAGGGGCCAGGGGGGGCGCCGGCCCTAGGAGATCCAATCTCCTAGGGGGGCGGCGGCCAGAGGGGGAAAAGTTGCCCCCCAAGGCATAGGGGACGCCCCCACCCCTAGGGTTTCAACCCTAGGCGCATGGAGGGGGGCCCATGTGGGTGCGCCAGCCCACTAGGGGCTGGCCCCCTTCCCCTTGCGGCCTACGGGGCCCTCCGGGATGGGTGGCCCCACCCGGTGGACCCCCGGGACCCTTCCGGTGGTCCCGGGACACTCCCGGTGACCCCCGGAATTCACCCGATGGCCGAAACTGGACTTCCTATATATCATTCTTTACCTCCGGACCATTCCGTAATTCCTCGTGACGTCCGGGATCTCATCCGGGACTCCGAACAACATTCGGGTTTCCACGTGCATGTATCTCTACAACCCTAGCGTCACCGAACCTTAAGTGTGTAGACCCTACAGGTTCGGGAGACACGCAGACATGACCGAGACGACTCTCCGGTCAATAACCAACAGCGGGATCTGGATACCCATGTTGGTTCCCACGTGTTCCTCGATGATCTCATCGGATGAACCACTGTGTCAAGGATTCACTCAATCCCGTATGTTATTCCCTTTGTCTATCGGTACGGTACTTGCCCGAGATTCGATCGTCGGTATACCCGATACCTTGTTCAATCTCGTCATGGCAAGTCTCTTTACTCGTTCCGTAATCCATCATCCCGTGACTAATTCCTTAGTCACTTTGAGCTCATTATGATGATGTCTTACCGAGAGGGCCCAGAGGTACCTCTCCGTCATACGGAGTGACAATATCCCAGTCTTGGTTCGTACCAACTCAACAGACACTTTCGGAGATACCCGTTGCGTACCTTTATAGCCACCCAGTTACGTTCTGACGTTTGGCACACCCAAAGTATTCCTACGGTATCCGGGAGTTGCACAACCTCATGGTCTAAGGAATAAATACTTGACACTGGAAAAGCTTAAGCATTACGAACTATACGATCTCGTGCAAGGCTTAGGATTGGGTCTTGTCCATCACATCATTCTCCTAATGATGTGATCCCGTTATCAATGACATCCTATGTTCATGGTCAGGAAACCATGACCATCTGTTGATCAACGAGCTAGTAACTAGAGGCTTACCAGGGACACGTTCTGGTCTATGTATTCACACATGTATCGCTGTTTCCGTACAATACAATTCAAGCATGAATAACAGACAATGATCATGAACAAGGAAATATAATAATAATCCTTTTATTATTGCCTCTAGGGCATATTTCCAACAGGCAGGGCGTGCCCGCGCTGTGGGCAGTCTTCCTCCTCCGCCGTTCCCATCTGCCGCCTCCGCCAAGATTCGAGGCCTACGACTTGTGAGACGCCGCCGCCGCCGCGGAACCATGGGGCTGGCCAGGGTACGGCCGGTCCGTGTGGATGTTCCTGTTGACGTGGGCCACGGCCTGCCGCGGCGATGATGCTACTGCCGTGGGTAACATGACGTTTGGCCGCGAGGTGGTCTCCATCCCCGGTGGCGAGGAGCTCCCGAGGAGCACGCTGCGGAAGTATGCGCCCAATCTGCCGCTCGTATGTTCCTTGCCCTTTACTTCCCTTCCATGCTCGTTAGTCCCTGCAGCCGGCCAGCAAACAAAGCAGCCCGACTCCGTTTCCTTGGAAAAATGAATACATCTAGCTGTCTCTATCTCTGCACCGGCCATCGATTTGGTTTCTTCATGTTTCAGGTCAACCACTGGCCATCGATTTGTAGGTAAGTTCAGCCTACCAAAATCTTATAGTACTTGTTAGGAAAATGATGTATCTACATGTATTTCAGTTTTAAATATACATCCATGGCAGGGCATGACCGTGTCGCTCATGGCCGTGCCCAGCATCGAGGAGGAGCTCAGGTATTTTCAAATGAAGGAAGAACACCAGATCGATGACGACGCGGTATGCAACTGCGAACCTGCTCGACCTCCTCCTCATGCCGCCTCGGCATCCTTGCCGCGCCACCGCAGCGCCGCACACCTCCATAGGCCGACACACGGCCCGGAGCATCGCGCAGCCACCGACGAACTCCGCCACCGCCGGCACACCTCCGGCAAGGAGAACGACGCCCAAGATAACCAAGCTCATGATACCAAATGTTGGCGCCGAGCCCTAGCTTGCTCTTTGCGCCGGTGCCCAGCTTCCTCTCGCTCTCTCTCTCCCTCGCACGAACGAAGGTAGAAGAAAGAGAAGACACAGAACACGGTGGTGTTTTTCCGGCGCACATACGCCTGCCGCAAGAATGGCTTCTTCCTCGAGCACGAACTCGAACAACCCACACCCACAAACGAGCAGTACAGCGGAGGCCCTTTTATACCCAGGTGCACACACACACCATCCGGCCACCACACTGGCCACTAACTCCAGGCACGCACACATGCCGGCCACTAACGCTAACCCATGCACACGCATGCACTAACTAACCTTGATTCTACCTTATCTGGACTAACCAGATCACAACGGAACGAGCAAACCATGCACGCGAGTTACTCGGTCGCCAGTGGACGTGAGCCGCTGCTCACACGAGATCTGGGCCTCCACGCCTCGCTCTGCAACACACGCGCGATCCGCATGCTCGGGCGTGGCCACGACGCGCCTGAAGCTTACTCCTACGAGACACTGCAACACACACAACCTGGCTAACTGACCACGGCTACGAACGCGGCCACGCACCGGCGTCCGGACTCGACCTACACGCACACACATGTTGGTCACCACCGTGGAGTGGCTTATTCCTAACAGCTCTTCAGCTGCTAGCTTAGGGAGAACTGTACTGCAGTCGCTCTTAACCGAGAATTGTTGGGGCCCGTGGTGTAGGGCGACTGCTTGGTGTCCTGGTCAACACAGACGATCTGATCTGGATTTGGTTTGCTGCTTGTCATTTAGGTGGGAGGCCATGACAGGTAGGTGTCAGCAACAGTTTATTGTCATGCATGTTCGCTTTAACACTTTTTGTTTATCTGAACAACTTCTTGTTTCAGAAATGTCAACCGCGGGTGGATTCCCCCACCTGAATATATGTATATTTTCAGAAAGAGGAAGTCCTCCAATCGTGATCATACATCAAATGTGAAGAGAGGGGTACTGGTAGTTACACAGAGATTACAAGATACAGAGAGCAGACGCGTCAGGTTGCGTGTCCGCTAGAACAGTCTGACAAACTCGCACCACATTTCCTCTCAAGATCATGTTTTTCATACCCAACCTGATGATTTGTGCCTAACAACTTTGTACAAGGTTCGATATGACGATGCAATCCAAATTTGGATTTTTGATTGACCACTCCTAGATGTACTTCAGCAGGCTGTAGTAGTAGATTATACCAATGACAATAGCTACAGATGTATATCCCACAAAAACATGTTGCAGCAGTGCCACTGAAACTACAAGATATGTGTTGGTTGCTGAAACTAAGTTGTAAGCATTTTTTAAAGTGAAGATCCTGACTTTTCCTTGTTTCCACATAATTACCTGAGTTGAACGATCTGCATTTCTCTTAAACCCGGGCATGGGCAGCCCCGCCCGACGACCCGGCCCGAAAATCCCGAGCTGGGCCGGGCTTTGTTTTGCAGCCCAGAAGATTGTTCGGGCCGGGCTAGGGCTTCTATTTTTCTGTATTTTGAGCCGGGCTTACACGTGCGCGTACTGAAAAACAGCATTTGGGCCGGTCTTGGGCTTCTATTTCTCTGTATTTCGGGCCAGGCTTACACGTGCCCGTACTGAAAAAATTGCATTCGGGCCGGGCTTTCGGTCTTCGGGCTTGATTTCGGGCCGGGCTCGGGCTTGAAAACAGGGAGTATTTCGGGCATCAGGCCGGGCTCTGGCTTGAGAAATGAAGGTCGGGCTTTTACAAGCCCGGCCCGAAATTTTCTCTTGTACCATACCGCTGTTTTCATAGAGGTCCACGACTCTATGTCACCATTGTTGGCTTCGAGAGGGATGAAAGGAAGCAGTGGGAAGGGCTCCTTTGTTCTTGTGGAATTATATCCGACTTGATGCACATGAGCGTCTACCATCACAAAAAAAAATCTGATTTTTTCTCACTATTTTGAACGAATGCACCCAAGAGCCAAAACGCCTCTCCCGGGAAGAGCTCCTTTGTTCTTGTGGAGCTATGTCCGACTAGTTAGGGGTCATCCTGGGTTGAAATCAAGATGTCCATGGAGAAATCCGATGACCATGTGTCATGTGTGGGTGGCTCCACGGAGTTTTCCTTCTTCTCTTGGTGCGTTGAGTCAATGTTGTCGCTGAAATGCCGGTCAGTGGTGACATGGGCACTACTAGAAAAAGGGCTATAGATGGAATTGATACTAATGACGCACCAGACAAGCAGTGCGCCATTAGTATATACTAATGGCGCACCACCTTCTGATGCGCCATTAGAGTTAAAACTACTAATGGCGCACCTGGCCCAGGGTGCACCATTAGTATCAAAAAGTTTTTTTTTGAACTAGTGCGCCTGTCCAAACATACTAATGGCGCATCCAGACACAGTGCGCCATTACTAGTTGTAACTAGTAATGGCGCACCTGTCGGAAAGTGCGCCACTAATGTTATTTTTTTATTATATTTTTTATTCTTTTTTTTGCAAAACTACTAATGGCGCACTGTTGCACAGTGCGCCTTTACTAGTTTAAACTAGTAATGGCGCACTGTGGAACAGTGCGCCATTAGTATTTTTTTTTTCAAAACTACTAATGGCGCACTAACAGAAGATGCGCCATTAGTAACCTGGATTACTAATGGCGCATTTGGAGTTGGTGCGCCATTAGTAAGTGGGCAGCAACAAGATATTTTGGACAGCCTCTCCTACCCACACTCACTTTCTCTCCACTTCATTCTCTTCACCTCCTCCTTGTCTCGGGTCCCTCCTCTTTTTCACCTCATTTCCACCATAGATTCATTCAAATTAAGTGGTTAAATTACCTTGTTTTGATAGGTAAGTAAGGGGGGAAGCTATATTTATGTTGTTCTCCCTACAACAATGTGCACATGCACTTTTTATGGCCTAGCTAGATCTATGTATGTTCGTGGTGTTGCATATGTTTGTTGTGTTGCATATGTGTTTGTGTTGGGAGGTGTACCGGTATTTGAAATGCGATAGTTGCCAATATTTTCCCGGAATGTTGATTCATTTCCGTTTCGGTGAGAATTTTGGCATTAAGCATTCTTTTTGGTCCTATTTTTAGGGAAAGTCATGGCAAATTTTTTCTTGGTTCTAAAATATCGTTTTGCTCTACCCCGCAGGCGACCATGGTGCGCACGATGACCGAAGGCATCGTGAATAGGTTTTTGAGGTCCGCAAAGGCCGAGATGCTTCAAAAGAACGAGACGGAGATAAGATGTCCGTGTCGAAGATGCAAGCTGAAGAGCCTTATTGCGGACCCGGATTCCGGGCAGGTGCGGGACCACCTGCTCTTGCGTGGTTTCATGGATGGCTATCGGTGGCAAGGTGATGAAGATGACTACGAAGTCGTCCATGGGGGCCGGGCAAGAAATGAGGAAGGGCAGCAAGATAACCACCGCGGCTCGGGCGGGCGAGAAGACGAAGAATCCCCAGGAGATGATCACGACGGTGATGCTGTACACAGTCATCATCTAGAAGATGCAGGACATGATGATGAGGAAGATGCCGGAGCAGACGACGGGCATGATCATGAAGATGATGATGCCGGCGGAGCAGACGACGCTGGACCATCGATGGGCTGGGTGCAGGACCCTCATATTCAAGAGCTGCTTCTCAAGCAGACCGATAACGCAAGAGCTGCCGCCCGAGAGAGAGCCAAGATGGATCAACTTGAGTTAGACGCGGTTACTCCATTGTATGAAGGATGCAGGCCCGAGGATACCCGCCTGAAAGTAACGCTCATGGCTCTGGAGATGAAGGTAAAACACAAAATGACCGACGCATGCTTCGACGAGAACATGTCATTCTGGCACGAACATCTTCCCAAGGGGAACAAGTGCCCGACCAGTTTGGAGGAGGCGAAGAAAATCGTGTGTCCTCTGGATTTACCGCACGTGAAATACCATGTGTGCATGAACAATTGCATCATTTATCGGGACGAGCACGCGGAGTCTACCATATGTCCGGTGTGCGGCGTCACTCGATACAAGAAGAGGAAGAAAGCTCCTCGAAAAGTGGTGTGGTACTTTCCGATCACTCCTCGTCTGCAGCGGTATTTTGCGGACCCTAAGGTAGCAAAGCTCCTGCGTTGGCACGCGGATAGGGAGGAGAAGAAGCGAGAAGATGACGCAAATGATCCGGAGATAGATAAAAAAGACAAGATGCTAAGTCACCCTCAGGATGCGAGCCAGTGGCAAGCGTTGAACTTCGAAGACCTAGAATTTGGGAACGATCCAAGGAAAATCGTGCTGGGTGCGAGCACCGATGGAGTCAATCCGTTTGGCAGCCAGAGAAGCACACATAGCACCTGGTCTGTGTTTGTGTGGATGTACAACCTTCCCCCCTGGTTGTGCATGAAGAGGAAGTACATTCACATGAGTATGCTAATTGAAGGACCGAAACAACCAGGGAACGACATCAATCTATATCTGGGGCTGCTGAAAGAGGACCTTGACACGCTGTGGAAAACGCCAGCCAATACGTGGGACGCCATAGAGAAAGAATATTTCCCTATGAGAGCCGCGCTGCTCATGACGGTGCACGACTATCTCGGTTACGGATATGTCGCGGGGCAGGTGGTCCACGGATTTTCTGGATGCGTCAGGTGCATGGATTACACAACGTATCGCCAGCTAGATAGAGATCCCGGGTCTTCGAAAACCGTGTTCATGGGATATCGAAGGTGGCTTCGCGACGATGACCTGTGGAGAAAACGCAAGGATCTGTTCGATGGTGAAACCGAACCCCGAGGACGCCCGCGTACGAGGAGCGGCGAGGAAATAGACGAGCTGTTGAAAAATTGGAAAGATTGCCCACTGCCGGGAAAGAAGCAAAAGGCGCCAGAGCCGAGAAAGAAGCGAAAGGCGCCAGAGCCGCTGCTGAAGGTATGGAAAACGAGGTCTGTTTTCTGGGACTTGCCGTACTGGAAGATCCACCGTGTGCCTCACAGCCTTGATGTAATGCATATCACGAAGAGCGTGTGCGAGAGTCTGCTTGGTACCCTCCTCAACATGCTAGAGAGGACAAAAGATGGGCCGAAAGCAAGGGCAGACTTGAAATCAATGGGCATCAGGCAGGAGCTTCACGCTATATATGATGATCATGATGATGATGATGATGATGAGGCGAAGCAGGACACGGAAAGTCGTCGCAAAGGCAAAAAGGCCAAGAAGACCGGAAATGACTACCCTCCCGCGTGCTTCACTCTAAGTCAGGAGGAGATCGAGCAGTTTTTCACCTGCCTCGTAGGAGTAAAACTTCCTTACGGTTACGCGGGGAAGATAAGCAGATACCTAGACCCAGCGAAGCTAAAGTTCAGCGGGATGAAGTCTCACGACTGTCACGTGCTGATGATGCAGATACTTCCAATTGCAATCCGTGGGATCATGGGCGCGCACGTCCGTGAAAACCTATTTGGCCTATGCAGCTTTTTCGACGTCATCTCTCGGAAGTCTGTTGGCGTGAGGCAACTCAGAAGGCTACATGAAGAGATCGTGGTGATACTATGTGAGCTTGAGATGTACTTCCCGCCCGCATTCTTCGACGTTATGGTGCATCTGCTGGTCCATATCGTGGACGATATCATCCAACTTGGGCCGACGTTCCTGCACAGCATGATGCCGTTCGAAAGGATGAATGGTGTCATCAAAGGATACGTTCGCAACATGTCACGTCCAGAGGGAAGCATAGCCAGGGGCTTTCTGACCGAAGAGTGCATCTCCTACTGCACGAATTATCTAGGCATCGAGAACCCCGTTGGTTTGCCCGTCAACAGGCACCTCGGCAGGCTCGCTGGATGGGGTCACCGTGAGGGTCGCCGCGAAATGCATGTCGACTTCGAGGATCGACTCGCCGACTTTGAAAGAGCAAACCTAGTCGCGCTACAACACATAGACGTGGTCGATCCTTGGGTGGTAGAGCACAAAACCTTTATTGAGAAGACGTACAATGACTGAGGCCAACAGAGGACGGACGGAGATATAATCAAAGAGCACAACTCATGTTTCACACATTGGTTCAAGCAGAAGCTTCTGTCGTACCCTTTACATGAGGATTCTTCCGCGGAAGAACAACTCATATTCGCCTTGTCACAGGGCGCCGAGCACAACCTGATGACCTATGAGGCGTACGATATCAACGGCTACAAATTCTACACCGAGGCCAAGGACATGAAGAGCGATGGTTATCAGAACTCCGGGGTAACGATGGAATCCTACACCGGTAATGACAAGGACAGATACTACGGAAGGATCGAGGAGATCTGGGAGCTGAGCTACGCTGGAGAGAAGGTCCCGATGTTCCGTGTCAAATGGGCCAAGAGCGTCCTAAAAGAAGACCGGTATTTCACCACCATGGTTATACCCGAAGCCAAATCCAAGACCGCGGGCGCAAACGTCACCGCGAAAAATGAGCCATGGGTACTGGCTTCCCAAGTTGACCAATGCTTCTTCATTACCGACCCGTCAAAGCCCAGTCGTGTTGTCGTGAGGAGAGGAAAAAGGAAGATCATCGGAATGGATGGAGTAGCCAATGAGCAAGACTTCGACAACTACGGCGACCCGAGGATCGAACATTACGACGATGATGAAGTAGCATCATACACCACAAGAAGAAGCAGGACCACCCTACCTAAAGGACGTCCGTTCCACAGAAGAACTCCATTTGCGAAAAAGAAGGGCAAGAAGATTGTGAACAGATAGCTAGCTAAGATCGATAGTATTTAAATCGTAGCCTTCATTTCTCGATTGTATTTCATGGCACTTTTTGAACTATCATGAATATTTTCAAATTTCATGGACACTCGATCTCGATCCCCCTCCATCTCGATCGCTATCCCCACCTCGCCAGATCCGGTCCCCCTCGCCGCCGAGCACCCCCCGGTCCACGGGCCGCCGCCGCCGACCCCCCGCACCCTCGATTCCCCTACTCAACCGCCGCCGCCGACCCCCCGCACCCTCCCCCGCTCCACCGGCATTACTGTTTGATGATATTTTTAAAAAAATTATTACTCTCTTATAAAAAAATATTACTGTTATGATTTAAACAAGTTTGAACATATTTAAACACAAATAAGTATCAAACAGCATTTTAAATGCATAAAAAATTTGTGGAGCCTAGGAATCGAACCCAGGACCTCCTGGTGTGAGAACTAGCTGCTGACCAGTCGAGCTAGTAGAGGGGACTTGATGTGGATCAGGTCAGGTGGAAGATAACCTGTTGGCTCGAGCAGAAATCAAAAAATAATACTAATGGCGCACCAGGGCGAGGTGCGCCATTAGTATGGAGGTACTTACGGCGCACCGAGGGGTGGTGCGCCATTAGTATTGTGCCGCCCCCATCCATATTCCTCCCCGGCCCAAATTAACCTATCCCCTCTCTCTCCCTCGCCCTCGCACCCTCGATCCCCTTCCCCTCTACTCTCTCCCGACGCCTCCCTTCCCGCGCAACTCCGGCGCCGACGCCGTCCTCCCCGCGCAACCCCGACGCCGCCCTCCCCGCGCAACTCCGAGGCCAGGCGCCCCCCCGACCCGCTTCGACGTTGCCTCCCCGTCCCCGACGGGCGCCGGCTTCCCGTGGAGCCCCGGCGCCGCGCCCCTGAGCCCTAGCGCTCGCCGCCGCCCGGCTTCCACGGTCTTCTGCTCCTCCGCTCCTCCGCTCCCACGGTCGCCGTCGACGAAGGATCCGTCCTCCTCAAGGTTTGGCCTTCTCCCCATCCCCTTCCACTCCCATCTGCTCTCTCTCATTAGCATGGTAGTGTTGTGATTTGGAGTGTGAATCCATGTTTTTTTGATGGTTTGATCGACTAAGGTTGTGACCAAATAAAATCATCTCCGCCCGTTTTGTGCATTCTCTTTGGATGTCTGATGCATTGCATGTGTGCTCTGTTTTGTTATGTATGCAAAGGAGACGGATGGATGGATGCAGGAGAAAACATTGGTTTGCAAATCCTGGAGAAACAAACATGGGCTTAGAAATAAGATAAAAGAGACTGACCATGCCCATCATCAACATCAAACAAGAGAATGCTTTGAACATTAGAAAGATGACTTTGTTCTAACAAGTAATAGAAAACCTGTGTTGTTCTAAGAAGTAATAGAAAGCCTTCACTGAAGAACAATTGAGCACAGTGTAATCCACCTTGGCTATTTTTTGGCATTCCTCAAATGAAAGTTGATTTGATAGAAAATGAGACATTTTTAGGGCCAATGTGAAATGACTAGAAATGGCACTAGAATGACAAGCAAACAGACCACCGCACTGGAGTGATAGTTATGGGCGCATGCAAATCAAGGCTTGTTTATTAATCTTGAAAGATGGAGCGTCGGTTTTACGTCCATGGTGTAGATGAACAAGTCCACTTATTTTGTGGTCAATTTATTTAGTTAGTTACAGAGAGAGGGAGAGGGAGGAGCACATACAAATTTTGCAGCCCATACAAATTTTGTAGCTATGACTTCCTCTGGTAGTATTTTATTGCTTATTTAAACCATGTATTGCTAGTAGAGATCATGTGAGGACACAGGAGACACTCATCTTTCGATACATCGCCTTGGATGCAACTTAAGCCATCTAGGTCATTGCTGTTATTGAAGGGGGCGGCACAATAACACTCATGTCTTGCTGCCATGCATAGTTTTTTTTATCCATTCTCAGTATTGGCACAGATTCTGTTATTGAAGTTTCATGCTCCCAACTAACACTCATAATGCACCCATGGTATTATTTTCCAGCTTCTTACCTAGGTGCTTCTGTATTGTGATTATTTTGCTTCGAGGGACTATAAAAATGCTTCCATTTATCAACAGAATTCCGGTTCTGTTTTGAAAGTTGGCGACACAGAAGATGCATCAGCGTCTTGCTGCCATGCTTAGTTTTTTTATCCATTCTCAGTTTTCTATCTGTCATACCAATATTAGTTATGTAGAGTTCTCATCTTTTCATCTTCCCGTAGTCCCCATTTGGTGGCTATTTTTCTTTTTATTTTATTTTTCAATTTTTCGTATTTCCAAGTAGTGCTACCTGTGAAGCCAGTACAATTTTTTGCTTCTCACCCGGGTGATTCTAGTTTGTAAACATTTAGTTTCATTCGTCTATGAATTTGCTGTGTGCATTTAGTTTTACCATTATAATTATTGTGTCGATGCTGTGTGCATTATTCTATTTTGACCTTCATTTAGAAGCATGGAAGATTTAGAAGGCATATGTATGATGACTGCTTTACCAATGTACTGAAAGGTTGGAGTCCAGCATTTTTGAAGAGCAGAGTTTTGCTATTTGCATGATCTTACTTATGTAAACGTGGAGATAGATAACCTTGGACACAAGCTTGGAGTTTCCTCCACTTAAATATGCATGCATAATTTTTGAGTTCTAGGACCTTACTCTTTATTTGAATTTTAATTGGTGATGTCAGTAGTTGAAGCCAAGCTTCAGCTTACTCAAATGGTAGGGAGGTCATAGTGTTCCTTTACAAGCATAGTATGGATTCTAATGTTCAACTCTGACTAAACAGGTTCTGCAAACGGTCTTTTACTGCACTTGACTGAAGAAGTAGGTGTCTGCTATATCCTGCACTTGAGGTGAGTTGTGTTCTCAGGTTTACATTGCAATGGGCACTCTTCTTGTAAACAAAAATTCAGATTTATATACTATATGCTGGCATGACTGTTTTTATTAGGCAGGACAGTGCAGTAGTTGATGTATCTTGGGTTGATTATAAAGTTGGTTGGGTTTAATATTACCCAGAATGATGATGTATCAATGTAGCATTAGCATATGATCCAAGTGCTAGTACTGCTAGTAAATAGCTAATACAGTTAATGAAGAAGAAAAAAACTGCTAGTACAGTTAATGAAGAAGAAAAACAACTGCTAGTACTGCTAGTTCATTTTTCCTTAGGTTAATATAAAAATGTCCAGTGTATATATATTTGAAAATGATTGCTGCTAGATGTTAATTTGCTGGTACTAGCTAGAATTTGGCACTAAAAAGCAAAAGCAAAAGCTAATTAACTGCTGGGTAATAGCACTGGTACTAGGTAGCTAAAATATGTGTTCTGAAACACTGAGAGCAGAAACACTTACTACATACATATGCTCAAGAAACACTTACTAACCAGAAAAGGTTTTGACTTGAAATGTTAATAGCACAGCACCTCAATCTGTTAGTATTTGTCTGCATTTTCTCACATTCTTCTTGTATCTGATCCAGTATTGCTTGTAGTGGTTTGTCCAAAATGTTGAATGATACTGCTTGGAGATGCATATATTGTTTCACCTCTTCACATGCCAATGTATTTTCCATGTTGTGATCGAGGCCTTTTTTTCCTTGTCCACCCGAGAGGCCCTTGAGTTTGTTGGAATGTCGATTAACTTCCGTTCCGGCAAATTCGGGTACTCCATATGTCCTATTTTCAGCAAAGGTCATGCTGAAATTTTCCGTGAATTTTAGCATGACTTTGCTAAAAATAGGACATATGGGGTACTTGTGACTAATGCATGGGCCGGGGTATCTTAGTACTTAATTAAGTAGGATCAAGTGCCCCTTTATTCTAGCTGCATTAAACCATAGGCGGCAATAGAGCCAAGTGATTAGGCCCAACTTAGAATTCTCCTTCCCAGCTTAGCTTTTAGGATGCCTCGGTGTCGACAAACCATTAATTATAAAACCTTGGCTTTTAGGGTGCCTCGGTGTCGATAAAAACCGAAATGATGAAAGCTTAGGCTTTTAGGGTGCCTCGGCGTCGAAAAACCCTCAATGATAAAAGCTTAGCTTTTAGGATGCCTCGGTGTCGACAAACCCTAAATTATGAGACCATGATCTTGTTCCTTGACAATAACCAACTTTTTGACCAAACTTTGTTCCTATTTAGAGAGAAACATGGCCAACAACGATGAGGCCGGGGGTTCGGGCGGCAAGGCATTCTGGGAGCTGTCCCAGGAGATGGAGGAACAACCTCACTTGTATGAGGACGCCGCCTTCCCCACCGATCCTGAGACCACTGATGGTACCGCCGTGGATGACCCCACTGATGCCACCACTGATGGTGCCGCCGAGGATGCCACCACTGATGATGGCGGCGCACGCACAGATGGCTGCTGATACGTCCAAAACGTAACTATAATTTCTGCTTGCTCCATGCCTCTTTTGTGTGATATTGCCATGATATTTATGCACTTCCATACACTTTTGATCATATTTGGACTAACCTATTAACTCAGTGCACCCCAGTGCCAGTTTCTGTTTTTTGCTGTTTTTGTATTTCAGGTTTTCCCATTACTTAAAGTGCCAGAAAAATTCCGGGAAAAATATATAAAAAATCAGCGCTCCAGAAGCTTCCACGCGCCAGAAGTGGGGCCATAGGGGAGCCAGGGGCAGCCCAGGCGGCCTGCCCACGCGGCCCCCCTACCGGCCGCGCCGGGGGGGCGCCTGGGCCCCCCTCTCCGCCTCTGGTGCCCCCCTTTGGCATATATTTACACCGCGTCCCGAAACCCTCGAGGACGGAACCTTTTTTCGCGATCTCATCTCTGTTCCGCCGCCGCCACGCTTCCAAGATCGGGAGCACCAGGAGAACTCTTCCCGGCACCCTGCCGGAGGGGAGAACCACCACCGGGAGCTTCTCCACCACCATGGACGCCTCCCGGATGAGTTGTGAGTAGTCCCCCTTGGACCATGGGTCCATGATCAGTAGCTATGTGATGTTCTCCTCCCCTCCTTGTTCTTCATCGATTAGACCTCGTGAGCTGCCCTACATGATCGAGGCACATATGTAATCTTTATGCTGTTGCTATGCTGAGTTTGCTGGGATCCGATGGATTATGAGATTATGTTCAGATTGTGTTTGAGTAATATATTTGATTCACCTCTTTTATATTTATGTTCTTGAGTAATTCTTGCATGTTCTCCGTTGCTATTTATTGCTTTGGCCAAGTAGTAGGTAGTAACTCCAAGAGGGAACGTTATGCTTGATTGTGGGTTCATGCCCCTCGATGACTAGCTTGAGTGACAGAAACATGAGTCTAGGGGATGTGCTGTTGCCACAAGGGGGAAAACAACGGTGCTTGTACTCGCGGGTGCAAGGATTGTTTACTTTACGCAAAGTTCTTTTAATGTAGTTGTCTGTTGCTTTGAGTTTACACTATGGGTGGGACTCGCAACTTAATACCAGCGAGATGTTCTGGATAGATATCTCAAGGTGGATGATTAGTAGTAGATGCAGATGGATTTCGGTCTACTTGCCTTGGCGTACCGCCCATGCTTTTGAGCCTCTACCTTTCTTGCAGCATAGTTCGCATTGGTTTGCGCACATAATCCTGTCAATTGCCCAGCTGTAATTTGTTTACCTCGCTTAGCTGTTTTATCGCCTTTTGGGAGAGAGACATCACTAGTGAACATCATGGGACCCCGGTCCATATTACCATCACTGATCACACCCGCTATTTACTTACTGTTCTTATTTCCTAGTTGCAGTCATACCCATCACTATTATCTCTTGCGTTTGATCCTTTGTAAACGACAAGGCCGGAGGGATTAACAACCTCTCTGTACTCGTTGGGAGCAAAGTTATTTGTATCTGTGTGTAGGTCCTGTCAGCTGCTAAGTATCTGGCGCCGTTAGCCGTTGACACCTTCTTGTCGATCCTCGGAGTCTCACGGGATTCGATCCTTGGTATCTTTGCCAAGGGAAAACTTGCCGCTATGCTACATCTCAAACCTTCCACTTGGGGTAACCAACGAGGGGCGAGAAGCCATCAAGCAAAGTTTTCTGGCGCCGTTGCCGGGGACTCCACTCTTCAAGATAGGGGAGTTGCACGCTATCTTTTATCTTTGCTTTTTAGTCTTGTTAGTTTACCTTTCAGTTTTTGCTTTAGTGTCTTCTATCAAAAATCACAAAAATAGTTATCTCGCTTTTAGTTGGCATTATGTTTGGTCCTTTTGCCTTTGGTGAGGCAGAAGTGCTCACCTTTAAACAAAGAGGTGGGGAAAGTCTAAAAGATGCTTGGTATAGAATTAATGATTCTCAAAAAAGAGCCACCAAGAAGCAATCTACTACTATCCTGCTTAGAAATTTTTATCTTGGAATTACTTCTTGGAATAGGTTTATTCTAGATTCTGTTATCAATGGAAATTTCCTAGAGGCCCCAGTTTGGGAATCTCTTAGTATTATTGAAAATCTTGTTGGAAATCCCCCTCTTGTTAGCATTCAAGAGGACATTACCCTAGCTCACATTATGAAAAAACTTGAAAAGATAGATCTAGAGATGCCAAACATTAATAAGATAAATGAGTTGGATCGTAAGATCCAGGGGAATTTGAATATGCTTGATAGCTCCATGCATAAAATTCTCAAAACTTTTGAGACCATCAAATCCCATGACTTGGATTCTTCTAGGATAGACAAGATTGAGGAAATCTTTGACACTTTAGGAACTACTTTCTCCTCAATCAAAACCAAAAAGGTAGAAACTCCGGCAAAGAAGGAGCCTAAGTTCGTTTATGTTCCAAAGGCTCCTCGTTCCAAAAGTAATCCACCTATTGCCAAAGGGGTTGAAACTGTGAAGACTTTGGAAGAAACACCTCTCTTTGATAAATTTATAAATGAATCTTCCATTGACTTTTTACCTTTTGGTCTTCTCCCTAGAAGTATCTCTATTAGGCCTTTATTTGAAAGTCCTCTTAAGACTAGTTGTACTATTGAAGAGCTTTTTGATGATCTTGATGATGGTTCAATTGATACAACTTGATCTTTTTGCATTATGCCTAGCTTAAAGGCATTCAAGAAAGCGCTTTTGGGAGGCAGCCCACAATGAATAAAGTTTTATTTTGCATTTGTTGTGTCTTGATGTTTGTTACTACAGTAGCATCATCATTGTATCTTTTCTTTTCAGCTTTGTGCCAAGTTTAGCCTCTGATTGCAAGAAAGTTCAAAAGTTGTGACGTGCTGTCCAGGAAACAGATTCTGTCCTTGGACAGAAAAATTCATATAAAATGACCAGATCATCTTTTTGGTCTGAATTTTCCCGACAACGTGATCTATACAATTGGCTTTCGGGCGTCTGTTCTGAGTTTTTTTATTTGAGTTGCTGAAGTGCCCCGAAAAAATTATTTACTACCTGCTGGTCTGTTTTTCACAGATTCTGTCCTGTTTTGCCTTTTCTTCGTTTTGCAAACCTTGAGCTTGCTTTTTCTTTGCAAAAACCTTTTGGCAATCTTGAGAAACAGTAGATCTTGAAGATTATCTTTATTTCCAGCCAGGAAAAAATTATTTTATTATGGGTACTAACCTCGCTAATCAGATTATGATGAGTTATGTATGAAGGGAGTTTTCAAGTGTGCGAGGGAAGATGATAAAAAGATTCAGGAGTGTCAAACGCTCAAGCTTGGGGATGCCCCCGTGCACCCCCAAGAAATATTCAAGAAGACTCAAGCGTCTAAGCTTGGGGATGCCCCCGTGCATCCCCTTCTCCATCAACAATTATCAGTTCGTCTTTCGTTCCACTATATTCTAATCACTTCATGCGTTATGTGCTATGCTTGGAGCGTCTTGCTTTTAGTTTCCTTTTTAGTTTTCTTTAGCTTTGCTTGCTGTTCATAACGAGTTAGAACCCAGCTTTCTTTGTGTGGGAGAGAAACACGCTCCACTTTAACCTAGAACACAACATAGGATTTTCATGCTTATCTTTGCTGTGTATGTTCTTTGTCTTTCCATAGCTACTGTCATGTTTAGCTCTTAGTTTTCATGCTTTTCTTTTTAAAGAGCTTTTGTATAGTTGGTTGCTGAACTCTCTTGAGTTTTCATGTTTATCTTGTTGAGAGAGTTTGTCTGTTGCACTGAGTTGTGTGTCTTGACTTAAAGTAGGTAATTGAGGTTGCTATTTAATTTTGGTAGTAACTTGCAATAGTTTTGAGGTATTGCCATGAGTAATATCTGAAGTTTTGGTGTCAAGAGCTTTAGCCTATTAGTGATAGATGTCGTATTTTGGGCAATCCGTGTTTATTTTCGAAAACCTAAAAAATAGTTGAGAACTTTAGCTACTAAATGGATCACTAATCTTTGGAGGGATCGAATATTAGAGTACACTCACGTATCATGAGTCGAGGATGCGCAAGGGTAACCAAACCCCCATACACTCCTCCTCGGGGTACTTGTCTCTTTGTGAACCTCCTAATTAGATTGAGAGTTACCGATAATAAGTGCATGAGTTCTTCGGACTAATGTGAGTATTCGAAAGTTGACACTTCCACCTATCCATATTTTTCTAGCCTCTTCGGTACCGTGCATTGCCCTTTCTCACCTCGAGAGTTGGCGCACACTTCGCCGGTGCATCCAAATCCTTGGCACGATACGCTCTGTCATCATAAGCCTCATTATATCCTTCCTCAAAACAGCCACCATACCTACCTATTAAGGCATTTCCATAGCCTTTCCGAGATACATTGCCATGCAACATCCATCCTCTCATGACTTAATCTTCATGTCATACATGCTTTTTGCTTGATCGATGAGCCGCATGCTAGTTGGGCCTTGCCCTAATCATTGCTACATGACGCGCTAGTATCATTGCATATCCTGCTACACTGGCAGAGGCATACATTTGCATATATCATGATAGTTTCATTTTCTTTATGTTGAGTACTTTTGTAAAGTGTGAAAGATCTTCTATACTTATTGTAATACATAGAGTGTTGCCCCTAAAGTGAGGAAAAGATCCCAAAGAGGACAAATCAAAAGATCCCAAAGTGGACAAAATCAAAAGATCCCAAAGAGGACAAATGAGAGATAAATAGAAAGAGCCATTGAGGCCACAAAAAAATAAAAAAAAGAGAAAAAAAGAGAAAAATAAATAAAAAGAGAGAAAGGGGCACACTACTATTTCTTTTGAGAGATCCACACTCGTACTCCATCTTATACCTTGTACTCCATAAAGATTATCATTTATGCATATAGCTATGTGGGGACCTTTATACTATAGAACTTGGCTTGTATATTCCAATGATGAGCCTCCTCAAAAGAGCTCTAGGTCTTCTTGAGCAAGCAAGTTGGATGCACCCCCACTAGTTCCATTGGAGAGCTTACCTTAGCTCATATGTGCATCCGTTGCATGACAATCCCTACTCCTCGCATCATATCTATCATTTGGCTTTCTCTCGCCGATGATTGTCCTCATTGATGTGAGCCTTTCACACCTTTTTTGTCTTCCCCCTCTATCATTTTTCTCTCTTTGCCATCCTAAGTGTCGACTTTCTTGCTTACGCTCATCCATTGCATGAGTGCTCAAAATATCGAAAGGGAGTGGATCATTTTAACTTGTACCTGGCTGACGGTCTGGGGATGAGTCAAGATAAGATTCCAAAGAAGACCAAGTGTGAAACTTTAGTAGATTAAGTTCTCAACAATACAAAAACTCTGTTTTACTCTCTCATATATCCCTATCCCCTTTCTTGCACGCAAACACCATTTGGAGACATTCGAGTCACGGACAGCGAGAGCTCTTGCACCTTTATGTTCTTATGTTACTTGTTACGATGCTAATATAGACTCTTGCTTGTTATGACTTGAATTGGATTACATGCCTTGATTGCTTTACTTAAAAGTTCTTATATGGTCGATAGCATGTCACCACAGAAATTATGCTTGTTATCATTTACCTACTCGAGGACGAGCAGGAATTAAGCTTGGGGATGTTGATACGTCCAAAACGTATCTATAATTTCTGCTTGCTCCATGCCTCTTTTGTGTGATATTGCTATGATATTTATGCACTTCCATGCACTTTTGATCATATTTGGACTAACCTATTAACTCAGTGCACCCCAGTGCCAGTTTCTGTTTTCTGCTGTTTTTGTATTTCAGGTTTTCCCATTACTTAAAGTGCCAGAAAAATTCCGGGAAAAATATATAAAAAATCAGCGCTCCAGAAGCTTCCACGTGCCAGAAGTGGGGCCAGAGGGGAGCCAGGGGCAGCCCAGGCGGCCTGCCCACGCGGCCCCCCTCCCGGCCGCGCCGGGGGGCGCCTGGGCCCCCCTCTCCGCCTTTGGTGCCCCCCTTTGGCATATATTTACACCGCGTCCCGAAACCCTCGAGGACGGAACCTTTTTTTGCGATCTCATCTCTGTTCCGCCGCCGCCGCGCTTCCAAGATCGGGAGCACCAGGAGAACTCTTCCCGGCACCCTGCCGGAGGGGAGAACCACCACCGGGAGCTTCTCCACCACCATGGACGCCTCCCGGATGAGTTGTGAGTAGTCCCCCTTGGACCATGGGTCCATGACCAGTAGCTATGTGATGTTCTCCTCCCCTCCTTGTTCTTCATCGATTAGACCTCGTGAGCTGCCCTACATGATCGAGGCACATATGTAATCTTTATGCTGTTGCTATGCTGAGTTTGCTGGGATCCGATGGATTATGAGATTATGTTCAGATTGTGTTTGAGTAATATATTTGATTCACCTCTTTTATATTTATGTTCTTGAGTAATTCTTGCATGTTCTCCGTGGCTATTTATTGCTTTGGCCGAGTAGTAGGTAGTAACTCCAAGAGGGAACGTTATGCTTGATTGTGGGTTCATGCCCCTCGATGACTAGCTTGAGTGACAGAAACATGAGTCTAGGGGATGTGCTGTTGCCACAAGGGGGAAAACAACGGTGCTTGTACTCGCGGGTGCAAGGATTGTTTACTTTACGCAAAGTTCTTTTAATGCAGTTGTCTGTTGCTTTGAGTTTACACTATGGGTGGGACTCGCAACTTAATACCAGCGAGATGTTCTGGATAGATATCTCAAGGTGGATGATTAGTAGTAGATGCAGATGGATTTCGGTCTACTTGCCTTGGCGTACCGCCCATGCTTTTGAGCCTCTACCTTTCTTGCAGCATAGTTAGCATTGGTTTGCGCACATAATCCTGTCAATTGCCCAGCTGTAATTTGTTTACCTCGCTTAGCTGTTTTATCGTCTTTTGGGAGAGAGACATCACTAGTGAACATCATGGGACCCCGGTCCATATTACCATCACTGATCACACCCGCTATTTACTTACTGTTCTTATTTCCTAGTTGCAGTCATACCCATCACTATTATCTCTTGCGTTTGATCCTTTGTAAACGACAAGGCCGGAGGGATTGACAACCTCTCTGTACTCGTTGGGAGCAAAGTTATTTGTATCTTTGTGCAGGTCCTGTCAACTGCTAAGTATCTGGCGCCGTTAGCCGTTGACACCTTCTTGTCGACCCTCGGAGTCTCACGGGATTCGTTCCTTGGTATCTTTGCCAAGGGAAAACTTGCCGCTACGCAACATCTCAAACCTTCCACTTGGGGTAACCAACGAGGGGCGAGAAGCCATCAGCAGCCAACCAAAGAGGCAACGGAAGGACCGGCGCCCGACCGTGCTCCGCACCCTTAAGGAGGAAGTTACTGAAGTGGACTCCGACGGGAATCCAATGGCGCCCGAACGAATAGTCAAGGGGTACTCGCTTCAGCTCTGGTGCATTCTCCGGAGCACCGTCTCGATCAACACCGAGAACCTGAGGCATCCTAACCGAGGGAATTTGCGCAACCTCCTCTTCACGAAGCTGCACGAACGATACAAGTTCCCCGCTGAATTTGAAAACACAAGCCTCAAAGGGAATAAAGTGAGCAATGCTGCCCTCACGAAGATGAGCAAGGCCCTGTCTACTTGGAAAAGCAATGTGAAGAGAATGATCGAGAAAGGTGAGAGTTATGAGAAGATCAAGGAGAAAAATCCTTCGATCACCGAAGATGACTACAACGACTTCAAGATCAATTGCTCGAGCACCGCAAACTCCGAATCAAGTCAGTGGGGGAAAGAAATGCGGGAGCTGAACTTAGGGGAACACACACTCGGTCCCGGCGGTTACAGAGTGGCGGAGCCTATATGGGACAAGGAGGAGGCGGACCGTGCCGAGCAAGTCCTACCGCCCCTCTTCAATAATACGGTGACAAGCAGACCAGGAACTTTGTCAGGGCCTGATACGTCCAAAACGTATCTATAATTTCTGCTTGCTCCATGCTTCTTTTGTGTGATATTGCTATGATATTTATGCACTTCCATACACTGTTGATCATATTTGGACTAACCTATTAACTCAGTGCACCACAGTGCCAGTTCCTGTTTTCTGCTGTTTTTCTATTTCAGATTTCCCCCATATTAAAAGTGCTCCAAAAATTCCGGGAAAAATACAGAAAAAATCAGCGTACAGGAAGCTTCGAGAAAAACCAAAGTGGGGCCAGAGGGGAGCCAGGGGCAGCCCAGGCGGCCCCACCCCTGGCCGCCCTAGGGGGGCGCCTGGGCCCCCCTCTCCGCTTCTGGTGACCCCCTTTGGCATATATACTCCTCGCGTCCCGAAACCCTCGAGGACGGAACCCTTTTTCACGATCTCGCCTCTGTTCCGCCACCGCAACGCTACCAAGATCGGGAGCATCAGGAGAACTCTTCCCGGCACCCTGCCGGAGGGTTGAACCACCACCGGGAGCTTCTCCACCACCATGGACGCTTCCCGGATGAGTTGTGAGTAGTCTCCCTTGGACCATAGGTCCATGACCAGTAGCTATGTGATGTTCTCCTCCCCTCTTTGTTCTTCATGGATTAGACCTCGTGAGCTGCCCTACATGATCGAGGTACATATGTAATCTTTATGCTGTTGCTCTGCTGAGTTTGCTGGGATCCGATGGATTATGAGGTTATGTTCAGATTGTGTGTGAGTAATATATTTGATTCACCTCTTTTATATTTTAGTTCTTGAGTAATTCTTGCATGTTCTCCGTTGCTGTTTATTGCTTTGGCCAAGTAGTAGGTAGTAACTCCAAGAGGGAACGTTATGCTTGATTGTGGGTTCATGCCCCCTGATGACTAGTTTGAGTGACAGAAACATGAGTCTAGGGGATGTGCTGTTGCCACAAGGGGGAAAACAACGGTGCTTGTACTTGCGGGTGCAAGGATTGTTTACTTTACGCAAAGTTCTTTTAATGCAGTTGTCTGTTGCTTTGAGTTTACACTTTGGGTGGGACTCGCAACTTAATACCAGCGAGATGTTCTGGATAGATATCTCAAGGTGGATGATTAGTAGCAGATGCAGATGGATTTCGGTCTACTTGCCTTGGCGTACCGCCCATGCTTTTGAGCCTCTACCTTTCTTTACAGCATAGTTAGCATTGGTTTGCGCACATAATCCTGTCAATTGCCCAGCTGTAATTTGTTTACCTCGCTTAGTTGTTTTATCGTCTTTTGGGAGAGAGACATCACTAGTGAACATCATGGGACCCCGGTTCATATTACCACCACTGATCACACCCTATATTTACTTTTTGTTTCTATTTCCTAGTTGCAATCATAGCTATCATTATTATCTCTTGTGTTTGATCCTTTGTAAACAGCAAGGCCGGAGGGATTGACAACCTCTCTGTACTCGTTGGGAGCAAAGTTATTTGTATCTGTGCGCAGGTCCTGTCAGCTTCTAAGTATCTGGCGCCCTTAGCCGTTGACACCTACTTGTCGACCCTCGGAGTCTTACGGGATTCGATCCTTGGTATCTTGCCAAGGGAAACTTGCCGTTACGCTACATCTCAAACCTTCCACTTGGGGTAACCAACGAGGGGCGAGAAGCCATCAAGCAAAGTTTCTGGCGCCGTTGCCGGGGACTCCACTCTTCAACATAGGGGAGTTGCACGCTATCTTTTATCTTTGCTTTTTAGTCTTGTTAGTTTACCTTTCAGTTTTTGCTTTAGTGTCCTTTATCAAAAATCACAAAAATAGTTATCTTGCTTGCTGCTGCTATGGGTTCCACCGAGAACACCAAGTTGTGTGACTTCACTAGTCATAACAACAATGACTTTATCTGCACGCCTATTGCTACACCTGCCACTTCAGCACCTTCTTATGAGATTAAACCTGCTTTACTAAACCTAGTTATGAAAGATCAATTCTCTGGTGCTGGAGATGATGCTGCTTTGCACTTAAATAATTTTGTTGAGCTCGGTGATATGCAAAAGTACAAAGAAGTAGATAGTGATATTGTTAAGCTTAAGCTTTTTCCTTTCTCCTTGAGAGGAGGAGCTAAAATCTGGTTTCAATCCTTGCCTAGGAATAGTATAGATTCTTGGGACAAGTGCAAGGATGCCTTTATTGGGAAGTACTATCCCCCTGCTAAAATTATCCAATTAAGGAGTAACATAATGAATTTTAAACAATTGGATAATGAACACGTTGCCCAAGCTTGGGAACGCATGAAATCTCTTGTCAAGAACTGCCCTACTCATGGTTTGACTACTTGGATGGTTATCCAAACTTTTTATGCAGGCTTGAACTTTACCTCGCGGAACTTGTTAGATTCGGCCGCGGGAGGAACCTTTATGTCAACTACACTTGGTGCTGCCACGAAGCTTCTCGACGAGATGATGACCAGTTATTCCCAATGGCACACCGAACGCGCTCCAACAGGTAGGAAGGTAAACTCTGTCGAGGAGATTTCCTCCCTAAATGAAAAAGTTGACTTGATCATGTCTCTACTTTCCAAGCAATCTTCTATTGATCCTCATGATGTTCCTTTAAATTCTTTGATTGCTCAAGATCAAGTAGATGTGAACTTTATCTCTAGAAACAATTTCAATAACAATGCTTATAGGAGTAATTTTGGTAGCAACCCTAGACCGTTCCCCTCTAATTCCTATGGGAACAACAATGCTTATCCTAGCACCAAGAACTCCACCCAAAGAGATAGAGACATGCCTAGTTATGAGAAACTTCTAGAAATAGAGAAGGCCACTAAGAACTACATGCACACCCAATATGAACAAAACAAGACCTTCTCGAGGCAATTAGATGAGCATACTGCTATCTTGCAAGACATTGGTAGACAACTGGAGAGCCTAAATATTGAGATTTCTAACCTCCAGACTAGGCTCACCATCACTGAGACCCAAGTTTCCAATATGTCCCACACACAAGCCACTTTAATAAACCAAATGGCAGCTAAACCTGAAGTGGTTGCACCCCTAAAGGAGGAAGAAGATAGAATTAAGAGCCTTCCTACCCACCACACTGTTGCTACTATCCAAGTTGTTGAGGATATCCAAACTCTTAGCACCCAATGCACTCCTAGTCCCATTGGACCTATTAATGGTGATGCTATGACCTCAACCATAGAAGAAACTCCTATGACCATAGAAGCTACCAAACAAGTGAGCCTAAAGGACACCACTACCACTTTACTTGATAGTAGTGACCTTGATTTTGATAATTGCACCCTTTCTGAAGTTATTGGTTTTCTTCACAAGATGTCTAGAGATCCCCACACTAGCACACTTAACCTTGCCTTCACAGAGCATATCACTAATGCTCTCATCAAAGCTAGGGAGGAGAAGCTTAGGGTAGAAGCCTCCATACCTAGAAAGCTAGAAGATGGTTGGGATCCTATGATTAAAATTAAGTTGGATAACTTCTATTGCTATGCTTTATGTGATGTTGGAGCTAGTACCTCCGTTATTCCCAAAAGAATGTATGATATGCTTAAATTGAAACCTTTTAATCCTTGTTCTTTTGGTGTTCGTCTTGTTGATTCTTCCGTAAAGAAACCTTTGGGTAAGATCGACGATGTTCTTATCATTGTCAATGACAATTATGTTCCCGTTGATTTTACTATTATGGATATTGAATGTGAACCTTCTTGTCCAATTATTTTGGGACGTCCTTTTCTTCGCACCGTTGGTGCTATCATTGACATGAAAGAGGGGAATATAAAATTCCAATTTCCTCTCAAGAAAGGGATGGAATACTTCCCTAGAAAGAAGAATAAGTTGCCTTTTGAGTCCGTTACACGGGCTAGCTATTCTCTTACTCTTGACAAAACTTGATCTTCTCTTTTTGCATTATGCCTAGCTTAAAGGCATAAAAGAAAGCGCTTTCGGGAGGCAGCCCACAACGAATTAGGTTTTATTTTGCTTTTGTTGTGTCTTGATGTTTGTTACTACAGTAGCATCATCATTGTATCTTTTCTTTTCAGCTTTGTGCCAAGTTTAGCCTCTTATTGCAAGAAAGTTCAAAAGTTGTGACGTGCTGCCCAGAAAACAGATTCTGTCCTTGGACATAAAAAATCGTATAAAATCACCAGATCATCTTTTTGATCTGAATTTTTTTGACAGCGTGCTCTATACAATTGGCTTTCGAGCGTCTGTTCTGAGTTTTTTGATTTGAGTTGCAGAAGTGCCCCGAAAAAATTGTTTACTACCTGCTGGTCTGTTTTTCACAGATTCTGTCCTGTTTTGCCTTTTCTTCGTTTTGCAAACCTTGAGCTTGCTTTTTCTTTGCAAAAACCTTTTGGCAATCTTGAGAAACAGTAGCTCTTCAAGATTATCCTTATTTCCAGTAGGGAAAAATTATTTTATTATGGGTACTAACCTCGCTAATCAGATTATGATGAGTTATGTATGAAGGGAGTTTTCAAGTGTGCGAGGGGAGATGATAAAAGAAGGTTCAGGAGTGTCAAACGCTCAAGCTTGGGGATGCCCCCATGCACCCCCAAGAAATATTCAAGAAGACTCAAGCGTCTAAGCTTGGGGATGCCCCCGTGCATCCCCTTCTCCATCAACAATTATCAGTTCGTCTTTCGTTCCATTATATTTTAATCACTTCATGCGTTATGTGCTATGCTTGGAGCGTCTTGCTCTTAGTTTCCTTTTTAGTTTTCTTTAGCTTTGCTTGCTGTTCATAACAAGTTAGAACCCAGCTTTCTTTGTGTGGGAGAGAAACACGCTCCACTTCAACCTAGAACACAACATAGGATTTTCATGCTTATCTTTGCTGTGTGTGTTCTTTGTCTTTCCATAGCTACTGTCATGTTTAGCTCTTAGTTTTCATGATTTTCTTTTTAAAGAGCTTTTGTTTAGTTGGTTGTTGAACTCTCTTGAGTTTTCATGTTTATCTTGTTAAGAGAGTTTGCCTGTTGCACTGAGTTGTGTGTCTTAACTTAAAGTAGGTAATTGAGGTTGCTATTTAATTTTAGTAGTAACTTGCAATAGTTTTGAGGTATTGCCATGAGTAATGTCTGAACTTTTGGTGTCAAGAGCTTTAGCCTATTAGTAATAGATGTCGTATTTTGGGCAATCCGTGTTTATTTTCGAAAACCTACAAAATAGTTGAGAACTTTAGCTACTAAATGGATCACTAATCTTTGGAGGGATCGAATATTAGAGTACACTCACGTACCATGAGCCGAGGATGCGCAAGGATAACCAAACCCCCATACACTCCTCCTCGGGGGTACTTGTCCCTTTGTGAACCTCCTAATTAGATTGAGAGTTACCGATAATAAGTGCATGAGTTCTTCGGACTAATGTGAGTATTCGAAAGTTGACACTTCTACCTATCCATATTTTTCTAGCCTCTTCGGTACCGTGCATTGCCCTTTCTCACCTCGAGAGTTGGCGCATACTTCGCCGGTGCATCCAAATCCTTGGCACGATACGCTCTGTCATCATAAGCCTCATTATATCCTTCCTCAAAACAGCCACCATACCTACCTATCAAGGCATTTCCATAGCCTTTCTGAGATACATTGCCATGCAACAGCCATCTTCTCATGACTTGATCTTCATGTCATACATGCTTTTTGCTTGATCGATGAGCCGCATGCTAGTTGGGCCTTGCCCTAATCATTGCTACATGACGCGCTAGTATCATTGCATATCCTGCTACACCGGCAGAGGCATACATTTGCATACATCATGATAGTTTCATTTTCTTTATGTTGAGTACTTTTGTAAAGTGTGAAAGATCTTCTATACTTCTTGTAATACATAGAGTGTTGCCCCTAAAGTGAGGAAAAGATCCCAAAGAGGACAAATCAAAATATCCCAAAGAGGACAAAATCAAAAGATCCCAAAGAGGAAAAATGAGAGATAAATAGAAAGAGCCATTGAGGCCACAAAAAAATAAAAAATAGAAAAAAAGAGAAAAAGAAATAAAAAGAGAAAAGGGGGCACACTACTATTTCTTTTGAGAGATCCACACTCGTACTCCATCTTATACCTTGTACTCCATAGAGATTATCATTCATGCATATAGCTATGTGGGGACCTTCACACTATAGAACTTGGCTTGTCTATTCCAATGATGAGCCTCCTCAAAAGAGCTCTAGGTCTTCTTGAGCAAGAAAGTTGGATGCACCCCCACTAGTTCCATTGGAGAGCTTACCTTAGCTCATATGTGCATCCGTTGCATGGCAATCCCTACTCCTCACATCATATCTATCATTTGGCTTTCTCTCGCCGATGATTGTCCTCATTGATGTGAGCCTTTCACACCTTTTTTGTCTTCCCCCTCCATCATTTTTCTCTCTTTGCCATCCTAAGTGTCGACTTTCTTGCTTACGCTCATCCATTGATGAGTGCTCAAAATATCGAAAGGGAGTGGATCATTTTGATTTGTACCTGGCTGCCGGTTTGGGGATGAGTCAAGATAAGATTCCAAAGAAGACCAAGTGTGAAACTTTAGTAGATTAAGTTCTCAACAATATAAAAACTATGTTTTACTCTCTCATATATCCCTATCCCCTTTCTTGCACCTTTATGTTCTTATGTTACTTGTTACAATGCTAATATAGACTCTTGCTTGTTATGACTTGAATTGAATTACATGCCTTGATTGCTTTACTTAAAAAGTTCTTATATGGTTGGTAGCATGTCACCACAGAAATTATGCTTGTTATCATTTACCTACTCGAGGACGAGCAGGAATTAAGCTTGGGGATGTTGATACGTCCAAAACGTATCTATAATTTCTGCTTGCTCCATGCTTCTTTTGTTTGATATTGCTATGATATTTATGCACTTCCATACACTTTTGATCATATTTGGACTAACCTATTAACTCAGTGCACCATAGTGCCAGTTCCTGTTTTCTGCTGTTTTTCTATTTCAGATTTCCCCCATATTAAAGTGCTCGAAAAATTCCGGGAAAAATACAGAAAAAATCAGGGTACAGGAAGCTTCGAGAAGAACCAAAGTGGGGCCAGAGGGGAGCCAGGGGCAGCCCAGGCGGCCCCACCCCTGGCCGCCCTAGGGGGGCGCCTGGGCCCCCCTCTCCGCTTCTGGTGATCCCCTTTGGCATATATACTCCTCGCGTCCCGAAACCCTCGAGGACGGAACCCTTTTCACGATCTCGCCTCTGTTCCGCCGCCGCAACGCTTCCAAGATCGGGAGCATCAGGAGAACTCTTCCCGGCACCCTGCCGGAGGGGAGAACCACCACCGGGAGCTTCTCCACCACCATGGATGCTTCCCGGATGAGTTGTGAGTAGTCTCCCTTGGACCATGGGTCCATGACCAGTAGCTATGTGATGTTCTCCTCCCCTCTTTGTTCTTCATGGATTAGACCTCGTGAGCTGCCCTACATGAGCGAGGCACATATGTAATCTTTATGTTGTTGCTCTGCTGAGTTTGCTGGGATCCGATGGATTATGAGATTATGTTCAGATTGTGTGTGAGTAATATATTTGATTCACCTCTTTTATATTTTAGTTCTTGAGTAATTATTGCATGTTATCCGTTGCTGTTTATTGCTTTGGCCAAGTAGTAGGTAGTAACTCCAAGAGGGAACGTTATGCTTGATTGTGGGTTCATGCCCCCTGATGACTAGTTTGAGTGACAGAAACATGAGTCTAGGGGATGTGTTATTGCCACAAGGGGGAAAACAACGTTGCTTGTACTTGCGGGTGCAAGGATTGTTTACTTTACGCAAAGTTCTTTTAATGCAGTTGTCTGTTGCTTTGAGTTTACACTTTGGGTGGGACTCGCAACTTAATACCAGCGAGATGTTCTGGATAGATATCTCAAGGTGGATGATTAGTAGTAGATGCAGATGGATTTCGGTCTGCTTGCCTTGGCGTACCGCCCATGCTTTTGAGCCTCTACCTTTCTTTACAGCATAGTTAGCATTGGTTTGCGCACATAATCCTGTCAATTGCCCAGCTGTAATTTGTTTACCTCGCTTAGCTGTTTTATCGTCTTTTGGGAGAGAGACATCACTAGTGAACATCATGGGACCCCGGTCCATATTACCACCACTGATCACACCCTATATTTACTTTATGTTTCTATTTCCTAGTTGCAATCATAGCTATCATTATTATCTCTTGTGTTTGATCCTTTGTAAACAGCAAGGCCGGAGGGATTGACAACCTCTCTGTACTCGTTGGGAGCAAAGTTATTTGTATCTGTGTGCAGGTCCTGTCAGCTGCTAAGTATCTGGCGCCCTTAGCCGTTGACACCTACTTGTCGACCCTCGGAGTCTCACGGGATTCGATCCTTGGTATCTTTCCAAGGGAAACTTGCCGTTACACTACATCTCAAACCTTCCACTTGGGGTAACCAACGAGGGGCGAGAAGCCATCAGGGCCCGGTACAAGAAGGACCCGAAAACAAAGGAGCTTTCCACGGATCCGAAGACCAGGGCGCTTGAGCTTGTTCTGGTAAGGAATACACCCCCGCGTAATTAGCTCCATATGGTTGCATTCTAATTAATGAAGCCAAATTTCTAAATGGTTCACATTCCTTCCGCAGGCGACTGAAAGCAGTAGCGCGGGGTCGACTAAGAGCAACCCTTGGGACACGACTCTAAATAGGGCGTTGAATGTAATGAAGAACAAGGATAAGCTCAGTAAGCCGACGTCAGCTGGTCGTGTGGCCGGCAAAGGCTTGTCGACAAAATGGTCGTCATACTATAACGCTGGTGGGCGAAAGGAGAAAAAGACCAGCTCGGAAAGCCAGGCGCGCGAGGTTCGAGAACTCAAGGCACAGGTGGCGCGGATTCCAGAGATTGTCCAAGAGCAAGTGCAACAACAGCTCGGAGCGACGATCACCGCCATTGTGCCTACCTTGATCGAGGGGTTGAGTGCGTGTATTGCGGGCGGCCAATAGGGGCCGCCCCCGATTCCTAGCTTCACGGCCAGCAACTCGCAGAACGCGATGGCGGGGCCATTGGTGTCTCCGACACCGGCACGGGAGCTTAATGCACCCGGGTATACGCCGGCCGGCACCTCTGCAGCAAGCGGCCCCTCCGTCAACTACACGCCCGCCGTTGGCGGTGCCTTGACATTAGCCGAGCTCGACGCCATCATCACGGTAACTAGTTAAGCCTCTCTCGGCCGAGGACTTCATCTCCTTGCCTTTGACTGGGCATCCCTGACGCCCTACATGTTTTCGCAGGGCGTCGCCGATGTTCCGTGCACTCTCCTGCACTTCGTGAACAACGAGTTGGTCGATGTCGCCAAGGGCAAAATCGTTCAACCGGGCAACCCCTTGTTCCACGCTACCCAGATGCCACCCAACTTGTTTAGGGTTCAACTGGTTCGGGTGCGGCCAGGCTGCGACGAGGTGTTACCTCCGATTCGACCCGTCGGGGCCGACGATGATGACGTGATGACCCTCAGCGCCTGCCTGAGCTGGCCCCTGCTTTGGCCGAAGAGCCAGATTCGTTTGGGGGCGGGGGACACCACCCCAAAGACAACACCGCCAGTCGTGTCGGCGCCAAGTCGGCCCCATGGCAAGACCGCCGCAACGGTGCCGGACATCCCTATGCCACTGGATCCAAACATGCATATGGCACAGGATCAGAACGACGACGACGATGATACATTTGCCAACATCGATCAGTACTTTGCCGATCATGGGTATGGTGGCGACTTCATGGGGCCTCCTTCTCAAGAACCCAACCCAACAAAAGACGTGCGCGATCTAGCTGGTACCGCGGAGAAGCCAAGTTGCAACAAGCGTCGTCTGCCGTTCAGCTCTCAGGAGAGGCCTCCAGCTGCCAACTTCACCGAGCCTCAGATAGGCGAGGTGCGAAATATTATCCGCCCCAACACACTCAAGAAGGCGGTCTCTGAGCATAACTTGGTCCCATTACAGGAGAAGAAGAAGGCACGCAAAAGAAAGACTAACAAGGGTGCGAGCCAGCCGGCACCGAGTACGATCCGTGCTCAGGACGGGCCACCTTCACCTGAGGATGTAATGAGGAGGGTGCATGTGGCGGGTAGGCCGATGCTACCGACAAATATGCTCGATGCTGCAACCGGTGCTATGCGGAGTCTGCATGACAGTGTTCTTTCTTTGGAGAAGCGGCGTCTCAGAGAGAAGGATGTGGCATACCCGGTTTTCGCGGCCAAGGTGCCAGAGGGCAAGGGCTTTGTGGATAACTCCATCGGGGGTACGATCGTCCTGCGGTTTGATGACATCCACGCTATGTTGAACCTTCATCCGCTGCACTACACCTTCGTTCGGCTATTTTCGCTGAGTATGGAGATGCGGATCATTCGCGACAAGACCCCGGACATCGTGATAGTCGACCCCTTCTACATTAGTGCCAAGATCTTGGGCAGCGCTGGGGACCGGCAAGTCGCGAGTTCTTACCTCGAAGGCGTCATTCTGGCAAACCGAGATAAGGATAACTTCCTCGTGCCTTACTTTCCCGAGTAAGTCCTCCCCCTCAACCGCCCCGTAACATATGAATTCTTAGATTTCGATCGTTTTTCTTTTAACATTCCGTGTTTTCTGCAGTGACACACATTGCACGCTCATCCTCCTAAGCCCCAAATATTCCATGGCCACGTATTTCGACCCGGACCGTCAGTCGAACGTAGACTACACAAATGTCAAGAAGGTTCTTGATGATGTTCTCCCCGGCTACGCCAAATCTGGAGGCACCTTCACCAGGCCTATTCGTAAGTACGGCAAGCACGTGTACTCCCACAATACAACGTTCTGCTGCGTCAAGCAGCCGCCTGGCGGTCAGAAGGGTGCCTACTACGCCATCCATCACATGCGGGCGATCGTACGGGACCATCATCAACTTCTGCTACCGAGTAAACTCAAAGATTGGGCCGCGAGCGTGTCGGCAATCCAGGACGCAGACATCAGACAAGAATTCTTTCACATCCAGTCGGAGTTTGCGGAAATCATCCATCCAGATGTCCTTCGTACCTCGGGGCAGTTCTACCTCAGAAATCAACCGTCCAACAGTGACATCGACACAATGCTACAAATCCAGGATGACAACGCCCGTGATTTCATGACTCCCACGATAGAGGGCGGCTTCATCCACGCTCCGGTCCCTTGAGTCGAGTCGAAAGCAGTGATGCCGTGTCTAGTTCTGAAACATCGATTGGCTCATGTTGTAATTAAACTTTAATGAACTTGTAGTATGTCTCTTTGGTTTCGAGAGTCGTTCAACTTAGATGTAATCGATGCTATTAATGTCTTGCTTTTCTCTTCCGATTGTTCTGTTGCATACTTATATATTGCTTATGTATTGTCTGTGAATTGGTACTAACGTTTCGTTTGGCTAGTGCATAGCGATGCCGTCGTATGTCGTGTACAATGGTAAGGTTCCCGGAGTCTACGACGACTGGGAGGAGTGTCGGAGACAGGTTCACCGATTCAGCGGTAATAGTTACAAAGGGTACACCACTAGGGCCGAGGCCGAATCTAGATACGCCCGCTATCTAGCGGGAGAGGGGAGGGAGCGTTGGAGGAACCGGATGAAGACGAGTTTCATCGTGATGATGCTCATCGTGATGACCGCAGCTCTCTTCTATGTGATGGTAGTTTAGATGATCGATATCGACTTGTAATGTGAAGACAAACTCGCTACTCGCGGTCTCGAGACTTGTAATATAATGTTCTATCTTTGTTCGGTCTTTTCAATTCGGAGACTAATATGATGAATTTTATTCGGAGACTAATATGATGAATTGTATTCAGAGACTAATCTTCTATTGTATTCGATGAATCTGTTGTTGATGTGTGCTGTTTATATTTTGTCCAATTATACATTTTGTAACCTGTGCAAAAAACAGAAAATAAAAAAATAAAAATAAACCTAATATTCATACTAATGGCGCATCACATCACAGTGCGCCATTAGTATGCCAAAGGATACTAATGGCGCATCATTAAACAGTGCGCCATTACTATGCCGAAGTTACTAATGGCGCATCTTGTTGTTGTGCGCCATTAGTATGCCAAAGCACCTGGGTATACATGGCCCCTGGGAGGCATACTAATGGCGCACTGTTGTATATACTAATGGCGCATCTGAGGTGCGCCATTAGTATACCAGATACTAATGGCGCATCAGAGGTGCGCCATTAGTAAAATATACTAATGGCGCACCACTAATGCGCCATTAATGGCCAAATTAGGTGCGCCATTAGTAGGCCTTTTCCTAGTAGTGGGGTGGGCGCTTGTAACCTTGGCCTGCCAAATTTCTTCTTACTAAAATGTTCATTCGCACAAATGAATTGTCCCCAACAATTGATATATTTTCTTAGATAGATAGAGAATACATGAAAATTGCTCATGTATTTAAAGAGAAACGATCACGTCTCTTGTTCATCCTAAATAATTTATATGATAACCATGATTTAGCACATGAAAAATTGCCAAAAAAAATTAAATGGTTGGAAAAAAGTAAGTCTTTTAAAGGGAGAGACGCCGATGAGTTGGCCCTGCGTCCACCTTCACGACTTGTCAAATGTCATTAAAAAGTTTATGGCACATCACCCTGACAGTAGCCCCCCACCCCCCCAAACCCCAGGTCATTTTGGCATCAAAGGCTAGTTATGGGCCTATCCATGAAATTTGAAAATACATTGCTGAATGCCGGTTGTTTTCTGCGAATAAGTGAATGTCATTAGTTATTTGAAACCTAACCCCACTTATGGTGGTTACTGCAACTTGCTCCTAGAGCTTAAGGCACACGTTTTGTGCAGTAAATCAGATATATGCATTACAGTTTCTTTATTGAAAGCTAAGTGTTATGTGACACTGACCAGATAGTTCTGGAAAACATATACATATGCACATGCCATGCCAGCTCATGCAAGTTATTAACATTTTCGAAAAACGAGTGGCTTTGTGCATCACACTGGTCCAAAGGCATGGAGTTAACCGCATTTGGGGGGGATGCAAGTTAGTTAACAATTATGATTTAAGTTAAGTAACCAAAGAAATTAAGCAGTTGACCGAAATGTAGCCTCTAGGCTGCTCCAAGCAACATTAAAATGGGCTTGTGTAAAATACTTGTGGATGACACCTGAGGAGCTCTTAGCAAAAAAGTCAAATCAGAACAGTAAACATTTTTACAGACCCCAATTTTTTCTTTTTACCGAGAGCTGCTCAGATGTCCAAATGATTTGAAAATTGGAGCAAATCTCGCGCATCAAATTATCTACCAAACAAAAAACTTGATTTTTTATTACTTCCTCTGGTATTTATTTTATTTTTTACGTCATGGGGGTGCAGCTGAGTCTGGCCTCAGAACTGGATTACCGAGTTAGATGACCTTGTCGAGATCGTTGATGGATATTTTATTTTGGTCATATGTTTCGATCTAATCCAGTAATGACGATACTTCATGCAACTAGTACACGAGGTGAATAATCTATTTCGGAGCTGCATCATGATGGGAAAATAAGTAAACAAAGTAAATGGATTAGAGCATCCGCCAACATCTCAAGTGGTTGACTTAAGACTAATTAGCAAGCTTATGTTGTTTCTTAGTGAAGCTAGTTAGTGCATTGAGGGGCTGTACTTGATTATATGGCCGTACGTAAAAAAAAAACTTCTTCGGGCACAAAATAATTACCCCAACGGAATAAGAAATGTAGCTTCATTGAAAACAATTATCAAATGAGGTTTTTATATCCAAAGAATTTATGTCTCACATACAAAAGCTCCTATATTTCCATAATAAGCTGTTGGTTTTCCTTGAATTACACTTAAGAATTCACCTTTCGGTGGAATATCCAATACATCTGGGCTAACTCTTATGTGTGAAATTATCACATGTTTTTGTATGCACATGGCATCCATTTGTTCTCTTGTATTTAACTGAGTAATTTGACCATTTTTTTAGAAACTATATGTCATCAACGTAGCTCACATGACAGCAGTAATAAGTAATGATCCTTGCTACGGGAATACAACTCTTTCAATTATACATTCAAACACCAAACAAACTTTATTTGCTGATCCCAAATACAAAACCAAACGTACATAAGGAACCAATAACAAATAGACAATCATACATGTTGATGAAATACCGTAGAGTAGAAAACCACAAATTACTTCAAAATAAAAACATTGGAAGCTTATAAAGTTCCGTTCGCAGCTACCCATATCGGATGCTACAGTCCATACAGTTTTCGAGCATATTACTGGACCGCAGAGGCAGCCGTAGTGTCCTGGAAAAGAAAATCCCCGGTAACATCAGCATCGCTTCATATCAAGAAATCAGGCATTACGGTATTAATGAGATTATATCTGGAAAATAGTGGCAATTCGTAATGTTTGTCCAGATGATTGGAACTAGCTTTCTTGGTAATCTGCCATACTTGTTACATAAGAAGAGAGTATATACAAAATCAAGTTGTTAAACATATCTACTTACAACTGGTTTGACGTAGAATGCATAGATATTAAGTTCTTTAATATTTTGACCCGGAGGAGAGTTGTCGAGCGCTTTGTATTTGATGACCCCACGCGCCATAGCAAACTCTCTGGTCCCACCCATAATGGTCATCTGGCCTTCTTGAGCGTTGATCCCCATTACTTCGAATGACGATCCATTGTACCTGGACTTTGATAAAGGAAGGGGGAAAATAATATCAAGAAGATACCCATTACATCTAGCCTCCATTGTATCCGATACAAGACTTGCAAGGCATTATCATATATCGTATAAAAATGGGCAATATAAAACTAAAATTTGTAGCCGAAGAGTATGTATAGAAATGACCTGCCGCTCTCAAACACCATGCTGAAGTAGTTGAACCAGGTTCGACTGGCCACACCAGCCTGCGTATGCATGCCTTTGGCACGGGCAACAATGGTGACACCAGGACTTGGCCCATCCATCACTGTCCAGTCGTTAACAGCTAACGTGCCAAACCCGGCTGGTTTGCTGGAGGTTACAATTTCTACTTGGTTGGTGCCCGGACCAGCGGCGATTTGCTGCAAATACAAGCGCAAGTTTACCTCGGACTCACACTGAAGAACACAGGAGAGGGATGCAGATCCCATGGATAGAATGGAATGTAGGACCAAGATCATGGACAGGACATGGCTACGGCTGGCCATGGCTAGCTAGGGTTTTTGGTTCCTACAAGAAGAAGATGGTAGCAAAGAGGTGTGTACGTAAACTGACTCTTTCCTTTGTTGTGTGTTAGCTGTGTGAGAGACACTTGAGTCTAGGGTACTACTTGTAGTGCTCCAGGACTAGCTAGCATATTCGTTCCATATCCTCTTTTTTCCTCTCTCTTTGGGATGACCTGTTCCATATCCTTTTTAGTTTCTTTTCTTTGGCTGCCATTTCCATTTAGGATAGACAACTAGACAAGTGTGGCTGAACAATTTTCCTTGTACATGTATCAACCCTCGGAGATCACAAAGGTCAAGTGTCTTTTGAGGAAATATACTACCGATGTTTTTCCTTGACATACAATATGTACAAGGTATTACTTTGCCCACAAGGTAATGTAGCAATGACAAAGACTAAAATGCATTAGACGCCCATTCTTACATCTAATTATATCACCGGCAGGGCTGCAGCCTAGGTTTTCCACATGGACAATGAGCAAACTCTCATTACTCCTACAATACAAAGTTCAAATCCCTTACGCTATAACCCTTTTTCTTTTTCAGCTGTATGCTATAACCTTCCGACTCACACTGCGTCGCATGTCCGTGCTCGTTAGAGGTTCCTGTTCTGCTACTATTTTCTTCCTATAAATGCAATGATACACAAGTCTTTTGCGTATTCGTGAAAGAAAACAAAGTTCAAATCCAAGGATTCATGCTGTGTGTAAGCTAGATACATAGTTGATCAAACAACATTTAATTATGTAGCCCGGATTACCTCTTCGATGGGAGACACAAACGACGTGCTTGCGACTTCAGACCCCCCTCGAAACCCTGGTCAAAAACTTTCCTTCGACCCCTTCTTTCCGCCGCTGCCGGCATCACTGATTTTGTTGAGGCGGCGTTGATACCAAAGATGGGAGGGATAACGTCGGAATCCGCGGCCACACAACACGATGTGACTGTGGCGATAGTGTTTTTGCGGCATCGACAACGGCCCACAATGGCTGGTCCATAGGATTCGGAAGCAACAAGCTGTCATCTCCGATGGTGTTACATGCATTTCTTTCTGCCGCTCGACAACTGGTGTACGTGGGCATGTCCAGACACATGGAGATGTACAACCATGGCTATGTACATGAGTGGATGTCGTTGCATGGTGATCTTGCTGGCATAAGAGGTATATTCATGGTAAGTGGTGGCGTCAACACATGGTACTTCAGTTTGGTGCTGCTCTTCAAATACAAAATCTCGAGTTCCAGAGGGGAAAGCTCAGGCCTTCACTGACTGTATGTTGCAATGGAGATGTTTTGACATTGTTCCTTCGTTGGAGACATTGTCTTGAGATTGCTCGGAAGCCCTATTCAGGCTGAAAACTCATGATCTAGCCTCTATTAGATTGGTGACAACAGTGATCATCCCTTTCCTAGAGGTATCGTTGTTGGAGAACCTTTCTCATAGTTCGTATTGTTCCATTGGCGCTCGTTGGTGTTGGTTACTGATGCGTGCCATTGATTGCTTCAACACGAGTTTTGCAGGTCCTGTCTTTTTTTTTAAATATAATTTGGCTGTGTGCAACCTCGATGTCTTGATCAGAATACTGCTTCTTGTAGAGGCAGAAGGGGGCCGGGTGTGCCGGCCGAAAACTAGCAAATTTACTAGCACCTTGATTAGCATATTTTTAGCGGTCCGTTCTTTAAAGAAAAGACTATCAATTATGCATGCTAGTTTAAGACTATTCACAAATTATTATCAAGTGGTTCTATTAATGTCAACTCCATTAACGAATCATGCATGACATCAACCATGTCATATTATAGAAGGTTTCACCCCTGGCTTAGAAACAAAACTTATGCGTACCATAGGCCTGCAAAAAGTAAACTACTGTATAGAAGCAAATTACAATACCTAGTGGGCAATCTCCGTGCATGACAACCACCGAAATATAATACTTTGGACAAGTTTATCAATTCTACTTGCATATTTGTCTAAGTAGCGACCTTCATATGGAATTGCGTCGATGCAAGGATATAACATCTTAATTAGCGTACTACTAAGATTCGAAGATATATACTCCCTCCGTCCGGAAATACTTGTCATCAAAATAAATAAAAGGACATGTATCTAGATGTATTTTAGTTCTAGATACATCCCTTTTTGTCCATTTTGATGACAAGTATTTTCGGACGGAGGGAGTACTATCTTGAATGTTAGTTGTGCCATTAGTCAGATGTGTATACAGTATACAATCCAATTGTACGTATATTTATGTCAGTATGTGTGCTCATCAACGGTTCACCTTGTTTTGAAGCAACCCAGTCATCAGTATGATCGAGTGTTCGGACATATCCAGTATACACGTGTTTATGCATTTTAGCTGTGATTTTCTGCCAACGAATTATTGCATTCACGAGTGCTCTTATTGCTTGTGTGTAACCCAGGCGGTGCGTTAGTTGATGTAACTTCATAAAAAATGCGTCTATTTTTTTTCGAAAAGGGGGTTTGCTCCGGCCTCTGCATCAGAACGATGCATACGGTCATATTATTAATAATCAAAAGGTCCAACAAAAGTCTCGCAGTGGCAAAATAATGAAAAAGAAGGACCGCCACAACCGGCAGACAAAAGACAAATAGGAAACTAAACACCTATCCTATTACATGACCGCCATCCAAACCGGTTGTAGATATCCCGAGCTACCGTCTTCCAGCGGATAGATGAGGTAACCAAAGGCTCTCTGGCCTCCGTCGAAGTGAGTAGCGACCACATACGGATAAGTGTAGTGGCCCTGAAGATAACCTGCAAGAAATGAATATTTGTTGTTCTGTTAAAAATGCGTCTATAATTAAAGCGAGAACCTGTCCTTCCATTATGGATCAGTCAATGTTCTTAGTCAACTGTTTATCTTTTTCGCCTGCCCTTCTACCCGCCCCCAACCACCTGACTTGACGTCTGCGGTCGATGGTGGTTCCGTGTGTGCTTCGTTGCCCATCCCTTCTCTACTCGAGCTGCCACCTCTACCATCCCTCCGCGCCCCGGCCATACCTGTAAACCTCCCCTTTTCCTCTACTCCGTCGGCAACCGTGCTTGTCACTACATCCCGTCTCATGCTCCATGTTGCGATCTGTTGCTCTCTGCAAATCGAGTTGGATGATGTGAGGAAAAGAATCAGGACTAAGTAATATAAGTTTCCATGATTTCTGTTGTCATCACTTGCCAAAACTTTTCATACATTTCTATGGATTTTTGTTGTCATAGAAACAAGAAAAAATAACAAGGAAAGAAGACGACATGTTGATGTCCTTTCGCAGGACTGCATGGCGGTAACAGATATCCATGCCTAGGACTGCACATGTTCCCTGGGTGGCTGTCGTGGAGGATCTGCCAGTGGCATGTGAGAGTTCATCTCTGGTGTGGGTCGGCCTCTCCGCTAGTTGTCGACTGTGACGTCAAGATGGTGACCTTGCACGCATGCGGTGGTCGACCAATAGCGCTACGGTCCATGACTTTGTGGTGGTGATTTCGATCTAATCAGCCGGATGGTGGGAGCAGCGACTTCCTATGGATTCACGACGACAATGATCACTGAAAGGTCTTCGAGATCATCTCTTCTTATCCGGTGATTGACTTCGGCGGTGAGGTACAAATTATAGATGACGACTTCATGCAGATGAATGGTTGTGCAGTGGCGGCGAGCGTATGACATGTAGCTGTCGGGACCATGGAAAAGTGGTGGCCACACCACATATTTTGAGTTTGATGATGGTGCTACTAGAGCACCCGCTCTTGAGCTCCGCGGCGAAAGACTAGGTTAGACCCGAGTGGTTATACCTGGCATTGGCGATGTTTCTTATGCCGTTACCTTGTTGAAGGCATTGCTCGGATATACTCGGACTGATTCTTCAGGGTGAAAACCTAAATTCTAACCTTGTGGTTGAATCTAGCGACGATGGTGCTTGAGTATTGCTCCCTTCCTGAAGGCGTTGTTCTTGAAGAACCTCGTCGTGAACGTGGTGTGATGAGATTAGTGGTGCGGATATGGTCTCTGTTCTAGTTTGTCGATCCTATATCTGATTGCTTTGAGTTTTTTTCTTTCTTCCTCGCCTACTCATAGCTTTGGCCTTATATGACTTTGCATGTTGCCGGCGAGTTTTCGCATATGTGTGAGTTGATGTTGGTTGTATGAATCCTAGTTATGAAGAGGCCGGGTATGTGCTCATTGTGTTATATATCTTCTTGATGCTCCTTCTTAAGCCAATAAAATCAATCCTTTGTCGGAAAAAACGCAGAGATCCATGTCTTGAAAACTTGGGAAAGAAAGGAGCACGCGATTTGAAACCAAACACCTCACAAAACATGCACTAGGGTGTACTATGTCGTAAGAGCATCTATAACCCCAGCTCGCAAATGTGACCCCTGCACCGTGCATGGATGCTCCCGCGGACAACGACCGGTCATTCATCATTCCTCCGAGTCCGCAGCTGTCCCCCTCAAATCTATGCTACCCATGCAATGTGATCAACATTTTACGTAGAAATTACTTTAACTTAGCAGTAGCACGCATATATATTGGGAATGGCAAGTTTTGTACAATCGGACACAAAATGTATATCATCACCTAGATATAAGAATCGTAAACAATAAATAAACTCCTATGCATAGGCGTTGGCAACCGGAGGGGCTCGTGGTGTCGCTGTCTTAGGATGACGACGAGGAGATGATCCTGACTAGACGTCGGGCGGCACAGCTTGCTCCTTGGCGAGTCGAGCGGCTTTCACCCGGGCGGCGGCCCCCTCCTTCGGGAGGCGCCCGAAATCCTAGATGTCGACTCGGAGTGCCTCTGTATTTTTGCGGCTGCGGCGGCGAGCATCCAACTCCGCCGAAGTCAGTGACCCGAGGATGATGTCGTGGAGGAGCTCCTCCTCTGGATAAGCCAGCGTGGACCTGCAGAATCCGCAACCACTATGGGAGGAACCGTTTGTCTCCCCGGCCTGCTGCCTAGCACGGCTGGCTCACGCCTCTAATTCATATGTCCTCCTCACAGCATCGGCGATGCGGGAATGAGCATCCAACCCGAGACGGGAGGAGGAGGGGCCCAAAAGTGGTAGGCGAGTGTCGCGGAGGGTGATGGATCTGGACCGTCGCATATCATGATGGGCCGACGTGGTTGGCTGGATTGCCTCATCAGGCAACGGGGGTGAACACAAATCTCAATCTCCCACCCTTCACCCTTGTCCATCTGTGAACGGCGGAGCATGGAGCAAAGGGCAAGGTCCTCGACATCCAAATCCGACTACAACAAGGCATCCCAGTTGATGGAATCTGCCTCATTGCTGGATCTGCCCCTTAAATCATTGCCAGAACCAACCACTTTAGCCCGGGTAGGGAAACAGAGCTGATGGAAGTGGACAGGTGTGGAGTAGAAGGGGAGCGAACAGTTCGACGGGTGCCAGTCAACCCAGAAGATTGGGCTAACTATGTGGGGTCCGGTTGGGTGGAAATTTGTGGTTTGAGCAGTGACCAGGCTGTCCGGCCGGACGTTAGAGGGGATATGAGCGCTCCGGTTGCAGATGCTCAAAATCTGGGCAAGGGAAGCCTCACCCGACAGGTGGTATCTAGGCTAGGCTTGTGCCTCTCATCTCGAAAGCCCCCAAAAGTCCAGGAGATCTTATTTTGGGGATTTTATATGAAAAATAGGTATGATATTGCATCAATTAATCAAAAATGATTTATTCATTATTATTTTTTAAAAATTAAACCATTTTCATGACCAAGCGGGGTGGGATCAGACCTTGGCTCGGCATTTTAAGGCTGGGCTCTGGCAGGTCTGGCCATTTTAACATATTTATTTATTTTTCGGGGACTAAGCCGTTTTAAGTACTTGGTCAGCAATCTCTAACCAATGATAAGATAACAAGACTAGGCCTAGTATCATTACTCAATTCCTCCTGTATTTATGCCTGCTCATCACCAATTCACCTTGTCTGAAAGAATCCCAGTTGTCTTTCTTTTTTCCGAGAAAGCTCCACATTTATATTAGAAGACTTCGATCATCCTAGAAAATATATCATCGACGTGATCCTGTGCATCGCAGGTGGCAAGGACGAACTGGAAGAAATTGCACCATTAAGATAGTTGTTGGCGGCTGGGTCTTGTATGTGATGTAGGAGTGGATGTTGGTATTATGGACGGCATCGAGGCCTGGAGTTGGGAAAAGGGATTGGGAGGGTAAGAAGAAAGAGCAGCAGCAACTGTGGTGACACTGGGAGAGGTGTGGGTGGTTTACATCGGAGGGTTACACACCCTCTGTCTCTGTGGAAGATAACAATAGTAGCATAGGCCTGCAAAGTAAACCAACATATTTTTTTTCTTTGAGAAATAAGTAAACCAACATATGCAATTGAGAAGCGATCTAACAATACTTAGGCATCATTTGGTAGCAGGGGGATCCTCCCGGGGCGTCTTCTCCATGGAAATACCTGCCCTCACATCCAAACAAGGCCTTAGTGGGCAATCTCCATGACAATCATCAAACAATTGCTAGCTAGTTTTCTAATGCTAAGGAATCATTGCTTTGAATAAGCTGGGTACTAGTTGTACTAATTATGTGACGTTGGTAAGAAACTGTGTCCAGCAAAGGATAACATCTTAATTAGCATATTACTAAGACTTAAAGGTATATACTACCTTAAAGCATCAAGAGCCAGAGCCTTGCCTATTTTTTCATACAAATTGGGCCAACGCTGTCGTGTACGATTATGCTGTATTTCTTTCATTGATATATAGGAATAGAACAGTGTATATGTGGAGTGCACACAATCTTGTACGACTAAGCCGTGTCAAAAAAAGATTGATGGAACAAAGCTGTTTTAAGTACTTGGTCATCAAATCCCAAACCTATGATTAGACTGGGCCTAGTATCTCTTTTCAAAGTCAATTGCCCCGCTGGTAAGACGTGTTCAACAATTCAGTTATGTGCATCGTGCTCACCAGTTCACCTTGTTTTAAAAGCAACCCAGTCATCAGTACGAGTGTTTGCTCAAACATATCTGCCAATGTACACTCGTTTATGTGTTTTAGCTATGATTTTCTGCCCGTGTAATAATGCTTTCACGTGTGGTTTTTTTTTTCTCGTGCAACTAGCGCACAGTGTTAGTCAATGTAACTTCAACAAATATGCATATAATTGAATATTTCTGTTTTCCACATGATTTTTTATTACATTTCTAAGGATACTTGCTATCATGCAAACTAGCATTGTTAACCGCTTATTTGCGTGGTTATACTTTTATTGATAATTTTATATTTGGAAAGTATATTTTGACATTTTATTATTATTTACTTAAGTTTTGCAAATTTATTCGTTACCTAATTGTATACGAGGAATTAATCAGCAAGGAATGCCAAGAAATAGTCAGCTCTACAGAAACTGAACATTGAACTCCCGCCGGCGATGCCGCCAATCCCCACCTCGTCTACGGTGGCCTTAGGGCCTTGCGGGCGCGGTGGATCCCGGCCCTTGCTAGCGGGAGGGCTCCACTTTTGAGGTGTTTCTTTAAATTATGTTAGGGTTTGTGTCCTTCTCGGGAAGGCGAGACGGTGACGGCTCATGAAGATGGAATAAGGTTCTCCCCGTCTGGCCCCCATTCCGGTGGTGCGTCTAGAATAGTTGGTGGGCGTGTAGATATGTGTATCTGGTGGATTTGTTTTTGGTGGATCTGCTTGGATCTGGTCATCATTCGTCTATGTTCATATTTTAGAACACAATTATCCTAATCTCTAAGGACTCTGGTACACCAACGATTCAGTTTCTTTTCCCACAAAAAAAACTGAATCGTATTGTACCATAGTCCTTAAAGATTAGGATCAGTTTACAACGGTAGGTACACATGATACTTTTTTTTTATTTCTTTGTAGCTGTACATAACTTAATTATTGAAAAATTACATGCTTCAAAGAAAAAACAATACCATCTGACATTTATGTCTGAGGATAAAAAGAATGGCAAAGATTAACAATATGAAATTGTATTCATGTACAAGGATAAAAAGTATGGAAAAGATTAACAGCACCATCTGGCATCAAAGTGCTCGCATTATTGCACAGGACACTTGCGTACAATTTAGAACACAATTATTGGGCACAAGGTATATAATAGAAGTCAACCATAGTTAATTAAATGGTACGAATCAGTACTAGCTAGTGTTTTTCTTTTTGCGAGGTGGAGTTCCAGCTACGGTCATCCCCGTGTTGGCTCCCTATAAAAAGCATGCTGGTCCATCATTTGTGAATGTACCACTTAAGCAGCTTGTTAGCTCATCCCCATCGCATCTGTTCTTTCTAACATTTTCTTGCTCTGTTCACTGCTAGAACCACCCAATTCATCAATGGCTTCATCTCTGAAGGTGGCCGTCGCCATCGCCGTTTGCGTCATGCTCGTTCAGAACATGGGCCATCCGGCGGCAGCCACCGAATGCGAAGATTGCCTGGGCAAGTGTGTTGCCATTTGCATCGACTACGCTGAAACGTCGTGCAGAGGCATCTGCAACGCCATACCTCAACCTCCTGCATGCCAGACATGCAAGGACGGGGCCTTGATTCAGTGTGGTATCACATGCTACGGTGGTTGTACCCTCTTCTGCTAGTTGAACCGGCCGGCTGCGCCCTGTTGCTCGTCGTAAGCTGTATATCTGTGTACGTTTTTTTTATATCTATGTACGTTGGCACCTTGCTGTTGCTAATATAAGTCGTGTAAATAAGCGAGCGAATGTTGTCATTGTGTGCATATGGCAAATATTCCTTCGTTCTATCTATTGTACCCCTTCTTTTCAACCATCATTAATAAATATATACATGTGTGGAAGTTGTTTATGCTTTGTGCTTCCTTGTATCATGTGTCTAATGAGGTTATATACTTAACAATGGATAAATCCTTAGCTCGAGAATGCAGTTAAAAAGTACATAGTTGTGTTTCTTCACGGGTAGGGGTTCCGCCTTTCTCCCAGCGCTCCATGGCGGCATTGAGTTCGCAACAAATTCCTTCACAGCTTGGCTTCTTCTAGCGTAAAACTTCGTCCTAGTTTTTCGTAGATTTTCCGATTTGCAGAAAATACTGGTTTCATGTGCAATGTTTGATCATTCATGAATTATACCGACTAGTTTCATGCGAGATTAGTTTAAGACCGTTGACAAATTAATGTCAAGTTGTAGCTGCTTCTCCATTCATGAATTGTGCACGATCATAACAATCATATGTAGAAGGGTTTACACCCTCTCGCCCAGAATAAGATTAAAAAAACTAGAACCATAGGCTCGCAAAGTAAAGCAATATACCTAATTAAGCATGCATTTTAGGAATACTTAGTGGGAAATCTTTATGACAGACATAGAATATTGTAAGCTCATTTTCTAATACGGAGGAATCATTACTTTGAACAAGTTTTTCAATGCTAGTTGCATGTATGTAGTCTAATAAGTCGCGACATGCATAAGGAATTGCGTCAATCCAAGGATAGCATCATAATTAGAATAGTACTAATTAATACCTAAAGAAATACTCCATTAAGCATTAATAGATACAACAAATAAATGAATGATCAGGACGAGGAGCTCAAATGCTCCCTAATGAATAGTAAAATCAGAAAAGCTAATAGTAAAAAAATCCAAAACATTTTGGGTGCAAACTTATGTGCCTGCAAACATTTATCATAAAATGACATTTATGGAAGTCCTGGTAAGAAAAAATGATGCTCCAAAAATGCTACTCTAATGGAAGTATTTTTGGAGTGTTTTTTTTTCATGACTTCCAGCTATATTTGTGCATGTTCATCACCAGTTCACCTTGTCTGAAAGAAACCCAGTTATCTTTCTTTTCTGTGAGAAAGCTCCGTATTTATATTAAAAGATTTCCAACATCCCAGAAAACATATCTTTGATGTGGTCCAGTGCATCCTAGATGGAAAGGACCAACTGGAAGAAATTGCACCATTTAAGATACTTGTTGGCGGCTGGGTCTTGTAGGTGATGTTTGTGTTATGGACGGCAATCGAGGCCTGGATTTGGGAAAAGGGATTCGGAGGGTAAGAAGAGAGAGCAGCAGCAACAGTGATGACAGGCGTCATGGCGCTTGCTGAGAAACTGGGAGAGGTGTGGGTGGTTTGCATATGAAAGTTTCACACCCTCCGGCTCTGAAGAAGAAAAATAATGATACCATAGACCTGCAAAGTAAACTAACAACTCGAATTAAGAAGCAATTTGACAGTACTTAGTGGGCAATCTCCGCGACAACCAATGAGATATATATTGTGAGCTAGTTTTATAAAGCTAAGAAATTATTGCTTTGAATAAGATCGGTACTAGTTGTACTAGTTGCATGTTGTCTAACATGTGACATTGTTAAGAAATTGCGTTCAGCAAAGAATAACTTCTTAATTAGCATATATATGACTAAGACCTAAGTGAATATACCACCTTAAAGCATTAAGAGCTAGTGCCGCTTGCCTATTTTATCCTACAAATTGCGCCAACACTGTCGCATATGGATTAATTTAGTAGTAAATATGTTGTATTTTTCCATTGATATATATGAATGGATCAGTGTATATGTGGAGTGCACACAATGCTGTATGACTGAACCGTATGAAAAACAAATTGCTGGAACTAAGCCGTTTGAAGTACATGGTCAGCAATATCGAACCAATGATAGGATCTCAAGACTTGACATAGTACCTATTTTCAAACCAATTCACCCTCAAACAAAATATTTTCAAAGCCAATTGCACCGCTAGTAAGATGTGTCCTACAATTCAGTTATATGCATCGTGCTCATCACTAGTTCACCCTGTTTTAAAGCAACCTAGTCATCAGTATGAGTGTTAGTTCAGACTTATCTGTCAATGTGCATTTTAGCTATGAGTTTCTGCAACCAGCGCGGAGTGTTAGTGAATATAACTTTATCAAATATGGATATAATTTAATATTTTGGTTTTCCACATGAATTTTTATTACGTGTCTAAGGATAGTTGCTATCATGAAAACTAGCATTGTTATCCGCTCATTTCCACGGTTATACTTCTATTGGTAATTTTATATTTTGAAAGTATATTTTGGTACTATTAAATATATTTTTTGCTTTGAAAATATGCATTGTTGTAGTTACCTAGTTTTATATGAGGAAGTCATCAGCAAGGAGTGCCAGGAAATAGTCAGTTCTACTAAAAGCTGAACTTTAGATGTTCTTCTTTTAAAATCATTCAATTCAAACATATTATTTAAGAACACCTAAATTCATCCCACATGCACTAAGAACACCTGTGGGGTTATATTTTTTAAGCATGCAGATGTAGATTCTGAGATAAGAGAAAGGTTTGATAGCTCCTGGGTGCCCCTATACCCTCTATGAATAGTAAATTCAAAAGAATAAAAAAATAAAAATCTAAAACTTGGCGACATCAAATATGGTCAAAATTTGTAGGTTCTTGCAAGTTTTCATGACGAAATCTCGTGTGGAGCTCTTCGAATATCATGAGTTTCACATTTTAGTGCCGAAAGTGCTCAAAACTTTAAGCATTCAAATCTTTTTCTTGTATAGAGCTCCTCGAATGTTTTTTTGGCATGAAACCTTGCAATCACCTACAAAGATCATAGTTGATTTTGCAAGTTTCAGATTTTTTAATCTGTTTTCCACTTTTCTTTAATTTACTGTTCATAGAGGGTGTAGGGGCACCTGGGATAACTAAGTTTTTGGAGAACTTACTCCCAAAGTACGCAATATGATCTTTCTACGGCTATACAAAATGTGTATAGCTCTTTTTACCGGTTAGTACGGGTACTCAGTTGGATCATAATGTTTTATGGTCGAACCCGTACTACTGACTGAAGTTGATGAATGAGAAATCTTCGATGAAACAATGTGATACATGAGCGCCCATAATCTTGTCGGTGTCATGGAGGGAACCAGAGTAAGAGATTCCGACCAGTCGTGGCCTCTTCAACTTCAGCAAGGAAGTCAGCGAGAAACTTGGACTGTCATGTGTACTCAGCGTCCGACATTATGCCCTTCATGAGCATGCGGTACATAATTTTAAGATGAATGGCATGGGTGGCATTGTTGTTGACAAAGTACTGGTGGAGGCAAGTCCATGCTGTGAAGAAGTGACGTCGGAGGACATTGCAAGGTGCAGAAGACTACCGTCGATCGTGGTGTAGATCCACACTGTCGGTACATCGCAACTCGGGATCGTCGATGTTGAGTTCGAACGTCTTGTTAATGTGGTCGAGTACAACGCCACAACGCAGGTGGAGAGGACGAACAACAAGAATTCTGACATTTATGATAATTGTTGGTGGGTGGGTCAGAGTTTGAAAGGGATGTAAGAGCGGATGTTGGTATTATGCACGGCAATGGGGGCCTGAAGTTTCAAAAATTAATTGAGAGGGCAAGAAGAGAGAGTTGAAGCAGTGGTGACGATGGGCACCATGGCGCCGGCAGAGAAACAAGGAGAGGTCTGCATGGTTTACGCCTAAAGGGAGGTGGCACTAGAATTGGTCTGGGTGTTGCTCAATGGCGACCAGATGGCTCTAATTACAAAGCTGACTTATATAATGCTTGCATCAAGGTTTACAAGTGTCGATGTACAGCACATCAGAGAATGAATAGAGAGAGCCCTAACAAACTGCAACATGCAGAAAGGCACGCAAATGTGCACAAAAGATCTTAGATCCTAACCTCTAAGGACTATGGTACAACACAAGCTTTTCTACAGCTACGGGGGCTTGCGTTGGGAGGGGGTTACGTAATGATTTGTTAATTCCTAATTGGTCATTAGTGGGGGTGTGGCGCTCATCCTGCAATTCAGGGGGTGTTTGATTAGTTCAGAATGAAGTTACGTAGGGTATATAAGATGCAATACGTAGTTCTAGCATGTTTGGTACAACGACTACAACGGTACATACAGCTGATGCATTGTTTAACAATATTAAACTGAAATCGTGTACTACAAGGGTTAGCAAATGGCAAAGACTAACAATAAACAAACCGTACAAACGTATAGGCCACTTAGCTGTATATAATCCTTCTCATGTCAAAGTGGAAGCATTCAATCATTGGTGCACAAGTGTATATGATATTGAAGTCAACAATAGTTCAATTAAACAATACGGACCGCACTCGAAAAATATTTCAGCGATACAAATCAGTAATAGCTAGTTCTCTTTTTTTTTTTGCAAGGTGGAGATGGAGTACTAGCTAGCTAGCTAGTACTGGGTGGACCTCACCTTGGCTGCCTATAAATAGCATCCTCTCCATCATATGGGAATGCACGAGTTAAGCAGCTAGCTAGCTCATCTCCATCCATCGCATCTGTTCTTCCTCAATCCTCTATTAGAACCACCCACCCAATTCATCAATGGCTTCATCTCTGAAGGTGTTTGCTGCCATGGCCGTTTGCGTCTTGCTTGTGCTGAACATGGGCCAGCCTGTGGCAGCCACAGAATGCAAAGATTGTCTGGGCGACTGTGTTGACATTTGCGTCGACTACTCTGACACTACATGTAGCGGCATCTGCACCGCCAAGCCTCCAGCATGCCAGTCATGCAAGAACACGGCCTTCCTTGCGTGCGGTGGCACATGCTACGGCGGCTGTGCCCACTTCTGCTAAAGCCTACAATGGCTGTAAGCTGCCTGTGTGTGTTGGTACCTCGTTGTTGCTCTTCGTTTGGCAAATGTTCCTTCGTTCTATTGTTCCTCTTCGTTTTATTGTTCGCCTTTGTGTCAACCATCGGTAAATAACTAAATATACATGCATGTGTGCAAGTCATGTATATATGCTTTGTGCTTCTTTGTATAATGTGTCTGACGTGCTCATACTGTGCTTATACAATAGGGATAAACCATATCTCAAGAACACAGTTACAATATACGTAGTTCAGCTCCCTCATACTAGGGGTTTGCCTTTCTCTCAGCGGCTCATCTGACGGCATAGAGCTCGCATCTAATTTCTTCAACACGTGGAATTTCTCCCTAGCTCATCCATTATTCTCCGCACTTGTGAAATTTCTATTTAAAAGTCAATGTTGGGACTTCACCCACAGGATCGATCACATCAAAGTAGACGAAAAACACGCGCACGAAAACTATGGCCAAAGGCACGTGTTGTGCTCCTTCTTTTTTCATTTTCTCCTTTTTCTCACGGTGTTACAAAAGACTCACGGCCTATACATATATATATGCATCGTCCTGGCTAACAAGTTAGCCGACTTGACCTAGACATCCTACTAATCCTACTAGGACAGGCACATGACTCAAGTCCTAACCGGACTCTCCTAATCTAATTATAGGGCGACGTGGATCACAAGCTTTCCTACACATACTACTAGTAGTCAGACTCAAACGCTAATCAGTACGGCCAAGTATACTAATCCTAGCAGAACTACTACAACTCATGCTGCTTTCAGTTTCCTTGGCTGGACTAGACTCTGATCCTGGACACGTACTGCATGTCTAACTTGGACTCGATCAAGCTAATTAACCTAGTACTCACGATCTGGCTACAAACTAAACAGATTACACCTTAAGATTACCTAACAGCCAATGAGGCCGGCGGTGGGTGGCCATGGAGGACAGCAGTGGTTCCACGGCGATGCACCAAGCAACGTCATTTCAACAGATTTTTAGTGTCAAAAAATATATATACTTTCCACAGATTTCTCTGTAGCTCATCCCATAAATTGTTCATTTGTCAAATTATTACTATTTAAAAGTCCATTTTTTAATTGGTATCTTTACTCTTACTACTATTCATTAGTTTGTCAAATTAGTGATTATAATTAACTAAACTCAAGACATTACATTACGGCAGGCGATTGATCATAATTATCTTCTTTGAGTTCTCAATCATCAATCGATAACATTGATGATAGACAAGAGGATGGTGCCCACATCCTTTTCCCCCTCCACAAATTTCCCCCTAACTCTTCCATTATTCTCCTCACTTGGAATTTCTATTTAAAAGCCAATTTTGGTTAATCGTTATCTTTACATTTACTGTTTATTAGTTCATCAGATTGGTGATTAGTTAACTAAACTCAACTCAAGACATTACATCGCGTTGGGCGTTTGACCGTGGTTATCTTCTATACCTTCTTCTCAATCATGTGATAATACTGATCAACAAGAAAAATGATAATAGTGATCATCTATGCATGGTACCACATGTCGTCTTCTTCCTCCACTCACCACACATAACCATGTCACGGTTAAACAAAGTCGAACCTTTTCTCCCCCACTCTCCCCTCCCACCACTCTAGCTTCACGTTTTCCTTCTCATTCTCGCTCATACCGAACTATCATTGTCAAATCATAAATTGCAGTCCAACTCATAAATCTTGAAGGTGCATTTAGACTTGGCACATGGGGCTTACTCTTAATTAAGTCTAAATCTCACCACGTTATCAAAATTTGCCACCATGATAGTTGAGGTGTACCTCACGGTAGTTCTGACGAGCAGTGGCAGAGCCAGGAAAATAGAATGAGGGGGGCCAAGTGTTGCTAAGCTTGTTGGGGAGGGACAGTCCATGAATAATACACTAATTTAGCAGATAAAATATCATTGTTTGCATGCATATTAGGCTGAAATCAGTGGTTTTGGGAGGGGGGGGGGCAAGGCCCCTGCTCATCCCCCGTCTCTGCCATGCCACTGTTTCTAAGGGGCTTATAGCAAACTGGTTGTTGAATTTATTGTAGTAACCTCCTTGATTTTCTCAAGCACCAACCACCTCTAGATGATGTTCATGTTACCAAAACGCTCCACCGCCATCTTTGATGAAGATAATTGTGTTCCCTTTTAAAAGATGGATGGACTCTGTGCTAGCTGCATACCGTGCCATTCATAGGGCTCCTTTGTGTCAGCTCCTTGGTGTCAGCGGCTCTCTCTGGTCATCTCGGAAACATCTCACAGAGAGAGGACAGGGGGTGATATTTTGCAAACCCATCAATAAATCGCTCTAGGTTCTTGGAGCCACCTTATCGCTAGGTAGCACATTTGTGACCAAACTGTTCACAAGCAAGAGTTATTTGACATTTGCCCATATCTTCAACCCAACCAGCCATAAGTTGTAGTAGCGTTAGTGTTCTTGGACAAAGTTTAGCAAAGTTATCATATGCTTTCCACATCCATAATGATCGTCAATATCGAGAATATAGCGTTCAAACTCACTCTGGCATATTTGCCTAACCAACCTCCATTACCATATTTTTTGGAGGCCCCCAACATATTTGGCCTCCTAGCCTCCATACGTGGAGCACGGGAGGGACGTTTTGGAGTTCACTCCCCAGTTTCATGGGCATGGCGGTAGGAAAATTTCCTGCAACCACCTCGCTCAGAATCGAGCTCTCCACTAAAAATCGAGCGTCGTGGCTAGGAATCGACTTCCAGCAATGATGGGAATCGGCCTCCGCTGCTCCGAATCAAGCTCCGACGCTATTGGCAATAGGCATTTGCATCTTCAAAGGAAAAGTAGTCACTAAACACAAGTTGTTGCACCCCCATGATGAACAATAAAATTGAAATAAATAACAAAAAGTATTAAAAGAACTCGTGAAAAGATTGGTAATGTGGGATGAGCAAAACATCACTACCATGGGATGTACATCCCTAGTCAAGTATGTACTTGCATGCCTTGCGATCTACCACATCACACTCGGCACCTTGAAGAGCATCAAATTCCCACATATAATTCCTATCATGCGCCAAACGGAGGACCTGGAATAAAATGACTTGGTCCATGTCTAATCTCAATACAACTCCCTACTTTATACTCCCATTCCCTTTTCCAACTACTGCCAAATACGTTGTCAAGACATTACATCATGTCGGGTGATTGGCTGTGGTTATCTTCTTATGTTCTCTCATTTATCTCCTCTGCACATGAATCATCCACGGGTAGCTACTTGCCTTGTGGGAAGAAGGGGGAAATCTGCATCTCAATGATAGGTGTCCCTGTGTTGTAGAGGAATTATGTCGGACAGGATATGCCGATTCAGATTTGGTTGTCAGAGTTTCCAGCCTTCATAAATTTTGGCTATCCACCTTTTAGGGATTATAGATATCCAAATTTTTATTAATTGTTCTATGGATGTTATTAATCTCCTTATGTTCCATTCATTAACTTCTTTTTTGAGAGTATGCCTAGGCGTATCATAGCTTTAGAGAAGGCGGAATTTTGTTTACAAGAAGACTACCACTCGCTACGAACAATGAGCATAACACAAAAACCACACCCAGGGAAGTTCACTCACAGACACCTATGACCAAACAAACTATGAAACAAAAGAGCATGTCCTAACTGAGAACAACACCGCATCTTGACCAACGTGGGGCACCTCCAAAGACCACCAACTCCAACTAGACTGCACTTGTCGACGTGCCATCTACCATATGCCTGAGAGGAGGTGGAAAGTGGATGGCATGACTTGATCACAACCAAGAAAGACATCATCTTGTACACACCAGCGATGGGTGTACATATTGTTGTTGGGGATCAAATAGGACTGCGGCGAACACCATAGGAGAACAACAAGGAACTGAGCTGTGTCTCCAAACACAATGCTTCCAACAGAGGAGTGACGTCAAGGACGCCGCCATCGTGTGGATCCAACACTGAACTGAGGCTTTTTCCCGGAGACAACACACGACTCCTAACGAGGGAAATGGCGAACACACCTCGACGATGCAAAGGAGGGCGATGACACCCACGTGTACCATCACCGCCATTCTGGAAAAATCCATGCAAGATTTTCATCCCAACATCGCACATCTCCACACCTCGAAGGAATTGGCAAGCACTGTCCATGTATCCTCGCACTGCCACCACCGCAGCACATTGCCATCGTAGATGTAAAGCCGAGGACCGCTGATAGACTGCACGACAGAGAGAAACACTGCCCAACAAACAACTTCAACCTGACCGGAGAATAACAGGCACCCAACACCTCTGGCAAGGGTCGGACCGTCTGCGGCGACTCTCGCCCGCTCCAAGAGACAACCTTGCGACGACTCCATCAGCTAGGGCCAAGATCGGACCCGGGCAGGCTCAGTTTTGACCTAGCCCACTATGTACATCACCGTTGCTCGCCACACAGCCCATAGGTGGTCGGATGCTCGACAGGAACTCCATCCTGGCCGAGGCATCTTAGTGTCGCCACCAACTTGGCTAGTAGCTCACGCTGCCGCCTCTAGTTGATGCGGCACGCCAGTCCGATGCTTGTCCCCGCCAAGGCATCCACGCCTCTCACCGTGCGCCAATGGAGATCACGGATCGTAACCCGCACCACCAGTCGTACAAACCTAGAGAAAACCCATCTTCGCGTGAAGGACAAGCAGTCGGGATGGGCCACTCTCACCCGCCGCCTTTGACAGTCGGCATGGCTGCAACCGCTGACGCCAGCGGCGACTGTGGCCCGAGGGGGTGGACAGATCGATCGCCGCTATTCTAGGGTTGGGGTCCTCCGGAGTCGCTCGCACGAGCGACCCGGGAGGAGCATGAGGGGAGATGTTCCATTCATTAACACACTCATTCTGTAATTCGGCACAAAAACACTTATTCTGTAAATAAACATAACTAAAATATCTTTTTCATACATAGAATTACCGATGACCAGTTCATGAAATTATTTTTGTTTCAGGTGGTTTTAAGATAAAAAGTAATTGGCGTGATCGTATTTGGGCAATTCGGAATGATTTTTTTAACACAGTACAGACGCAAGCGCTCATACATACGCGCATCCACTCACCCTATGAACGCACAGACGCACACCCTACCCCTATGAGCACATTCGAGAGACTGAGCCGGCATATCACCCTACCCCTATGAGCACCTTCGAGAGACTGAGCCGACATATCATCTTGAGATATACGAAGTCACCGTGGGCGTCTTGCGAGCATCAGAAATTGAACCGTGGTGGGCTGGGGATACCACTGTCCCTCTAACCATCCAACCACGGGTTGGTTCGCAATTCTGAACGATTTTGAGAAACAAAATTATACAGACCAACCGCGTGAGAGCTGAAAATAAAAAAGAAATGCAAAAGAGTTTTTATTTGAGAGAAAGAAATGCAAAAGGTAGGCGAACCCGTGCATCTTCATGGAAACCCAAGTACTGGGCTATGGCTGGAGAAGGTTTCCCACAGCGCAGACAGGCCAGTGACCAGCTCATCATATTATATAGTGCGTCTAGGGTTTATACTCCCTCCGCTCTCAAATATTTGTCTTTCTAGAGATTTCAAAAAAAAATGACTATGTACGAAGCAAAATGAGTGAATCTACACTTTAAAATATGTCTACATAAATGTCTAGAAAAACAAATATTTAGGAACAGACGGAGTAGTTGATAGCCACTACACCAGAAACCAGTCACTGAACTCAAACTGCAGCGCAAAGCTTTAAGAAAGAACGTCAACAAGTTTTTGAAAACATGAACTGCAGATCTTGATTATTCTTGAAAATATGAACATTTTTTACTCATTGATCCATTTCTAAGAAACAGGAACATTTTTTGAAAAGTTTGAACGCCGTTTGCAAACAGGAATATTTTTTTAAACTTTGAACAAATTCAAAAGTATGAACATTTTTAGGATCTATGAACCACAATTGAAATCGGGTACATTTATGAAATTCCGAGAGAAAAAAATGGAAAATGCGAACATCTTTTTAAAACACAAACATTTTAAACTCCCGACCGAAATATAAAAACACGAAAAGAAAACTCCCGAACAAATTCTGAAAATGAGAACAATATTTGGAATTCTCAAAAATAAAACGTGAACAGTTTTGAAACCACTAAGATTTCCTGAAAAGGGAACATTTTCTGAAATTCCTCAAATCAATTTAAAAACACAAACAAATTTCTGACAACATGGACATTATTTGAACAAGTGTATTTTTTTTAATTTCATGAACAAATGTTTTGGAAAACATTGTTTTTCGAATATTCGGAACAACTTTTGAAAAAAGAGAAATAAAGTTGAAAAAGAAGAAACAAAAATAAAAAATGAACATTTTTCAAAAATTACAAACATTTTCTGAAGCAAAAAGATAGAAGATTTTGAATTGTCAAGAGTTGATGTGCATCGCAGGTGGCAAGGACAAACTGGAAGAAATTGCACCATTAAGATAATTGTTGGCGGCTGGGTGGATGTAGGAGTGGATGTTGGTATTATGGACAGAAATTGAGGCCTGGAGTTGGGAAAAGGGATTGGGAGGGTAATAAGAGAGAGCAGCGCAACAGTGGTGACAGGGCGTCATGGCGCTGGCGGAGACACTGCAAGAGGCGTGGGTGGTTTTACGTCAAAGGTCACACATAGACATGGCCAACTGTCGGGCCGGGCCGGGCTTCAGGCCGGGCCGAACAAAGCCCGATGCAAAAACCCTGGGCCCGAGCCCGGCCCGGCTCGGCCGTCGGGCCTAAAAAACAGGCCTGAGCCCGGCCCATCAACCAAAAAGCCCAACGGGCCGGGCCTCTTCGTTAAATGGCAAATATGGCGGGCTCGGGCCTGGCCCGGCCCAGCCATCGGGCCTAAAAATCAGGCCCTAGCCCGGCCCATGGGCAAGGTTGGGTCGGGTCGGGTCGGGCTTTTTCGGGCCGGGCCGGGTTGCCCATGGCCGGGTCTAATCACACACCCTCTGTCTGTGAGGAAAATAAAAATAATACCGTAGGCCTGCAATGTAAACCAACATATGGAATTAAGAAGCAAATTTTTTTTTTTGAGAGAAAAATTTCAATCTATTCATCTTTAATCATGGCAGTACAACGAACACTAGAAAAAAAAATTACATCCAGATCCGTAGACCGCCTACCAACGAATACAAACACTGAAGCGAGCCGAAGGCGCGCCGCCGTCATCACCCCTCCATTGCCGAAGTCGGGCGCAACTTGTTGTAGTAGACAGTCGGGAAGTCGTCGTGCTAAGGCCCCATAGGACTAGCACCTCAGAACAGCAACCGTCGCCGATGAAGAATAACATAGATCGGAAGGATCTGAAGACACGCGAACGAAGACGAACAACGACGAGATCCGAGCAAATCCACCAAAGATAGATCCACCGGAGACACACCTCCACACACCCACCAGCGATGCTAGACGCATCGCCGGAACGGAGACTAGGTGGGGAGACCTTTATTCCATCTTCAGGGAGCCGCCGCCGTCTCGCCTTCCTGAGCAGGACACAAACCCTAACGAGATTGAAAAAATCGACTAAAATCGGAGCCCTCTTGCCGGCCTTTGCCCGGATCCACCGCGCCTCCATGGCCCTAGGGCCACTCGAGACGAGGCGGACCGGCGCCGGCGCCGGCGCCGGCGAGAGGCACGAACCCTAACTTTCTTTCTTGAAGGAGGAGGCGGAGGAGACCAGGAATTAAGAAGCAGTTTAACAGTATTTAGTGGGCAATCTCCGTGACAACCATTGAAAAATTGCTAGCTAGTTTTCTAATGCCAAGGAATTATTGCTTTGAATAAGCTCGGTACTAGTTGTACTAGTTGCATGTTGTACGCTGGTAAGAGATTGTGGCCCTGTTTTGTTACGGGGACTAGACTAGAAAAAGTCTTTTTTAGTACCGATGTAACCAAACAGAAGGGATTTTTTTAGGGACTAGAAAAAAAACTCTATTGGAGGGTTTTTCTTTTAGTCCCTGAGACTAAAAAAAGTCTAGTCCCTTGCAACCAAACATCCCCTGTGTCCAACAAAGCATCAAGAGCCAGAGCCTTGCCTATTTTATACGTACAAATTGGGCCAACGTTGTCGCGTACAAATTAATTTAGTAGTAATTAGTAATTATGCTGTATTTCTTTCATTGATATATAGGAATAGATCAGTGTATACGTGGAGTGCACACAATCTTCTACCACTAAGCCGTATCAAAAAAAGATTGCTGGAACAAAGCTGTTTTAAGTACTTGGTCATCAAATCCCAAACCTATGATTAGACTGGGCCTAGTATCTCTTTTCAAAGTCAATTGCCCCGCTGGTAAGACGTGTTCAACAATTCACTTATGTGTATCGTGCTCACCAGTTTACCTTGTTTTAAAAGCAACCCAGTCATCAGTATGAGTGTTTGTTCAAACCTATCTGCCAATGTACACTCGTTTATGTGTTTTAGCTATGATTTTCTGCCCATGTATACTTGCAGATAGGCTTCAGCAAGGGAGGGGCGATGATGGCGACGCGCCTAGTCGCTTCATGCTTGTAGTCGTGGCTTGGTCGTCTGCGGATCTAGATGGAATTTTCATCATTTCTGGTGTTTGTTGTACTCTACCATGATTGAAGATGAATAGATCGGAAATTTTCTCACCGAAAAAAGAATGTGTTTTATAAAAACATACACCTTCAATTCGAACATATTATTTAAGAATGCCTAATTTGATCCTACACATACAGGAGGAACACCTGCCGGGTTATATTTGATAAGTATGTACATGTAGATTATAAGATAATTGTACAACTAAGTTTGGAAAGAACTTACCGTGGAAGTCCATAGTATGATATTCGTTCGGTTATACCAAGTGTGTAGCCGTTTTTACCGGTGAGTAAGGGTACTCACTCAGATCATAATGCTTTATGGTTGATCCCGGACTACTGGCCCGAGTTGATGACTGAGATTTTTTTTTCGAATGAACAAGGTGATATATGAGACCATCATCTACCGTGGTGCATTTCCACAACAGAATCCTGATGTCGGCATGCCGCACTCAGGATCATCAACGTGAAGTTCAGATGTCTTGTTAATGTGGCTGAGTGCATCGCAGGTGGCAAGGACGAACCAGAAAAATTGTGCCATTTACGCTAGTTGTCGGCACATGGGTCGAGTTTGTGACTGAGATAGGCGCCATGGCGCAGGTCAGGGGCACCGAATGGGAAGTGGAACTTGAATTGATCTGGGTGGTGCTGAAAGGGAGAAACTCTGTATTGCTTTCCTCAAGGTTCACAACTGTTGATGTACACAATGCATCAGCGAAGGATCACAAAGAGAGCCCTAACTAACTACTCCCTCCGTCCCAAAATAAGTGACTCAAAAGTGACTCAACTTTGTACTAAAATTAGTACAAAGTTAAGTCATTTTTGAGTCACTTATTTTGGGACGGAGGGAATACAACATAAGCAGTGGCTGAGTTGTAGTGCCGAATCTGGATTGGCCAGTACAAATGAAAGCCCACTATTTTTTCTCTCATGGCTAAGTCTGGTATCAACCCAAACTTTTTTTGGTATGGGCTGGTCAGGCCATCACCCATTTGGCATGAGTGTAGCTCCGCCAGTGAACATACAGAAGGCGTGCATAGGTGCACATATGACGACCAATGGAGAGATCTCGTATCCTAATCTCTAAGGACTATGTTACACCAACGATTCAGTTTCTTTTCCCACAAAAAAAAAACTGAATCGTATTGTACCATAGTCCTTAGAGATTAGGATCAGTTTACAACAGTAGGTACACATGATCCCCTTCTTTTATTTCTTTGTAGAAGTAGTACACAACTTAATTATTGAAAATACCATCTGACATTTATGTACGAGGATAAAAAAGTGGCAAAGATTAACAATATTAAATTGAATTCATGTACCAGAATAAACAGAATGGCAAAGATTAACAATACCATCTGGCATCAAAGTGCTCACATTATTGCACAGGACACTTGCGTACAATTTAGAACACAATTATTGGGCACGAGGTATATAATATATAGCATAGAAGTCAACCATAGTTAACTAAGTGATACGAATCAGTACTAGCTAGGTTTTTTTTTCTTGCGAGGTGGAGTACCAGCTAGCTAGTTAGGGTCATCCTCGCGTCGGCTCCCTATAAAAACCATGCTGCACCATCATTTGGGAATGTACATCTTAAGCAGCTAGCTAGCTCATCTCCATTGCATCTGTTCTTTCTACCATTTTACCACCCAATTCATCAATGGCTTCATCTCTGAAGGTGGCCGCCGCCATCGCCCTTTGCGTCATGCTCGTCCTGAACATGGGCCATCCGGCGGCAGCCACCGAATGCGAAGATTGCCTGGGCAAGTGTGTTGCCATTTGCATCGCCTACGCTGAAACATCGTGCAGAGGCATCTGCAACGCCATACCTCAACCTCCTGCATGCCAGACATGCAAGGACGGGGCCTTGATTCAGTGTGGTATCACATGCTACGGTGGTTGTACCCTCTTCTGCTAGCTGAACCGGCCGGCTGCGCCCTGTTGCTCGTCGTAAGCTGTATATCTATGTACGTTTTTTTATATCTATGTACGTTGGCACCTTGTTGTTGCTAATATAAGTCGTGTAAATAAGCGAGCGAATGTTGTCATTGTGTGCATATGGCAAATATTCCTTCGTTCTATCTATTGTACCCTTTCTTTTCAACCATCATTAATAAATATATACATGTGTGGAAGTTCCTTTAGCTTTGTGCTTCCTTGTATCATGTGTCTAATGAGGTTATATCCTTAACAAGGGATAAATCCTTAGCTCGAGAACGCGGTTACAAAGTACATAGTTTTGTTTCTTCACGGGTAGGGATTCCGCCTTTCTTCCAGAGCTCCATGGCGGCGTAGAGTTCGCAACAAATTCCTTCACAGCTTGTCTTCTTCTAGCGTAAAACATCGTCTTGATTTTTCGCAGATTTTCCGATTTGCAAAAAATACTGGTTTCATGTGCAATGTTTGATCATTCACGAATTATGCCGACTAGTTTACTGGAACAGGTTTGTCCGGCTCCGGTGAGGGAGGGGCGATGACGGCGTCGCGTACGTCTTCGGCTCGCTCCAGCGTGCTTGCAGTCGTCGGTAGGTAGTCCATAGACCTGGCTGTTTACCTCTTTTGATCTCTGTGTTGCCATGATCGATGATGAATAGATTGGAAATTTTTCTGTCAGAAAACAAAAGTAGGTTTTTGGGTGATAAATTATGTGGCATGCACATGCGGAACCATGATGAAGGTGCCCTACCCTACCACGTGCCATTGTTTAAGCCGAGCGTTCATGTGAGTGTGCCCATCAGCCATGTGACATCCAACTTGTTTACTCGTCCTCGTGGGAAGCGCGCGGCAAGGGGAGAGAAGACCACCGAGATCTGCCGGCGAGGAAAGAGGGCGCCGATGGCCGCCGTCGCCCCCGCGCCGGAGGACCACGTGGCCGCAGACGCCGGCAAGCTCGTCATCCCCCACGCGGAAGACGACGAGCAGCGAGGGGGCTGCTGCAGCTGCTGCGGTGCCGCGTCTTCGTCTCTGGCGAGGCGAGCCACGTCCTGGTGCCGCCGGAGGCTCGTCGGACGGACCGAGCCGGCCGCCAAGCGTGTGCTCGTGGCGGTGGCGGCTGGCACGGAGCCGCTCGAGGCGGCCGCCGCGGCCGACATCCTCAACCGCGCAGGCGCAAGGGTCACCGTCGCCACCGTCGGCTCCGCGTCGTCCGAGGGCCTCGTCGTGGAGGCCGGCCATGGGGTCAGGTTCGCCGCGGACGGCAGAGTCGCCGACCTGGAGGCAGAGCAATTCGACCTCATCGTCCTACCGGTACGTGCGCCCTTCTCCATGCCCAGTCAAACAAACTACAGCGTCAGTGTCATCGTCATCCTCAGTTCATTACCACCTTCGTCCTCGTGTTGCTGCCTGCTGGTCGTAGGGAGGAACGGCCGGATCAGCAAACCTTCGGGGCTGCAAGCAGCTGGAGAATATGGTGAGGAAGCACGCGGAGAAGGGGCGGCTGTGCGGCGCCATCGGCGCGTCGCCGGCGGTGACGCTGGCCGAGTGGGGCATGCTCAAGGGCTTCAGGGCTACCTGCCATCCGGCTCTGGGGCGGCTGGGCGACGACGGGGTGATCGCTGTGGACGACAGGGTGGTGACGGACAGGAACGTGGTGACCAGCCAGGGCGTCGGGACGGCCATCGAGTTCGCGCTCCAACTGGTGGAGCAGCTCTACGGCCAACGCACGGCGGAGGAGGTCGCCGGACCTTTGGTATGTACGTACGTACGGTCTAGCTAGTGTACAACCAATAGTTCTTCACTTCATCAATCTTCTTACATATTATTGTTACTATTATTTGTACAATTTTCTTACATATATATGCAACTACTAGTATATGCGCCCCCAGCAAGGAGTCAAGTACACCATCCAAGAGTACAACCATATCCAATGGAAGTGCACCGGCACACCACGGGTTCTTGTGCCGGTTGCCGACGGCTCGGAGGAGATGGAGGCTCTCAACCTGATCGACGTCCTGCGTAGGGCAGGCGCACATGTCACGGTCGCGTCGGTCGAGGAGGACACGCCGCGCATCGTGACCCGCCATTACAAGCTCAATCTGATCGCCGATGTGATGCTTGAACGGGCCGCTGAAATGGAGTTCGACCTCATCGTCATGCCGGTAATTAAGTTGGAATTGAGTCGAGCATTTCTCATTTTCTCGAAAAGAAGGCAAACCCTCGGCCTCTAATCATGATTGTTGCTCTTTGGAGGACTAGTTGAGTGACATTGTTGTTTGTTGTATCTTGTATGTGTATATTATGTATGCATTATAGGGTGGTCTTCCTGGTGCTCTCAAGTTCACCAGTACAGAGAAACTTGTGGGCATGTTGAAGAAACAGGCAGAATCTGGTAGACCTTACGGTGCAATATGCGCTTCCCCTGCTCACGTCCTCGAGCCCCACGGTTTACTCAAGGTATGTAGCCCTTATTAGTATGTGAGTTTGATGCTTCTGGCTTGTGTTTTCCGCTTTTCCTTCTTTTACAAAAGATGTCATGTATTGATACACTAATATGGGGATGTGGCAACTCCTGTCATTGTTGTAGGGTAAGAAAGCGACATCATTTCCACCCATGGCGCACCTGCTTACAGACCAGAGCGCGTGCGAGTACAGGGTCGTCGTTGACGGTAACCTTATCACGAGCAGAGCACCAGGGACCGCGACGGAGTTCGCCCTGGCAATTGTGGAGAAGCTATTTGGTGAGGAGAAAGCGGTTGCGATAGCCAAGGAGTTGGTTTTTATGTGACGGCGTGCATCTATGAGGCAGGCAATAACAGTTTTTCATGGCTACTATGGGGCTCTATTTACGTTGGTCGCTTGTTGTACATTATAAGCTCTAGGTATCCAAATTCCAAAATGTTGCCCTATAAGTTTCGCGAATGCCCTTGTAATCCTGGCTGGTTGACGGCTTTGCTAATTTATAGTCGTGCTAGGTTCCAACTCTTCTCGGGCTCGGTTGGCGCCTTTTTTTCTAATAAAAGAAAGCAATGAGCATCATTATAGTTGAAGGGCAATTATTTTCTCAATCTGCAAGGAGCATCAAAGCAAAATGAAGCATTTCTTGCACTTTTTTTGCAAATGACGAGTGATTCTTTACTTGGCAAAATAGAAGGAAAAGCCGTCAACCAGCGACGGTGGACCTTCGACGAGGCCAAGGTGAGTTGGGAGGCGGATGTCGGCTAGGAGAATATGTGATGGTGGTCGATGGAGAGCCTGCAGTGGTGGAACACTTTTCGAGCAAAATGTTTTTCATTTTTTTAGGGAACAAAATTTTGTCACTTGCTTTATAAGTGAGGCTAAGAAAATATCGCCTCTCTCTCTTTTTAACCAAAGCTGCCCATAAAGAGGGCATCGGCGAGCCATAGGCTCCGTTCTTACGTTCTTATTCGGCGGATTAATTAAATATTTATTGAATTTTTTTACCTTTTACCGAAACGAATAAATTAACATATTTTGTAGGGTAAGGGAATTGTTATTATTTTTGTTTATTAGAATTTTGTAGACAATTTCTAGTAGAATGGAATTATAGCATCATTGCAAAGGAAAATGGGCATGGGTGGGCTGGGCCTTACAAACGGGCCGGATCAGCAAAAATGGGCCTCCAAGCTTCCAGAACCACCTGGTCTTCTACTTCCTCCTCCACCGTAGCAATCCTCGTCACATAGGTTTCTCAACCCGCTCTGAACCCCGCCGCCTCCGGAAGCTTCCAGAACCTTCTCCCCCTCTCCCCCGCTCTGCTCCGGCTCCCATGGCCGACGCCGCCGACGCCCTCTCAGGTACGCGCGCACGATCCTACCTCTCCTCCCCTCTCCTCTCCGTCGTAAACAAAGATCTCTCACTCAATCTCAATCTGGTCCGCCGCTGCAGCTCGGAGCAAGGTGCAGTCTTTCCTGGAGGCCGCGTGCTCCGGCGACCTCGAGGCCCTCCGGAGTACGCCCCCCGCTCCCTTCCTCCTCGGTTTCGCTCTCGCGCCGCCCGGCGCGGCTTGCTGACCTGCTAAGCTTTCGTTTTGTTGGTGGTGTTGGTGGTGCAGAGTTTGGGTCCGCGCTCGACGAGGAGGGGAAGGGCGCGGCGGCGGTGGCCGCCGGCGTGCGCGACGCCAACAAGCGCACCGCGCTGCACTTCGCGGCCCGGGAGGGCCAGACCGAGGTCTGCAGGTTCCTCGTCGAGCAGCTCCGCCTCCCCGTCGACCCCAAGGACGACGATGGTAATGGTTCCCCTGACTCCCTATCCCCATGCCTGCCATGATGCAGCGATGCTTAGTTCCTCCTTCTGTTGTTCTGATTCATAAATCATAATGTGTGTGTGCGATTCAATCGATACTTGGTATGGTGGTGGTGATGCATATTATATATCTAAATCAATTGTGCAGGCGAAACTCCGCTCATCCACGCCGCCCGGCAGGGCCGCCAGGAGACGGTGGAGTACCTGCTCGGCCGCGGGGCCGATCCTTCCGTCGCGTCTAACATGGGAGCCACGGCACTGCATCATGCTGCAGGCATAGGTAATAATGATGATGCTGCGCCTAATGGTGGTGCTCTGTGTATTGTCGATTACTGACTCATGACGCTGATCGATGATAATTCTGTATGTCGAAGTGGAGAGAATATCTGACCAAACGTGTGGCACTTATTTTTCCTGTTACAGGACACATAGAGATTATGAAGATTTTGCTTGGTAAGGGAGTCGATGTCGAATCCGAAAGCGAGTCCGGTACTCCCCTTATTTGGGCTGCTGGTCATGGACAGCAAGACGCAGTCAAGCTTCTGCTCGAACACAACGCTAAGGTAGTTGCTCGTCTATACGTTCTCTCTGCCAATTTGTTAATCTGAGTTTTCACTTATTCATTCAGTGCCAAGGTTCAGTGCAATACTCCTGACTATGTGGTGATTTTAGTCATTAATAATTAACTAAAGCAGCAACTGTCTTTCTTTAACCATGTTATAGGGGATAAGCTTGTTACCGTAACAACATTTACTCGTAAATTGATAACTGTGAGCAGCAAAAAACCTGCAGCATGAATTAATTTGCTGAGGTTTTGTGTCTGAACTCAATTTAGTTAGGTGGGCTTTCAGCAACTTTTGTACTCAAATTAGTTCTTATGAGCCTTGCTTTTCCAGCCGGACACTGAAACTGCTGATGGTATCACTTCGCTGTTGTCTGCTGTTGCTGCGGGTTCCCTCCCATGCTTGGAGGTTCTAATCCAGGTACATGATTGGACGAGTAAAGGATTTGTTTGATTTGTTTCATTTTCGTCACATAGTTGTCATTGCTTACTTTTGGTTACTGGATGCTCTGTTTCCCTGGTAGACAATGTGGTTTGTTGCCTTGGGAATTTGGCAAACATGCACATGAATTGAAAATAAGTATAATAGTATTTCTTTATAACTGCAATGCAAAGTGTTAACGTGTATACAAGCGTACAGAGTCGAAGGAAAAGATTCAAATGTTTATTCTCGTTTTATTGTTGCGATTTTACTTCTGTTTCTGCATCGATATAATACACAACATTGTTTTGTATATTTGTTTAGTAATTAACTTAATATGTGCAACATAGGCAGGTGCAAACCCAAATGTCAGTGCTGGTGGAGCAACCCCATTGCATATTGCTGCAGATAGTGGAAATCTTGAAATGATCAAATGTTTGCTTCAAGCTGGAGGAGACCCAAATACCTCTGATGATGTAAGTCACCATGTCTGAGCACTTCATGTAACTTGTTCAGTGTTTTGTTGACTGCATTGCATTTTAGCTAGACTGTACGATTGTCTTTGACTGCCTCCATTTCTAAACTTGCTCTTCTTGAGTAATAACTATATGAAGCATCACTTCCTAGTTCCTACATCCAGTGAATCTAACTGTTCTTTCTTTCTTTCCTGCAGGATGGATTTAAGCCAATACAGGTTGCTGCTTTAAGGGATAACCTTGAAGTCGTTGAACATCTTTTACCATTGACATCTCCAATCCCAGGTGTCTCGAGTTGGACTGTTGATGAAATAGTAAAATACACAGCATCTAAAATGGAAGAGGAAAAGGTGCCACTTGAATCTAATTTTGAATTTTTTATATCCTCGTATGTTCACGAAACCTCTTTACTTTGCAAATTCTGTCAGCTTTGACATCTGAATACATTCTACAGGCGCAAGAAAATGAGTCAGCCAGTTTACAGAGACGACAACCCGTTGAGGTGCGCCATTGTCGTACAGTACATGCTTTTTTTATAATAAAAGTCAAGGAATCTATCTATTTTAATAATAGTCTACTTGAAAAATTCAACTGTTGATTTTCACTGCACAAGTTTTATATCACCTAAAAAAATGCCATGCAGGTGTCACCTGAGGCGAAAAAGAGATCCTTGGAAGCCAAATCGAGAGGTGATGATGCATTCAGAAGAAAAGACTTCCTAGTAGCAGTGGATGCATATACACAGGTAAGAATCATTTTTTCTTCTTGAAAGCAGTTGTGGGGGGACAAAAAGAACTCTAGAAGACCAGAACTTTAGTTGTAAGTTCACATGGCATCTGGGTATAGATGCAATCCCAGGCCAGCCAGCTTCCATTTATTCAAGTGCTGTAAGTTAAGTAATACGGAGTATTATAGTACATTTGGAGAATCATCACAACAGAGTGAAACTGTGTTTCAGGCCATTGAGTTCGACCCGAATGACCCTGCATTGCTTTCAAACAGAAGCCTTTGTTGGCTGCGGGCAGGGCAAGGTGAGCATGCCCTGGAGGATGCGAGAGCATGCCGAGCACTGAAGCCAGACTGGGCAAAAGCTTGCTTTAGGGAAGGCGCAGCGCTGCGCCTGCTGCAGGTTTGTCACTTTAAAGAGACTCACAGCAACCGGACATTTATTCTTTGCCCTTGTTTCTGTTTCTCTTTGTATGGCTACATATGCATACCTGATGACTCAAGAGTGCACTTGTTGTGCTGTGGCCGCACCGGCAGAGGTTTGAAGAAGCCGCGAATGCGTTCTACGAGGGGGTGCAGCTCGAGCCGGAGAACAAAGAGCTCGTGAAGGCATTCAGGTAGTAAAAAAAGAGAGGAAAAAACTCGTAGCATTCGAAAATGAGAGAGGAACATCTATGCTCTGCTTTTGTTTTACTCATTCGTGTTTTGCCGGTGGTGACGACAGGGAGGCTGTTGAGGACGGGAGGAAGTTCCACGGGACGAACAAGCCAACCACAAATGGAACAAAGCCAGAATGAGGATGGCGGCGACAAACTGAACAAAGCTTGTATGAGTATATCTCCGTGCAATCACATCGGGGATCCGTTTTACTTTGTCAAGGTGGTAGGGAGGATGAGTGGAAGCGGTGATGTTTGCGAATTCGATTAGAAACCTCGTTTGGTTGTGCGACTCGGTTAGCATTCTATGGTATGAGTACTGTTTTAGTTAGTGTAGGACATACATATGGCCTGTGAACTTGTGGTGGATTTATCCTTTTGACATTGCCTGCATACATTCTCTTCAATTGTTTCTTTGCTGCTGCTTCCAACTTTCATCGACTCAACATCAACACTAAAACCAAGTTGTAGAATTTGTTACTCCATCCGTTCTGAAATTTTGGTGATGTTCTCCGACGACGTGCAATATCGGTATGATAGTAAATAAGAAAGAAATATATATGCTCCCTCCGTTTGTAAGACGTTTTGAACAGCTGACAGTGAACTATTTTTGGGTGATGTCTGGCTTGTCAATGTCTTATAAAAGTGAACATAGGGAGTAACTATTGTAGTCATCATGAAATATTTTCACATTGGAAACCTAATGATAGTATTTTTCTTTGACCAGTTTTCATTAAACATTTTATTTAGGACTGCAATACCGGGTAACTGTTGCTAGACAGCAATCCCATTTATTTATGGTGGTAGCCCCTCTTTTGGAATTGACCAAGAAATTGACATTTTTAAAAATAAAATTGGTAATTGCATATTTTCAAAATGACATGACTTTATATAAAGGCTGCGTCAATGAACTCGGATCAGAGGGTGGAGATGCTGGGGTTGGCCAATTGTGGCGGTTCCACCTTGGTTGGCGGCGGCGGCCTCGTCAATAAAATCTCGTGTTGGTGCGTTTGGTGTCGATGTGGGGTGGGGTTTCCTTGTCCGGCCTTTACCTTCTTCTCCAAGTTGACAACGGGGTGCCCATCTTCTAGCAGATCTCCATGACTTCCTAGCGACAGACAAATATACTAGGCATTCCTCGTTGAAGACCAATAGTTGCAATGATCCATCCCGTCATGATGAAATTATCCGAGATTACCCGGGCGGCCATGGCTTACATACTCGTTGAACATATTAATGTAGCGTGCGTGTGGCCCAGAACATCTAAGGGCATCGTAGACCCGTTGTTGCCTCAAACTTGCGTCCCCTTATACACAAGCGAGCCGTCGGGTTTGGACCTACTTGTAATTTCTACTTCCCCAGGGTTGTTTTTGTGATATTATTTTTTATATTTCTATCGTGACTCATGATCACATGATAGATTTATCTGGTTACTACTATTTTTTCTCTTCCACTATTTTTATGTTTTTTTTTTATTTTAGCTTATATAAACAGACGTTTTTTTTTTAGATCACACCGTAGGTTTTCTTGGTCGGTAGGATTGAGCCCCGGGCGGCCGCGTCAAAATCGTTTCTTTGCTGCTCCTCCTCCCGTCCGTCCGTCCGCCCCGAAGCGTCTCGCCGCCGGAGACCCTCGCCGGCCCCCTCGACCGGAGCACCGCCTCGAAGGCGAGCCACCGCCCTCCCCCCTCCTCCCGGTAAGTTTCGTCTTCTCGCTCACGTACGGCCTTCCGCCGTAAGGAACCGAGCCGGGCCGGATCGAGTCCGGTCCGGCCAGCCCGGATCTCCCCCGTCCGAGCTCGGCCTCGCCCCCCGCCGGTAGCGTAGCGTATGCACTGGGTAGGCAGGGCCGCCGTGGCGCTCCATCGGGCGCCCATGTGTTCCGCCACGGGATTCTAGGGATTTGGGGATCGATTCGGGGACCAAATCGGGGGATGGATTACTGGAGCCTCAGGGATGATGCAGATAAATCGATGATGCGTTAGTGCCTCAAGGTCTAAAGCTGTATGAAAGCGGCCGGGCAGATTATTGCCCGGATTGGGCTGCAGGTGCTGACCCTAATCGCCCCATCATGCTACATACATACATTGTGTGCTTGTTTGCCGGATCGTTGATACCCAAAGGCTTCGTTTCCGGCTCCGCTCCGACCAATGTTTCTGCCTCCGTCTGGCTATCTCCCAGCTTGGAGTTGTCATCGGTTTATTCATGCAGTTTATCTTTCATTTATACACAATGCTGTAGCTAGATAGCTTAAATTTGCTATGTTCGGATGCGTGCTTGCCTGTTTCTGTGGACCTATGTGCTAGACTCTAATACATAAGCAGAGTCCAGATTGTCCATCCGACCGTATTAGATCGGACTTTATGTTTGCTTATCTGTAATAAACTCTGCGGAGGTGCAAGGACAAATAATTTGCTCACCCTGATACACATGATTAGTGACCAAATTACCCACCCGGTTACACTGGCTATGTGACGTTTGTTTATCTGTAACAATCTGTGTAGAGTTCCGTGGATGAATAACGTGTCTAAATAATGTTAACAAATGTTGTGCAAGCAAGTCGCTCCTGAGAAAATACCTCACTAAAAATATGAGGAAATCAGTTGACTCTGGATTTGCACCTCCCCAACAGTTTGTGCCATGGCTGGCTAGGTAGGTCGTCTTTAATCCTTAGATAGAGAACGCATCCACACAATTACAGGGGAAGGAACAACAAAGCCAGCAACGGAAAGAGAGTGATCGATATGTTCTGGACATATTCTTCACTGTTGGCCAAATCTGGTATCCCTTATCAGGCATGAATGCCATCGAGCTGCCATTAAGATTCCTGTCTGCGGGGTACCTTTGACGGGACATTGCTGTGGAAACTCATCCAGAGCCTTCTTCATCTCGTATCCGAGGGTTCTGTTTGCTGCCTTTCCCTTCCACGGTGTACTATAATTAATTACTAAGAGAAGTCAGTTTCCTTTCCGATTATAAATCCGTCCCACCCCTGAATTAGCATGGGCTAATATTTGCTTCTGTAATAGCAGCCAGTAGAACAGCTGTTTCTTGAATGTTGCAGAGCATCCAGTTTTTATTTCTTACTTTGTACATGTTCACTTATGTCTATGATATACAGGATTGAAAAATAAAATGGTGATCCTGCTAATAGATCTCTGACCTTTTAACTGGAAAGTACTCTGTCCCTCAAAAAAAAAAAAAAACAACTGCAAAGTACTCTGCAACTGTGGATGCCCTCATGTTGTCAATGTAGAATTCAGTTTAGAGCCCAGATATTCATTCTGTTATGTTATTTAACATGCTTTCATGAGGCCTTCAATATTCGAACTGGTTGTGCGATTATGCTGTTAAGAGAAATTTTACAAAGATATGCTAGTCATTTTGATTAAAGAATGTTAACCCCATAATTTGAGTGGGATTATTTGGAAAATACATGAATAAAATATGACAGTTCGTGATCTGGCCAGCTAGGTAGGTTGAACCCTGACACAAAATTACCAGAGGTGGTGGCCAAGAAAATTTCTTTTGAAATTCGTCCAGATCTTTCTTCATCTCCAATCCATTCATCCATCCACTTTATTACTGATGGAACTCCAGATCTCCATTCATCTCCAATTAAAAATCCATCCACCCCTCAATAAGTATGGGCTAGTATTTGCTTTCTGTTAGAGCAGCCAGGAGAACTGCTGTGTCTTGAACATTGCAATACATCAGGTTTTTATTTCTTATCTTGTACACGTTTCTTTATATCTTTTGGATATAAAATTTTGACAAATGAAATGGTGATCATGCTAATAGATCCTTGGCCTTTTTTTAACTGCAAAGTATTCGATAACTGTGGATGCTCTGCCCTCATGTTGTTGATGTAGAGTTAAGTGTAGAGCCCAGATATTCATTCTGTTATTTAACAGGCATCCATGAGGCCTTCAATTTTTGAACTGGAAAGCTTGTGTGTTCAAGATTTGTGTGATTATGTTGTTAATGCACGCCATTCATTCAGTATAGGGCCCAGCAGTTCATTCTGTTTGCTTGAATTAACCTTGTTTGCTTGAATTAACCTCCTTAAATCTTGCTGTTAATCCCTGATTTTTGATTGTGATGCTGTTTCAGGATTCTCGTCTGCCATGGGTGACTACACAATCCGGATAAGCACCAGCTTGATTGACCAGCTCGCGCGCGATGACGAGAAGCAGGTGAAAAGGAGGACCAGGAAACCCAAGCCGAAGAAGGTCGTGGAGCAACCAGAGGAGCCTCAGGACAATGGCAGGGAACTTCCAACTGAACCCAAGAGCAGCCCTGCCCCTGCCCCTGGGTGGTCGCTGCCGCCCCCCATGTACCTGCCAGTGACCCCTGCTCCTCCACCACCGTCTCCTGCAATCCAGGAGGTGGAAGCCATACGCGCCGTGGTGGCGGAGAGCGAGAAGGTGCTGGAGAAGCTGCAGAAGAAGGAGGCGACGATGCGCGAGGAGCTCACCAAGAGGGCCAAGGAGCTGCACGACAAGGAGTTCAAGCTGCCCTACCAGAACCCCGCGCCGTGCACCGACGAGAGGGCCGGCTGCGCCGAGTGCTACAGGAGCAACGTGCAGGACCCGCTCAAGTGTGCCGAGGCGGTCAAGAGGTTCGAGGCGTGCGTTCGCATGGCGAGGCGGGGCGGTGCTGCCATGGGAGCTGCTCAGTAGTAGCACTGGAGGGGTTGCGAGTCGGAGCTGAGTGAGCGAGGTGTCGAGCACACGATTTTGCTTCTGTCGGGATTGATTGATCGAATAACCTGAATGGATTTTTGGTGAGACATGAAACACCATCAGTTGTAGATTAATTCTGGTAACGGATTGCTACTGGTGTTGGCAAGAAAGAGGCCATGAGTGCCCTTGAATTTAGGGCGTGGCTCCATGTTACTTGCATATTACAAAATGAGAAACATGAATTTGCAGGGTTCGAATTAATGTTTCCTGATGAGTATATTTAGGTAAAAAATGACTGCTTCTCCTTGCAAAGTCGTGGCATTGTTTAACCGGGCCCTCTTTTGATTGGGATGAGTTTGAATAACCATTGTAGGTTAATTTACTTGAGCTGCAGCATGTTTTTTTCTGTTGGATAAAAAAGAAATCACCTGCTACTGCTGCTGCTGCTGCTTTGATGGTTACTGGCAAATTCTATGTCTGAGTGGTTGATAAAAAATTATGGAACCTTGTATAAGTTGCTAGGCATAAATATTGGGATTAAATCATCTTGGTATACTCCCCAGTCTTTTGGTGGGCAAAAGATTGTATGGTGCAAGCTATTTCAGATACAACATTACTGGGCTACATGACAGACAGGAATGGTGTGCACACCCCAAGGGCCAGCAGGCAGCAGCAAACCAGATCAAGTTCAGATCAGCATGACAGGATGTTGATTCATAGATGCTCGACTTGAAGCTCAAGCAGTCGCCCTACGCCGCAGGCCCTGGCAGTTCTCGACCACGGCACTGTTAAGTTGTAGAAGCAATAGCAGAGCAGCAATCAGGGATCAGGCCTATCATCCAAGAAAATCCTCAACATCCACACTGCAGAATGCTCGAAAGTTTGCCAGACAGGTTACCCCTTGCAAAAATGATCATTTGGCATATGCCGTCGCTTGCATTCCCCCAGTAACCAGCACTGCATACCACAGTATCCAAGCAGATAGAGCCGCAGCTCAAAAAGTTTCTTGAACAAGTTAAAGGCCAGTGTCTTCTCGGTTAACTAAGCAAAGCGAAAACAGACAGAGACATAGATAGCTCACAGACACACATGTGAGTATATTGTCCTAACTTCTACTGAACCGGGGAAATCCGTTTGATTCACATTACAAATATCTGAACTAGGTAGAGTCCAAAGCTCAACAAAGCCGACTGATTACAGTCACGAAATAATCTTGTACATTGTTCAGAGCAATCAAAACCCATGCCCTTTCTACGTGGTTTCCGACCTGTTTACTCCTGCATGGTGGATTGCTGGCGCTCCCTGGCTTCTTGAGCGGCCCACCTCCGCTCACGGACTAGCCTTGGCATCTTCTTCCATGTCTTTGGTTTAAGTGCCATCACTGCACATATTGCAAATGCTGTCAGATTAACAAACATGTACAAACTAATGTAGCATGAAATTTTTTACCATATGTATGACAGTAAAATAATGGAGAACAAACTTGTACAAACGTGTTGGCATGCTAGATTTAATGGAATGGTTGACTGCATCTGCTTGTTAAATGTGGCAAAGATAGAAGGACGTGCTGCAAGCATACCTTCATAACGGGCATCTAGATATTTGCTGTCAATGCTGCCCAGCTGCTGCTGCAGGCTTCTCGGGAGCTTGTTTATAGCAGGGCAGCCTCTAATTTTAAGATACCAGAGAGACCTGTATACTTGCGGCTCATTCGGCAGGGATGCCAGGGTACTGCATCTTTCAAGATCAAGGATTTCCAGCGATGGGGGGTGCTCTCCCGACAGACACTCCAGCGATGTCAACCCACTGTTGCCAATAATGTCCAGTCTCTTGAGGGGTGCAGGCAGACGGAGAGTCCCACCCAACATGCCAGCGCAGTCCAGTATTACTAGAACTTCGAGATGGGGAGGAAGTAAATGCTCTCTTGCAGTTGGTGCTGCTGCTGCTGGTGGCTCTGTCATGATAGGACTTCTGCTTATGGAGGCAGTGGCTTCTGGTTCCTGGAGCCCACCCAGCTGACATGATATGACTTGAATGCTACTGCAGGCATCAATCTCTATGGTCTTTAAGGACGAAGAAAGATGTAGAACCGCTGGTAAGCTTCCACATCCAACTAAACGTAGATCTTCTAGGCATGGACAAAAGTGATTGATGCACCCAATAATTGGACTGATTGAGGATGGCAACTCTGATACAGCTGCATGCACGTTTGCCTCACTGCTAGAAGATACTTGGACTAACTCTGCAATGCCTTGCTGCTTGCCGAATATGGACTCAAGCTTAATGCAACCAATAATTTCCATATTCTTGAGAGATGCCGGGACGTTGAACATCTCTACTAAACTTGGGCAGTTTTCTAAGCAAAGAGACTCCAGACGTCTCAGGTGCTGACTCCTTTCGGACGCCAATGGCTCAAGAGGAACTTGTGCATATCCAGTCAGATTTTCACAGTATGTAATCACTAATGTCCTCAAGGATACCAAGCTTTGGAACACATTCTCTGGCCAGTGGACGAGCACATCGCATCTATAAATTTCCAACTTTTCAAGGAGTACAAAATAGTCCCACAACGCTAGTGCACCTGGCCCAAAGAATGAGTTGCAGCATCCTAACCTCACAACTGTAAGAGGGGATTTCTGGTTCCATTTCTCTTTGTTGTCCACCAATACAATTGAAGTGCATTCAGCCTCTGATGTTGTTTCTGCGTGTTCTAGCATAAGTGTCAGATTGGTCAATGAAGACAAATACCTGTCTACACAGTGGAAGATCTCTTGCTTGCCGTCTGTAATATGTAATACACTGAGTTTTGGTGCTTCAGGTAAACCTATTACCTTTGGGCATTCCTGAATTGATAGTTTCTCAAGACGAGGAAACAATGTCCCTTCGACCGCATCCCATCTCTGAAAGCTCTCCAAGTATTCCATGTTGAGCACCTTGAGGGCAGGAAAGGCTGAACGTACCAATCTATAACCACCTCCGCTACATGGTTCTTCAAGCAATGGTGCTTCAGGTAAATTTATCAGCTTTGGGCATTTCTCAATTGACAGTTCCTCTAGACAAGGAAACAATATTTGTTCTCCTTGAGTCTCTTCGACTGCATCCCATCTCTGAAAGTTCTCCAAATCTTCCATTTTGAGTACCTTTAGGGCAGGAAACACTGAGTGTACCAATGTATAACCACCCACACCACAAGGTCCTCGCAGCAATGGTGCTTCAGGTAACACTATCAGATTTGGGCATACCTCAATTGATAGTTCCTCCAGACAAGGAAACAGTATGTGTTCTCCTAGAGTCTCTTCCACTGCAGCCCATCTCTGAAAACTCTTCAAGTTTTTCATTTTGAGCACCTTCAGAGCAGGAAATGCAGAGCGTACCAATGTATAACCACCTTCACCACAAGGTCCTTGCAGCAATGGTGCTTCAGGTAATGCTACCAAATTTCCACAATTACTTATAAATAACTTCTCAAGCACAGGAAATATTGTTTGTTCTTCTTGCCTCTCATCTATTTCCCACCATCTTTCAAAACCCAACAAATGTTCTAGCATAAGCACTTTCAGTTTTGGAAAAGTGAAGATTGTACTGGATCTGAACAAAATTTGTAATCTTTTACAATGAAAAAGATGGATCTCAACCATGTTTTGCAACATACCCATGCACTCTCCTCCATAGGAATATATCTTCAGAATCTGCAGCTCACCATGTGGTTCGAAATTGTCGAGCACCTTGCTGTCACAAACAGAATTCCATCTTAATGTCAGTTCACTGAGATCCTTCTTGTTTCCAAGATTCGCCACTTTTGCATCTGCTTCTTTAACATTCTCTACCTGGCGTAGCTCTAGCTGACCAACAAGGTTTAAATGCTGCAGCTCTATAACATCACTGCAATCAGGGCCAGGAACTCCAGCTACAAAAACAGTGAGTGTCTGCAGCTTAGTGAGATTTTCAAGTCCTGGAGGCATGCTCTTCAACTTCGGACATCCATGAGTGTAGAGGTGGCAGAGGGAAGTCATATACTTCATTTGCCTTGGAAGTCGTTCAAGATAATGGCAGTTGGAAAGGTCCAGCACGTGCAGGTTATATAGAATACTTATATCCTCAGGAAGTGCTTCAATATAACTTCTTGAGAGATCAAGGTACCTCAGGTGATGCATATACTTTGGTTTGAGTGGAAATGATTCAGTTCTCAGACAGAGCTTCAAGGCATGCAAAGAGCTATATTTTGATAGATGCTTCAATGAGCTTCGAATAGGACTATCACATATCAGTGTTTGAATGGCAGGGGACTTTTTCTCCAAAGAATCATTCAAAATACCTTGTGTTTCTTCACATGATAAGAACAAATGCCGAGCACTATCCGACAGCCACTCGATTTGACTTGGTTCCTTAATTGCAATGACACATTCCTTTCCCATAACAGACATTGCAATATCATGCATAAGATCATGAATTTTACATGTTCTGGAATAATACCCGCTGGAGTCCTTACCTTCCTCTAGGTCCAGAAAGAATGACCTTGAGACCAGCTCATTGAAAATATGTTTTCCAAAGGTTTCAAGACTATCTTCCTCCTGTTCTGGGATAAAGCCATTTGCGATCCATAGTTGGATAAGCTTCTCCACATTAATCTTGTAATCCTTCGGAAATATGGCACAGAAAGCAAAGCACTGCTTCATGTGTGCTGGCAAATCGTTGTAGCTAAGCTTGAGAATTGGCAAAATTCCAGTTTCCTCGGTGCAAATATTGCTTCTAGATGATACAGCCTTCCATTCTTCCACGCTGGTCTTGGTGTGAAGTACAGATCCCAATGCAATTGCAGCTAAAGGAGAGCCACGACATCTCTTTACAATCTCATCAACCATCTCGAGTAGCTCATGAGGTTTTTCCTTCTCCGAACTGAATGCTCTATCCACAATAATTTCCTTTATGAAGTAATCCTTCAAAACATTGAGATTGTAGGTTCTATCTGCACCCATAATTTCAGCAACTTGTTTATCACGGGTTGTTGTCAACACTGCACTACCCATGCTGCCACGCTGAAGACAGACCTTGAGCCTTTCCCACTTATGGACCTCTCTGTTCCATACATCATCCAATACAAGGAGATACCTCTGCCCGCTGACCAGTTTTTGAAGTCTATCCAATGGTGGTTTGTCTGTATCATAATTTTTCCTAGGGGATGCTTCAACTATACTCTTAGCCACGGAATTCACATCAAAGGTATCAGAGACGCAGACCCAGAGCTGCAACTGAAAATGCTTCTGAATTTCAGGTTCATTGTATATGAGTTGCGCTAATGTGGTCTTGCCAAGGCCGCCCATTCCTACAATGGGAACTACTATGAGATCTGCATTGCTAGCTTGACCAAGTAGTACACTAACGATATTATCCTTATCTTTGCGTCTGGATCTGCTGGCAATTTCATGTGGATCAATGATGACGTAATCTGTCTGCCTCCACTCCTTGGACACTGCTGGTGTCTGCCTCAACTGATTGGACACAAACAATGTCTGCCTCAACCCAAAGTCATGCATCTCTGCAATGAGAACATTGATATCCTCCAGAATCCTGCAAAGCTTGCTACCCATTCTGTGACGAAACACAACACGGTTGTGCGTAGGGAAGAGTTTTATCACATCGAATCCAAGCTCTTTGTAGTGTCCATTCTTCTTCGCTTCACGGCGGAGCGCTTCATACTTGAACTCATCAAATATTTCATTTGCCTCATAGGCCACTGTCTTGAGCTCCTGGAGCCAGGCTTTAGCTCCTTCTCTGTGTGCTTCGGCCTGCTCCTCGGCGTCGGTGATGACATCCAGGATGATAGGAAGCCTGCGTTTCAGAATCCTGTGCTGCTTCTCCATTCCCTCCATCACATTGTACTGGTCGAGGAGGTAGCTGGACGCCTTGTCCCTCAGCATGGACACCAGCGGGCGGATCGCCATGGTGACTACCAGCTCCGCCATTGTGACGCTCACGGACAACACAAGTGCACTGCAGAATTTAAGGAGGGAGACAAAGTTGTCAGCAAGACATGTAATTTGTGTTGTCCAAATCTGAACTTTGCTGAACCTATTTGTGAAATATTCCGTCAATTTTTCGAAAATTTATGAATCTACAGGGGTGAAAAAAAAAACTAAAATGAAATCTACACCCTGAACCGGTTACAAGTCTTGTGAGGAAGACGTGTGTAAATATAGCTTGAGCGCTTGACATCTGTTCTTGAACCAATTACAACTCAAAATCAAATATTGAAGCTATAGTTACCTTGACGAGCTTGCTCCTGAGAAACCAGGACCAGCAACGCAGCAACGGCGAGGAAGACGTGGTCCTCACCGGCACGTGGAAGCCGAGCGGCTCCGGCACTGTAGCAGCAGCAGCAGTACCCAGAACCTGGCCGGCACCGACGACGGGACGTGCAACCAGGCGGTAGCTCCGGTGAAGCTATGACAGCGCAGATACGTGGGCGTGAGATTTCTGGGAGCAGCAAAGCTTTTGGAAGGTGGGAGTAGGATCTGGGAAAGCAGCTCTTCTTTGGAAAAGAATTAAGGGAAACGTGCATGCGGTGTGTTGGGAAGGAATTCGATTCTTTCTTTGGCAAAGAGGAAAGGTGACGGATTGGGATAAAACTTGCCTGCTCCCTCCTCATGCTCCCATCCGTGCTCCCACTTCATCCTACGACTGTCCTTCTTCCTTTTTCCTTTCTAATCTAACCATCTCCCCCCTGATTTTAAGGGGGTGGGGCCGGGCCTTATTTTGCTCCAATCAAATCTAGCCACGTACGCGGGACCACGGATGGGCACACGTGAGGGGAGCAGGCAAGTCTCGTCCGACGGATTGATGGGGTCATGCGGTTGGCCAATCCGCTCTCTATCTAGATATTATTTCTAGTCAATACTCTCTCCTTCCAGGTTGCTAACTAGACCTGAAAACATTCTCCTCAGTATTAGCTCGAACTAGCAACCAGGCTCTTCTGTTTAGCGGTGACAGTTCCAGCTTCTAGGTGCATTTATGTACTTCTTCGTATTTTTCTTGTCTTTTTTTTTTGCTTCCATTATATTTTTGTTTTCCTTTTTGAAAGTATTTTTCTTAATCGTTTTAGTGTAGTTATTGGCGTGTTTCACTAGCTGCTAATGGAACTGTAGTTATCTTATAAATTGTTCGTCGGTGGGAATCGGTATTTTGGAGGAGACGTGCTCTGTGCTGTGGGGAAGGAATTTGATTCTTTCTTCCTTGGGAAAAAAGAGGATGCTCTCTTTGGAAAAGGGGAATGCTCTCTCCATCTATGAAGGAGGTCTCATCCCATCTACCAATATGAGATCGCTATCGAAATTTCTCCCAAGCATTGAACCGGATAAAATCACAGTTTCAAAACGTATCTAAACAAGTTAAACGTAAATGTCTCCACTCAGCAACAACGCTTAAACTAGATACGGTTCACAAACGTGAGTATCCCTACTTCTACTAAAATATGATTTGAAGGGAGCATTAAAGCGTAACAGAGGGCAAAATTCAATATATATGCTTGAAAAAAAAGGACACATGCATGTCTTTCTTTGTCATACAGCAATTTTTCAAGAGAAACTCCAGAACAAGAGTTGCATAATTACTAATGACTAATTCACAAGGAAGCGTGATAAACAAAAAACTCTATAAACCCATCGAAAAATCTTTTTCGCGCGAACAAATCCAGCACACAGACATCTAAGAGAAATTGAAGCACGCATAGAGGTGCTAGATAGCTTACTTCCTCGCTTTCAGAATCTGGTGAGAGAAGCTACATCAATTGTCCCCCACTTTCTTGTCAATTCAAGTGCTTGCTTAGCCTCCTGCACATTATCCTAAACATAAGAATCTGCAATCTTATTTACAAATTAGATAAATAAAAATGTTATCAGAGAAAACACACTGGATTCAGAAGATTCATTAGGCCCAGCTTTTGCACGCACACAAACAAAGATCCACTAAAATGTATGAAAGCATTATTTGGTTCCACAATTAACTAAACTGGATCAACTTAAACATGAAGGTGTATTCCTGCTAGATGGCAACCAACCACTACATTTGCAGTATGATGCGAAGATGGAAAGATAATCTTTTCAGAACAGAGCACTAACGTGCTTGACAAAGAACATGATGCAGAATGTGTTAATAAATAAGAATATTGGTCAGAAATAATAAACACCTAGTTATGCCAAACAACAAACACAGAAATAACCAGTTTGATTGCTGAACAATAATCAAGATTCAAAAGAACTAAAATTTCAGTGGGGCACGTAAATAAGTTTAAATTCGTCTGGAGCAAACAGAGTCGGAGATGCAGCACTTTGATCTCTGAAGATTGTTAATTTACACAGGGAACTGAAAGAAATGTTTCTGTATATTTATTTCTAAGCCTAAAAGGTTAGCTCCTAAATCTTTCCGGTACTTCAAGTCAGAAGGCAAACATCAACCTATTTCCAGCACCCATAATATAGGTAATGACAGAGTAACCAGCACAATATTCTATACAATATTCCAAGCATTGGCAGTTACCAAAAGGACCATCTTCACCAGGGTCGAACTTTTGTAGGTAGCTTATAATCCTGTGATGTTCTGATAAAATCCAAGAGCAAGCAATTACAAAAAATCAACAAAGGTACATTTCTGTATAAACAAAAGCTACTCGAGAAATGAAGCTAGAATGTGAAAAGTTACCTTTTTCCAGTGGAAAAGATAAGAGTCATTTGGAAACCCAGCACTGGCTACTACCCGTGCAAGTGAACTGGAAAGAATAAATTCAGCCATCCCTTCATCTTGTCCAGTTGCATGAACTCGATATGGAGTTAAGGTGCAAGACCATATTTTCCTGTTTGAGTAATCAATCCAATAAAGGAACAATTTGAATCACCTACAGAGCACATCTCAAATTAGTCATGGCCCCCTCTCTCGCAGACAAGTGTGTATTGAGATCTATATAGAGACAGTGTTCGAAATAATAACAAGTGAACAGGCACCCAACCATTAAGCACCGATGCTGCATGGTGCCTCATATGCAGCTCGACTATTGTAAAGGAAATGTGGTTATGTATACAATGGTATGTCGTGTATGCTAAACTTCAGTGCAGTAGGACTCAAATGGGGCTCTAAGCACTAAATTCACCTATAACCACTAAAATAGGAATAGGATATGCAGCCTTACCGGTTAGTGCTCTTTTAGAAACTGCAGCAACTGAATTCCCATCATGACCAGCGCAATCGATGTTTAAGAAGACAGTGACCTGATTTAGAAAATGTTTTAGCAAAGATTCAAATATGTACATAATTATGTGTCTTTAAAGAAAAAGTGTACAGCAATGTGTAGTCAAAGTCACAGCAATACAAAATGGCAGCACACACCACAATGCAAAATATTTCAATGTAACGTATTCAGCTTAAACGGCGATTCACCCAGAATGTCAAGACCCACTACCAGTTGATGAATGCCATGGGTGTGCCTCATAAATTGATGTGAAAAACATGAGAGAGTAGAAACCGTTGAAACTAGCATCAGTCGCCATGATTTAAATTTCTATTCTATAAAACCGAAACCATAGGATCATAAGGTGACAGGGAAACAAAAAAAGACTTTCCCTCGCCTGCTTTGAGATTTCTATCAGTCGTTCCACGACTCAAGCTCCTATCAAGCTTTAACTGCTTGCGCACAGATGGATTAGTTGGTCCAGGTGCAGGGACCCCACACAGACACAATAAGAAGCTCGTTCAATACCGATACAGGGGCTGTTGCATAGAAATTTGCTCGGTGTTGCTGAACGGAAAAGGTTAGGGTATAATTCATTGAGAAGATATAACCATATTAAGTAAAATTCATTGTGAAGAGTAAAATTCATTGTTGCATGGGACTCGCAGATTCGTAATGACCAGTGTTGGAGCACACACCCCACACGCACGCAAAATGCACAAACGCATCAAGAGCGTCACTTGGTGGCACAATAAATCGAATTGGATCACTTGAACAGTGGACTAAAAATATGAAAAGGCGTATTCAATCAATAGCACGCCGAATACAGCTTTGAAATGATATGGCATTCGGCATTCCTTGTACATCCGCAGTAAGATATGTGTGCCCAAAAGAAATGATATACTTGTACTAGGAAACTTGTAACATGGATAATGCAAAGGAAACAGATACATGCCCAATGGTGAATCGGTTTTAACCTGGAAGACAACTCTCTTCTGGGTTGGAAGCTGCAGAGTCCAACAACTAGGCTAGGCCTCACTCAAGTTCACCTCCTCCTGGCAAAACTTGGACGGACGCACGAACGGCCGGCCGGGCAGCCTCGGCGAGGACGAGAGAGAGATGCGGGCTGGACTGGGCCCTTTAGGGATTTGGGTTCAGGATTCGCTCTAACGGGCTGGGCTTGTGATTCGGCTTTTGCGTTTTCTGAAGAGAAAAAATATATATTCCCTAATCTTTTTCTCCTTTTGCGAATCAATGAGCTTTATATTGATCAAATATCAATGTTACAATCTTGCTGCATAATTTCAGCAAGAAAAGGAGGGGTGTAATTAAGTCATATAATCATCCACGCCTAGACTCGCTCGCTCTCTTCGCAGTTAGCACAAAGATGAGCCGCAACATAAAGCTCAAGGCAAAACTAGAGAAACTACAACTCATACTCATACTATTTTATTTCTAGATAGCCAGCCCCTACTAAGTTATTTTAAAGCACATGCAGCTATGCCACCTCACCATAATCGCCACACCATCCCAATTAGCTTTAGCAAATACTCCCTCCGTTCCTAAATATTTGTCTTTTTAGAGATTCTTCTATGGACTACATACGGATGTATATAGGCATATTTTAGAGAGTGGATTCACTCATGTTGCTCCGTATGTAGTCCCTTATTGCAATCTTTAAAAAGACTTATATTTAGGAATGGAGGGAGTAAATTGCATGCATGCATGCAAATAATTGGCCCATATGATCCGAAATTCCAAATACCAGAATGTATATATAGCAAATAAAAGAATTAGATATGCTGGAGCAAACATCACGTTACTGTCATTAGTTGTCAGGTAAACTCATCTCTAAACTTGTGATTTCTTCTTTTTAATACCGTCCCTCAACTAATACTACGATATGAACAAGGAAGTCAAAATAATAAGACAAGGCAAATTAAATTTGTTATCTTCTTATTAATTAATTGTTAAATTATCATAGTCAATGAGTCAAAAGGACAATGAAAAATAAAAGGCCAAATTAAACAACAAAAGGTAAGAATCAAAAGGATGGGACTCGCAATCACTGAAGATTGGCTCGAGAACCAAGCGACTTGCATGGCTTCGAATCTTCTGCGCCACAACATAAAGTGCAGCGATGGGGCATACACGCTCCCAAAAATAGTACCAGCCCAAACATCTCAACGATGGCCAATTCGTTATGGGCATGCGAAGTGATAAACAACCACAGTTGAGCCAAAAATTCTTGAAGAGGCTTTAGTTTGTAGGGATTGGAAGTTAGCCATGGATCATGAGTATAAGCACTAATGAAAGAAAACCCATATGGCACCTAGTTCCACCACCACAAAAAGGTAATATCATAGATTGTAAATGGGTATATAATATGAAAAAGAAAATCTTATAGTACTAGACAGGTACAAGGCTAGACTAGTAGCAAAAGGTTTGAAGCAAATATATGGGCTAGAATATGAGGACACATTAAATCCGTGTTCTTAAATCAACTACTATCAGACTTATATGGTCCGTTCAATTGTGAAATGAATGCTCTCCTTTCTAATTGGATGTACAAAATGCGTTTCTTCACAGTATTCTATCGATTATTTTTTAAATTTCCCATGCTCTCTATGTTTCTTTTGCAGATAAAAATATATTGTGAAATGAAACCATACTTTTTAAATATTTGTCCCTAATTTAAAAAATGTTTAATTTTTGATAAACTGATCAGTTTTTTAAAATATTCTTGGATATTTTTAAAAGATGTCCATAGTTTTAAAAACGAAAATAAAAAATATTCATCTGTTTCATATTTTTAAAAAGTTAATTTTAAAAATACCATGAATTAAAAAAAGATTACATATTGTAACCATGTTTGTCAAATTGAAGAGATGTCTACAGATTAAAAATATCGAAGTTAATAAATGTGTTAAGAAGGCCATCAACTAAAAAGAAATATTAACGAAAAAATACATAAAAATAAAAAGCGGGGAAAAAACATCGGAAGAAAAAATTGGAAAATAGTGGGAAAAGCAACAAAAAAATGGAGGGAACCAAAACAAAAATCGACCAAAAGATAAATGAGAAAATTGAAAAAGCTTCATAATAAAAATCATACAAAAAAATTGTCGGAAGGAAAAAAACATGTTGCAAACCGCCAAAAAATTATAATGGCATTCTCTGTAGAAATTCAAACCACTTGTGAAGCGAAAGAATTTCAGGGAGGCTAGTTGAGAAAGTACGCCAAAAATGTGCTGGGGAGCACTACTATTCAGAAACAGCATGACTTGAAATAAACGGGGTGTGATAACATCTTGTGAAGTACTTCTGTCTATTGCCGTGAATTCTAAGAACATCTCTAGCAGACCCGTATAACGCCGCGGCCCGCAAAAAAACCACCAAAATGCGGGTTGCCGCGGAAAATCCTGCCCGAGCAGACCCTGCAAACTCATCCGGCCCGTAAAAGTTTTTTAGGGGTGCGGCATAATTCCTGCCCCAACCCGCGAAAACGCGGGTTCCCCCCCTCGTCTCGTCGGTGCCCTGTATATAGCGGGAGCGGTTGGTGTGG
>LR738709.1:6861682-6873794 GCA_902687465.1 Secale cereale
CATAACTATCATAAGCACTAAAACAAATAGTTATAAATTAAAGATAATATACCACATCCGAATCGTAGACCGGACGAGGGCCCACGTGGGCGGATATCAAAACCATCGCACTATATAATAACAAGCAATAATAAACGTAAGAAAATTAGACAAATATCTATCTAAAGCAATAATAAAAGTAAGAAAAGCATGGACATAACAAGAGGCTCACCACGGTGGTGCCGGTGACGAGATCGGCGGGGGCGATCGACGGCGGCGAAGACGGGGACGGGACGTGACGGACCGCTAAACCTAGACAAATCTCGAAGAAAATAGAGCTTCGAGAGGAGAAAAGCTTAACTAGTGTGGCTCGGGCATTCCACCGAACATGTTGTGTGCATAGGAGGTGAGCTAGAGCACCACTAACCCCTCTCCCCCTCGGCCAAAAAAAAAACAGAGCAGTGAGCTCTGCTCTTGAGTGAGGGGGTATATATAGGCAACTCACTGGTCCCGGTTGGTGCTACAAACCGGGGCTAAAGGGGTGCCTTTGGTCCCGGTTCATAAAACAAACCGGGACTAATAGTGGTGGGCCAGGAGCAAGAGCCATTGGTCCCGGTTTTTAGCTCCAACCGGGACCAATAGGTCCAGACGAACCGGGACCAATGGCCCATGTGGCCCGGCCGGCCCCCTGGGCTAACGAACCGGGTCCAGTACCCCTATTGGTCCCGGTTCTAGATTGAACCAGGGCTAATGGGCTGGACCAATGCCCTGTTTTCTACTAGTGGTAACTCCCACGGGAACGATTGCTCCTGAACAGGAGAAGGCGTTCAGGGAGGCCACCGTCGTCTTTGTTGGATGCGTTCTGAGCGTGATCGGAGATAAGTTGGTTGATGCATATTTACATATGCGGGTTGCCAAGGACTTGTGGGAGGCGCTCGAATCTAAATTCGGCGCAACCGATGCTGGAAGCGAGATGTATATTATGGAGCAGTTCCACGATTACAAGATGGTTGAAAACCGTCCTGTATTGGAACAGGCTCATGAGATACAGTGCATCGCTAAGGAACTTGAGGTTCTGAAGTGTGTGCTGCCGGGCAAATTTGTCGCGGGATGCATCATCGCTAAGCTACCCAATTCCTGGAGGAATTTTGCTACCACTCTGAAACATCAGAGGCGTGAATTCTCAGTTGAGGATGTCATTGGCCATCTGAGTGTTGAGCAGAACTCGAGAGCAAAGGACTCGAATGGAAAAGGGAACGAAGGGACCTCTGTCACCAACATGGTGCAGAAGAACTTCAACCCCCACAAGCCCAAGGGAAAGACTGGTGTCCAACAGAATACCGAGTTTAAGAAGAAGGGCAAGAAGCCTTTCAAGAAGGATAAGAAGAAGGGTGGCTGTTTCACTTGTGGTTCTGATGAACATTGGGCTGTCAAGTGCCCACACAAGTTCAAGAAGCCAGGACAGGACTCCAAGACTGTCAACATGATTGTGAGCAACAATGAGAGTGGGCCATCTGGGTACGGTAATTTGTTTACTGTATTTTCAGTTTGCCAGTCTACCGATTGGTGGATTGACACAGGTGCAAATATTCATGTGTGTGCTGACATTTCATTGTTTTCTTCTTATCAGGCCACAGGAAACGGGTCCGTACTGATGGGGAATGGCGCGAGTGCTTCCATTCATGGTGTTGGCACGGTCGATCTGAAGTTTACTTCGGGAAGGATCGTGCAACTGAAGAACGTGCAGCATGTCCCCGCCATCAAGAAGAATCTCGTTAGTGGTTCCCTTCTATGTAGAGAAGGGTTTAAGCTGGTATTCGAGTCTAATAAAGTAGTTGTTACGAAATATGGACTGTTTGTTGGAAAAGGTTATGAATGTGGAGGTCTATTCCGCTTTTCCCTCGCTGATTTTTGTAATAAAGTCATGAACAATATTCATTCAAATGTTAATGAAACAGAAGTTTGGCATTCACGTCTTTGTCACATTGGTTTTGGTTGTATGACGCGGTTAGCAAAGTTAAATTTAATCCCAAGTTTCACTTTAGCCAAAGGTTCTAAGTGCCATTCGTGTGTGCAAGCAAAGCAACCTCGCAAGCCCCATAAGGCTGCGGAGGAGAGACACTTGGCGCCATTAGAACTCATACATTCTGATCTTTGTGAGATGAATGGTGTGTTGACTAAAGGTGGAAAGAGATACTTCATGACACTGATAGATGATTCTACTAGATACTGCTATGTATATCTTTTAAACACTAAAGATGAGGCTCTACACTACTTTAAAATCTATAAGGCAGAAGTTGAGAATCAACTTGAAAAGAAAATAAAACGAGTCCGGTCAGATCGTGGTGGAGAGTATTTCTCTAATGAGTTTGATTCCTTTTGTGCGGAACATGGTATTATTCATGAGAGGGCGCCTCCCTACTCACCTCAGTCAAATGGGGTTGCCGAACGGAAAAACCGTACTCTAACTGATTTGGTTAACGCCATGTTAGATACATCGGGTTTATCCAAGGCATGGTGGGGGAGGCTATATTGACATCATGTCATGTCCTGAATAAATTTCCGACAAAAGACAATGAGATCACTCCCTATGAACAATGGGAAAAGAGAAGAACAACACTCTCATACTTACGTACTTGGGGCTGTTTGGCGAAAGTCAATGTGCCGATCCCCAAAAAGCGTAAGCTTGGACCAAAGACTGTGGATTGCGTTAATTTGGGCTACGCTAAGAATAGCGTCGGCTATAGATTTCTGGTAGTGAAATCTGAGGTACCTGACATGAAAGTCGGTACGATTATGGAGTCTAAAGATGCTACATTCTTTGAGGATATTTTTCCTATGAGAGATATGCAAAGCACTTCTAGACTGGAATCTGATGAGACTCCTGAACCTGCCATTCCGATGGAATATTATGAACAAACACATGATGAAAATCCTGAGGAGGAGGACAAGGAAACCCTTGGTAGGGGCAAGAGACAGAGGACTGCAAAGTCCTTTGGTGATGATTTCCTTGTGTACCTTGTGGATGATACTCCCACTTCTATTTCAGAAGCTTATGCGTCTCCAGAATCTGACTACTGGAAGGAAGCGGTCCGTAGCGAGATGGATTCCATCATGGCTAACGGAACATGGGAGATTACTGATCGTCCCTATGGTTGCAAACCATTGGGATGTAAGTGGGTGTTCAAAAAGAAGCTTAGGCCCGATGGTACGATTGAAAAGTACAAGGCTAGGCTTGTGGCCAAGGGCTATGACCAAAAGGAAGAGGAAGATTTCTTTGATACTTATTCACCTGTGGCCAGACTGACCACCATTCGAGTATTACTCTCGTTGGCGGCCTCGCATGGTCTTCTCGTCCACCAGATGGATGTTAAGACAGCTTTCCTGAATGGAGAGCTAAACGAGGAAATCTACATGCAACAGCCAGATGGCTTTGTGATAGATGGTCAGGAAGGAAAAGTGTGTAGGTTGATAAAATCTTTATATGGCCTGAAACAAGCACCTAAGCAATGGCATGATAAGTTTAATACAACACTGACATCTGTTGGCTTCATCGTTAATGAAGCTGACAAATGTGTATACTATCGCCATGGTGGGGGCGAAGGAGTTATACTGTGTTTGTATGTTGATGACATACTGATATTCGGAACCAACCTCAAAGTAATTAAGGAGGTCAAGTCGTTTCTATCTCAGAACTTTGAGATGAAAGACCTTGGTGTGGCTGATGTTATCTTGAACATCAAGCTACTGAGAGATAATGAGGGTGGGATTACACTTTTGCAATCCCATTATGTTGAGAAGGTGTTGAGTCGTTTTGGATACTCGGACTGCACACCATCTCAAACACCATATGATCCTAGCGTGTTGATTCGAAAATCCAAAGGCACGGCTATAGATCAATTGAGATACTCTCAAATCATTGGTTCACTGATGTACCTAGCTAGCGCTACGAGGCCTGACATCGCTTTTGCTGTGAGCAAACTGAGTCGGTTTGTATCAAAACCGGGTGATGTACATTGGCATGCTGTTGAAAGAGTTATGCGTTATCTGAAGGGTACTATGAACTATGGACTTCACTATACCGGATACCCGTCGGTACTTGAAGGGTATAGTGATGCGAATTGGATCTCTGATGCTGATGAGATGAAGGCCACAACTGGGTATATGTACTCTTGGAGGTGGCGCTGTTTCCTGGAAGTCTTGCAAGCAAACGATCTTAACGAGATCGACAATGGAAGCAGAATTAACAGCATTAGACACATCTGGTGTCGAAGCGGGATGGCTTCGAGATCTCTTGATGGACTTGCCATTGGTTGATAAACCGGTTCCGGCTATCCTTATGAACTGTGACAATCAGACCGTCATCACCAAGGTGAAGAGTTCAAAGGACAACATGAAGTCCAACAAGCACATAAGAATGAGATTAAAAGCTGTCAGAAAATTGAGAAACTCCGGGGTGATAGCGTTGGAATATATCCATACGGCTAAGAATCTGGCAGATCCCTTCACAAAAGGGCTATCACGTGTTGTGATAGATAATGCATCGAGGGAGATGGGCATGAGACCCACATGAGTTGCCATGGTGGTAACCCAACCTATGTGATCGGAGATCCCGTGAAGTAGGACCTGGGAAAACAAGCCAGTGGTGAACTGAGGAGAGTAACTATACTAACCCACTCCGCTGGAGATGCAATACTCTCAATACTGTATGGGAGGATGACTACTGTCTTAATGTGTTCCAAGGCTTATATGTATAAGCAAGATGTTATCCTACAGAGCGATCTTTGGAGGAACACACCTATATGAGCCCGACTGCTGGTCACAGTCTATGAGATTGGGGTGATCTCTAATAAGCTCATGAACAGGCCAGGAGTGTGACTTATATGCTCCACCCGAGGGGTGAGCCTTCGGCAGCCTAGTATCAGTAAGACATGTGGTGAAACCTCTTTACGCCAAACTAACAATTCAAGGCTTAGTCCATTGTTCAGTTGTGGAGGGGTGTAGCTATTTGCTCTAGGTGGATGTTCAATCTTAACAGGTCTCCACTGAAATACTGGTATATCAAAACAGAGTTTGGAACAGAGGACAACACCATGGGCCTTTGGGATCTGGTGGGGGATTGCTGAATATGAGATGGGCTTTGGGCCCATTTAGCAATTACAGAAAAAATCCCTAAGGGCCAATGCTGCGGGTTGCGGGAATCTCGCCGAGCCGATGTGTTCTTTTTGTCACGCAGGATTGGAATTTGAACAGTCAACTGAAAAACGATTAATGGAAAATGAATACGAGCTGAAACGTTTCGTCTTAAGTACGGCCGTTACCAGAATTCATTGTGATTCATTATGTGCGGTCTTAAGTACGGCCGTTACCAGAATTCATTGTGATTCATTATGTGCGGTCTTAAGTACGGCCGTTACCAGAATTCATTGTGATTCATTATGTGCGTTTATGCTGAACCGTTTGTCTCCTCCTCTGCGCCTATATAAGAGAGGTCGCTCCTCTCCAGAGAAAAAAAGATAGATCACATCTGCTCTGCCACCACCACCTCTGTCGTTCCTCTCGCTGCTGCTGTCGCCGGTGACTCCATCCCGTCTTCCGCGTACACGGCCGACGGGAGAGCAGGCCTCCGAAACCCCGCCTCTCCAGATCCTGTACGGGAGAGGGGCGATTAGGTTTTTGGGGAGCGTCTTCTACGCGACTGCTCGCCTCGGTTCGACTGCTTCCTCTACGTCGACTACATCTTCGTCCGCGTCGTCTTCGCCTTCACCATGAGCACCAGCACCGACGCTGACAAGGCTGCTGCCGACAAGGCCGCCTCCGACAAGCGCATCGCCGACGAGGCCGCTGCCTCTGCTGCTGATCCGGCCAACTGGCCTACTGGAGGGTATAACATGCTTACCCTTATCCTGATTATTTCCATGTGTGCAGTACTAGTGTTTTGCGTAGATGTTTCTACTATATGTCTAGTATGTGCGTACATCATGAATTTTCAGTATGTCATTAGCACTGTCTATATCATGTTCATGATTCATTCTTGGATTAAATTAATCGAACAATTGCTTAATTTCTCAACATATATATGACCATTTAACTTGCATGTTTAGTTATCAATCTCTTTAGGGAGTAGTAGTAGATGTGAACAGAGTGAACATAAATATTGCGTTTGGTTGAAGGAGCGCGCAACAAATGTTGGTGAGATATATACCTGTTGCATCGATCATATATATCACGAGATAGCTTGCACACACATGGGCACAGGATTGAGATTAGCCTAAATTGTACAGCAGATTTGCCGGGACATCCAATAAATGCAACTGTATTTTGAAGAAGGGGAAATGATGTAATTTCTGTCGTTGTAGCTGGTGCTCTCATCGCTCTGAAACTGAAGAACAGAGACAGTGTTTTGTGCTGCGTGCAACAACTTGCAGCGTTTTCTTCTCTCTTTATTTGTAGTCTGTTACAACCAACACTGTCTATCAAAATGTTATTGTTGCAGTAGATAGGAAACTACAACAACTGCAACAACAGAACACCAATCAACAGGCCACGAGCGAGCGTAACAGCCGTACCATCCCACGGCCACTCCCACGTTGTCTCTGAAGCCCCCTTGTCCGCCATAATCTCGCGCCATCCCACGAGAACAGACGCAGCGGGATGCTATCTACTGCATGCCAAAACAAACTCTACGACAACTACGGGCGTGCACGAGAACAGGCTCTCAGCGCACGCAAGCTTATTCTGATGAAACTGAAAGAATCAACACCTAGCTAACTGAAGAAATGTGCAGCAGGATTCAGTGTTCAACAATTTCTCACTTTGGTGATTGGCTAAGCAATCAACTTTAAACCAAATTAAATCTCCTTCTATGCTCTACATCTAATTCTGAACATGGCCACTCTTGAATGAACAGAAAGTCAGTTCTATCTATAGATATATCAAACAACAAGATTCCATTGCAAAAACAGCTCATGAAAGATGGAACCATCCAATTCAAATATGTAACAACAAAGCAAACGTACTTTGGTCTGCATCTTCAGTTTCTTCCTCACCTCGCCACCAAAACTTTCTTATCCATCAATGCCGAGAAGGTTTTCCTTCTATCTGCGGCCAGACATTTTGCCACGGCCACAGGGCAGCAGCAGAGGAAGCAGTGAACATATCAGTAATCACTAACTTCTTTTCATTACTCAACCAGCAACTTTGCAAATTAACACCTGCTACTGTGACAGGCAAAGCCAAACCGCAGGAACAAATTAACAGCTGCTGGCTGCTGCACTCGAGACCCCCCCTGAAATCAATCACAGCATGCATATACATCATATAACCCCAAAAGTGTTCTGTTTCACAAACCTGAGTATCGCAACACCATGTACTAACTCCAGGAAACGTTCGGGGAGATAAACCCTGAATATTGGCAGGCATCGACATCACACACAAAGTATCTGAACAACATATATGCAGGTCAAAGTTCAGCAAAGCCAACTGGCAAGCATCGACTTCACAAACAAGGAGAACCAATGCAGTTAGCATTGCGGGCAGTGTGCCTGTATAAAAGCAGAGGACAGATTGACTAACGTTGCCGGCCATGAATACGCCTTCCCTTATAAGCAGCTAGCATTGCCGGCGGCATACCATCTCCGACCAGTGCAGTGCTAAATGTTAAATCCCAGTTCAAACAGTTACATGAACAAGTTCAAGTGCCTGAGCAGGATATGCCGAGGATATATTAATACCCGTGGCAGGGCTCTGAACTCTGAAGACGCAGAGGGGGTCACTTTTTGGTAGCTTGGAGTCAGGTTTGTCGATCAACCAATGGAGTCCGGTGGATTAACTGAGCTCCATACTGGCAAATGGATCAAGGAACAGATAAGGGAGAACCTCACTTGCTCATGCGACATACAGTATATAGGAGGTGCCGGACGGCTGATCGGTTAGAGCCCAGGCGCCTGAGACAATTTGTTCAAGCTGGGTATTCAGTGCCCGTTCTTGAACAACAATTTGTCCAAGCTGTACCTACACTGCATCTAGCGCAGCTAGCCTATGCAAAGGATAACTAGCGATCATCCTATTGACAGCAGATGTGAATGGCCCTTTAAATTTCTGAAACAAATTACATATAGCAGGTTAGGATAGAATTTACATACATCAAGATGTGAATACGTCCCCCGCGTGACCCCCGCGTCGTCCCCAGCTCGGGCGACTCGGGTGGCACCCCAACCCTAGCCGCCGCCGGGGCCTAACTCATATTCCTCCCTTCCTCCCGCCGCCGCCAGAGAACGCCGCCGGCTTGCGCCCTTCCTCCCTCCCGCGTCTCAGGGGTGGCGGGGCCCCAACGCGCGTGGTGGTGAGGCTGATCTAGAAGCGGCAGCGATAGCTTCAACGACGACGGTGGTGGTCGGCCCCGCCTCGGGCCATGGGAGGCTGCCTGCGGCGGCTGGCCTGGATCGGGCGGTGGCACGTCATCTGGCTTTAGATCGGCGAAGGCGTCGAGGACCTAGTGGACTGCTCGGCGGCACCTTTGGAAGATCTGTTCTGGCCGGTGTAGCCAGTGGTGGTGGTCATCTTCTTCGTCGGAGGTGGCCGGCCAGAGGCTTGGTGATCGGATCTCGTAATCCATCATCTAGTCCCGGCAGCGAGTTGGGGAGACATGGTTGCTAGTGAAAACTGAGTCGACGGCAGGCGATTGCGGCGTTCTACACCGTTACCTTGATGAAGACATCATCGTGTAACTACTGTCGACCCACTTGTGCTGCTCCGGGGGAAACCCTAGGATCTGGTGTTCCAGATCGGATGATGGCGGCATTGCGGTGTCGTTTCTTTCTTGGGATCATCGTTTGTGGAGCAGCGCTGGAAGTCTGAGGCAGGAGGTGGAGCGGCTTCCTCTTGCACGGAGCTTCGGTGGAGATGTCAAGTCATGCCTGACCAACAGGTGCTACGCTTTGTCATGCCTGGTCGGCAGGTGCTACGCACGACAAATCTTCTAGAGCTAGACTTCAAGTTGTGTCACCTGGTGGTACTTGGTAGCATGGTGCTGAGGTGTATCGGTGTCGGCCGCGACGTGCTCAGCTGTTTGTGCGCAGGGAGGTGGTGCTATTGGCACCGTGGTGGCGTCGACGACAGCTAGCCCGAGCAAGGTTGATGCGTCAGTACAACTCTGAAGATGGAGCGGTGGCAGTTGGCGGCGGCGGCCTCTGAGTGTGTGTCGGACCGGTGTGTGCCCCAGACCCGGCAGATGGCTAGGTTGGGGCCTCAGGTCTTAGATGTTAGGCTTGGCTGCGAGGTACTGAAAACCTGTATATACACAAAAAACCAGAAAAACAAGACTGAAAACCTGATCTGGTTTGCAAAAAGTGAAAGACCCTCACCTAAGGGAAGATCCTATACTAGTCTGAAAACCTCATCTTCAACAAGATTGATCTCACCTAAGGGCAGATCCTATACTAGTCTCACTCGCCAAATAATGTGCATTACTCAATGAAACAAAAGTCAATTCTATCTACAGATCTCAAACAACTATTCCATTGCTAAAACGGCTCATGAAGGACGCCACCATCCAATTCAAATCTACAACTGGCAAGCAAAACTACATTGATCTACATCTTCAGTTTCTTCCTCACCTCATCTCGCCGCAAACTTTTCTCCACCAATGTCGCCAAAAAGGCTTTCCTTCAGTTTGCCGCCAAACATTTTGCCAAATCAAAATTGAACACAGGGCAGCAGCAGAGGAAGCAGCCAACATGATAATCAACATGTTCTTTTCATTACTCAACCATCTACTTTGCAAATTAATACCTGCTACTGTAACAGGGGAACCAAATCACAGGAACAAGCAAATTAACGCCTGCAGCACTCAAGACCCCTGAAATCAGTGACAACATATATACATCATATAACCCACAAGTGTTCTGTTTCACAAACGTGAGTATCCTAACACCTTATTATACTAACTGCAGGAAATGTTCAGGAGATGAACCCATTCACACTACAAGCATCTCCACAGGTTAAAAGTATCCAAACAACATACATCTCAGCAACAGGCTTTGTCATATTACAGCAGGATGACCATGTGCGTGCGGTATAATATCGGGTGTACTGTCACCTACAACGGCCATCATCAGTAAAGTAGAATCTCTTAGAATAGCTGGGAATGTATTGGAATATAACAATATCTAGTACAAATGTACAACTTGCCTTGTTGAAGACAGGCACTAAGGAAAAATTAAGTCTTATGTGACGCAGAATAAAGTTCACTAAACATTTGGCAGGGAATGCTTTCAGATTCTCATCAGACAAACTTACTTGTTAATTCTAAGCAGGGAATGCTTGGTGCCATTTGGCTGGGGTTGGCCCCAACGATTAGCGGTTTTCAGAACTCAGACTCTCTTATTACCGATGTCAATCCATTGCAATTCTGAATGTTTGTCGGGGTTTTGGGGCGACATATGCCAACAGATGGTTTATCATGCATGGGGTCAAAAGAACGTCGCCGGGCTCGGGAAGCGGGATAAAGCGATACTTAGGACGCCTACAAATCTTACCCAAGTTCGGGGCTCTCCGAGGAGATAACACCCCTAGTCCTGCTCTGCGGGGGCTCCGCGTCATGACTGATAGCACTAGAGTAGCTACAAGATTGCTCCTTGAGCTGTGAGGTCCAAAGGAAGAGGATGAACCAGGCTAGCTCACCTCCTTCCTCTATCTAGGGGTTTATCTTGTGATCTCCTCATAACCAACCCCCCCTCATGGAGGACCCTGGGGGGTTTATATAGGCCTACCCCCCAGGGATACAATGGTAAACTCGACGGTGTGGCCCCCAGCCGTCAGCGTCTTCTGGCGCCGGCCTCGCCACCCGTCTGCTGTGGCCCGCCGCCTGCGGCCCCCTCGTGATTGTCTTTCACTGTGGGGATGCTTTTGCTGACGACAGCCTCGTCAGGAAGGAGATGGCCACAGTGCCATCACCCCCCGCTGTACGCTGCCTCCTCGCCCCGTCCCGTCATCTTGATGAGGCTCGGACTTCTAGGGTGGGGTTCGCCGTCTGCTACCAGACGGCCGTCTCCCCTGGCCGCCTGTCAGGGGCTGCTTGTTCGTGAGCCTACCCGCTGACCGATGGGGCCAGCCGCCTGCTAGCCCCGCCGTTTGCGGGTAGTGGGATCGTGGCCTCCTCTGACCGTTGCTTGGTCATGAGCTTCGTGGCTACAGTGACCCGCCGCCTAGGGGATATTTATAAGGTACACGGCCACTGTAGCCACACCCTTACAGATCTTCTAAGGACATGTTCTCCTGTAGCCACGCCCCCGCCACGCTGGGACCCCCCGTCAGCGTGTTCCCTGAGGGAGGAGTGTGGGGCGGTCTGCTGGCTGGTGGTGTTGGTGTTGCCGCCTGCTGGGTCCCTGCCGCCTGCTGGCAGCCGGCTCCTAGGGCAGGCTACCCTAGGAGGCGGCTAGAGGAGCAGACGACCGCAGCTGACCAAGCGGCTGTCATTTGTCTTAAAATACCAAGGGTAGTCGCCGAGGGTACCCATGGTCAATATCTCCGACAGTAGTCCCCGAAGCTGGTGGAACTCCGATGCGGGCGTTGGAGATGCGGAGGGGTTTCAGCAACTTCTTCCCTCAGGCATGCTCATCGTCTGTCACTTGTCTGCTAAAGGAGTCCGTCTGCCAACAACCGACTCTGCGCCGCTGGAGCTGGCCCCTGGCAGCCGCATCGCCGTCTCGGAATCTTTGGCGGGAAGGCGCCGCCTGGTCGGCGGACAGTCGAACAGGCCCGCGGACCGTTGGCAGCGCCCACGCGTCACCGTCCTGTCGCATCGGCCTGCCAGCCCACGCTGATACGTCCAAAACGTATCTATAATTTCTGCTTGCTCCATGCTTCTTTTGTGTGATATTGCTATGATATTTATGCACTTCCATACACTTTTGATCATATTTGGACTAACCTATTAACTTAGTGCACCCCAGTGCCAGTTTCTGTTTTCTGCTGTTTTTGTATTTCAGGTTTACCATTACTTAAATTGCCAGAAAAATTCCGGGAAAAATATATAAAAAATCAGCGCTCCAGAAGCTTCCACGCGCCAGTAGTGGGGCCAGAGGGGAGCCAGGGGCAGCCCAGGCGGCCTGCACACGCGGCCCCCCTCCTG
>LR738709.1:6873904-6888869 GCA_902687465.1 Secale cereale
CTGGGCCCCCCTCTCCGCCTCTGGTGACCCCCTTTGGCATATATTTACCTCGCGTCCTGAAACCCTCGAGGACGGAACCCTTTTTCGCGATCTCATATCTGTTCCGCCGCCGCCGCGCTTCCAAGATCGGCAGCACCAGGAGAACTCTTCCCGGCACCCTGCCGGAGGGGAGAACCACCACCGGGAGCTTGTCCACCACCATGGACGCTTCCCGGATGAGTTGTGAGTAGTCTCCCTTGGACCATGGGTCCATGACCAGTAGCTATGTGAAAGTGCAACTAATCCCCGGGTGGTTTTGGTAATTAATAACAACATATATATCATTAACTAATATTTACTTGAGAATCATTTCAGAGAAGTTCGATGATATGGGTATGGAAATGTCTGAAGAAGTGGACCCCTCAAAATGCTAAGACAAGCATTGGCAAAAGCTCAAGACTCCATTTTTGGTTTAGTGATCAAAGATCACATTGAGTCCATAGGAAAAGCCAATACTATTAAAAGGGGATGAGGTTGTGTTGATGATCTGGTTGCTCAAGTGCTTAGTGATTTAGCTCCTTCAACTATCAGCAATCTTCACTAGTTAACACACTCATAAGTAATCTCGGACAAACCGATTCTTCCAACTCAGTCCCACCGAGATGAACCACCTCAGCTATTCTTCCAAACCCTAGATATTTCGGTCCATCCGATTTTGAGTTCGGTCTCACCGAAACTGGACTGCCAACCTTCTGTAACCAATTGACATCATATCGGAATATCCGAGTTGTTGATTTCGGTCCCACCGAGATGGCAAGTTCCTACCTTTGACTCATATCGGACACACCGAGACGGTATTTTCGGTTCCACCGAAAACCCCAACGTTCACTATATTTGAACTTTCGGTCTGACCGAGTTTTCACTTCGGTCTCACCGAGATTGCTCAAATATGTGTGTAACGGTTGGATTTTGTGTGGAGGCTATATATACCCCTCCACCCCCTCTTCATTCGTGGAGAGAGCCATCAGAAAGTCTACCACTCCTACCATACACTTTCTGAGAAGAGAACTACCTACCCTTGTGTTGAGATCAAGTCATTCCATTCCTACCATATGAAACTTGATTTCTAGCCTTCCCAAGTTGCTTTCCACTCAAACCTTTCTTCCACCACAGCCATATCAGTGAGGAGAGTTGAGTGTTGGGGAGATTATCATTTGAAGCACAAGAGCAAGGAGTTCATCATCATCAACCACATCTATTACCTTTTGGAGGGTGGTGCCTCCTAGATTGGTTAGGTGTCGCTTGGGAGCCTCCGTCGTTGAGATGTGGAGTTGAACCAAGAAGTTTGTAAGGGCAAGGAGATCACCTACTTCGTGAAGATCTACCCCGAGTAAGGCTAGTCCTCCGTGGGCGTAGGCCATGATGGAATAGACAAGGTTGCTTCTTCGTGGACCCTTCGTGGGTGGAGCCCTCCGTGGACTCGCGCAGCCGTTACCCTCCGTGGGTTGAAGTCTCCATCAACGTGGATGTACGATAGCACCACCTATCGGAACCACGACAAAAATCTTCGTGTCTCCAAACTGCGTTTGATCTTCTCCACCTCTCTTTACTACATGTGCAATTTACTTTCCGCTGCTTATACTCTAGAATTGCATGTGTAGGGTGATACTTGAATTGATCTTAATTGTGAAACTGCCAAAAACATTGCATAATCAAAAGGCAGATTTTTATATTGTCAAGTAGTCTAATCACCCCCCCTCTAGACATACTTTCGATCCTACAAGTGGTATCAGAGATTTGGTCTCCATTGTTTTGGTTTCCATTGCATTGGACTCCATAAGCTTGGTTTCACAACCTAGGAGAGTATGGCGTCTAGTGAGGGTAATTATCGTAGAGGTCCTTACTTTGATGGTACAAATTTTGCTAGTTGGAAGCATAAAATGAAAATGCATATTCTTGGTCATAACCCAGCCGCATGGGGCATTATTTGTGTTGGTATGCAAGGTGATTTCTTCGAGGAAGGAAAAGTTCCGGATCGCGAAGCTACACCGGAAGAGTTGCGGATGTTGCAAAACAATGCTCAAGCTTGTGACATTCTCTTCAATGCTTTGTGTCCCGAGGAGTTCAACAAAATCAGCCGTCTTGAGAATGCTAAAGAGATTTGGGATACTTTGGTTGAAATGCACGAAGGTACTGAATCTGTGAAGGAATCAAAGCTAGATATTCTTCAAGGTCAACTTGACAAGTTCAAGATGAAGGATGGTGAAGGAGTCGCTGAAATGTACTCTAGGCTTGCTCTCATCACAAATGAGATTGCCGGCTTAGGAAGCGAAGAAATGACCGACCGATTCATCATCAAGAAGATTCTAAGAGCTTTGGATGAAAAATATGACACCGTGTGCACTTTGATCCAAATGATGCCAAACTACAAGACTCTCAAGCCAACTGAAGTCATTGGAAGAATTGTTGCTCATGAGATGACACTTAAGGATAAGGAAGAGCTTCACAACAAGTCAAGTGGTGCTTACAAAGCTACAAGTGATGCTCCGACTACCTCAAGTGACAAGTTAATTTCCAATGAAGAGATAAGCCTAATGGTTAAGAACTTCAACAAGTTCTACAAGAATAGAGGCAAAGAAAGAAGCTCAAAGTCTAGATCATATGATGAAAAGAGATCTTCTAGTCGTGATCGAAACTGCTACAATTGTGGAAGACCCGGACACTTCTCAAATGAGTGTACGGCTCCCCACAAGAGAAGAGAAGAATCTCCAAGAAGAAGAGCAAGAGATGAGTCACCTCGGAGAGAGAGGAGGAGTAGAGATGATCGTTATGAATGAAGACCCTCTCGGAGAAGCAAGGATTCGGAGAGGAAAGACAAGTCATCAAGGAGCTACACAAGAAGAAGACATCAAGCTCATGTAGGTGAATGGGTCTCCGGCTCCGACTCCGACAATCAATCCGATGGAAGCTATCACTCCGAATCCGACTACAGTCAAGATGAAGGTGTTGCCGGACTTGCACTCGTATCCTCCAACTCCAACTCCTACGACTTATTTGATTCACCAAATGAGGGAATTGGAAGATGCTTCATGGCTAAAGGCCCCAAGGTAACACACCCTTAATTCATTGACTTTAATAGTGATGAGGATGACTTGCTTGGTGAAGATGAGCTCTTGCATGATAAATCTAGTGAGCTTAGGAATGATGAAAATGCTAGTAGTCTTTATAGTCGAGAAGAGTCGAATGACAATGCTATGAAGGAGATTGAGCGTCTAACTAAAGAACTAAACACTCTTAAGTTAGCTCATGAAACAACTCAAGAAGATCATAGAGAGCTCCTAAGATCTCATGAGAAGCTACGCTTCGAGAAGCTCACTCTAGAGCAAGAACATGAGTTTCTAAAAGCGATCAATGACGATCTTCGAAAGAAGAGTTCTTCATATCTTGCCAAACGACTTCTCTTGTCTAATTTCTTGCCACCTATTAAGACTAAGCATGACAAGCATAAGAAAAATTCTTCCTCTAGTAGTAACAATAACAATGTTAAATCCAATATTGTTACTTCTAGTAGTTCTCTTGATTCCACTAACAATGTTTCAAGCCAAGTTACACTTGAGCAAGAAAATAGCTTATTGAAGGAAATCATAGAGAAGGGTGTCTACAAGAGTCTTGCCGGAAGCAAGAACTTTGAGGAAATTGTTCGCAAACAAGGAAGACACCGGAAGAATCAAGGGATTGGTTTTGAGCGAAAGTTCAACGCCGAAGGTGTTGAGTGGGAAGAAGGTCAATACCCTACTCCACAGTTTGTTTCACAAAAGGAGAAGTATGATCCTACTTCTTCCAATGTGGAACAAGCTCAAGATGACCTTCCACCACAAGACCACAAGCTAAAGGCCAAGGACAAGCTTCAAGAGGAGATTGATGCATTCATTGAAGCACCTCAAGCCATGGTCAAGTGGGTTCCCAAGGACACATCAAGTTCTACTTCGTCAAGCTCAACTACAACACCAAGGATTCCCATCAAGATGATGTGGATCCCAAAGAAGAAGAACTAGAAGGTTCTTGAGGGTGACTCCGCCAACATACTTCACTCATATTCATTTTGGCAAGAACTTGTGCAATCAACTTCCACATCATGCACTAGTTCATGGAGTCACAAACCCTCTTGTTGGTAAGTCAAGGGACAAGGTAATCATTGCTTTCATGGACATCATCTTTTGTGTACTTCAATCTATGTCTATGGATATCCCTATTTGTTCCTTGTGGGACTAACCCATGTAGGTATTGAAAGTGCCCTAATCCAAAGGATAGCTCCCAACTCCTGATGATCTACATCAACTTTGAGCATCCACATCTTCAACATCTACATGAAGTCTTCTACGACAACCCAAGGTTAGTTTGACCCTTTAAAAGGGGTTTTCACATCTAGGTGGAGCTTTGCTCTAAAAATTGAGCTAAAGCATCTTCAAATGATGTGAACACATAAATGCTTTATGTAAAAGTGGTAACCCCACTTGTGCTTAAACGATGAGTATGACCTATGATCAAATGTTCTCATTTGGCTCCTAAGTCAATATACTCATATATAGATGACCTAGTCATCGACAAATTGTGTGCTAGTAGCTAGAGTATTGGTTGTGCATGTTTGACACATATTTCAGTTGCTATCTTATTGTGTGAGCATGTTGAATGCATGATTTTATTCATTCAAGGACATCCATTTGTTGTTTTGATTGTTTTGATTTTTCTGGCCAAATGGATGGACAAGAATGCCTAAGCACCTTCCCTAGCTATCTATGCTTTCTTGTCTCAAATTCTATTCATGCTCATATCACAACTTTGAACAAGTCATTTTCGGACCCTCCGAGTGAGGAGCACTCGGAGCCACCGATCCGTCTAAGGCTGACTTCCAAAACCTTCTAAGTCCATTTCGGTCTGACCGACTTCTCTATCTCGGTCCAACCGAAACGCTTAGACTGATCTAGGTTTCATCTCGGTGAAACCGAGTTCAAAATCTCGGCATGACCGATATGTGTAACTGCACAGCAGTTAGCCATTTCGGTGTCACCGAGTTTTTCAACTCGGTCCCACCGACAGTATGGGGATATATATACCTGAGGGCTGCGCGCGATTTAATTCTTCAAACCGTTTCGCCCCCAAGTCCCCTGCTGCCGTCGCCCTGGTCTTCGGATCGTCGCCGTCGTCGCCTGTGCGCCCTCGCCGCAGGTCTCCGCCGCCGTCAACGGTAATCTTCTCCGCGCCGTTGCCGCCGTAGAGGGACTCCACCAAGTTAGGGTGAGTCCCGATCCCTCTCGTGCTCCCCATCTGATTCTTGCACGATTGGTTTGCCATGTATCTATCCACGTTTGAGATATTCCTTAACATCAGATCAGATCCGTTTAGTTTCGAGCGAAATTCTTAGGTTTAGGTTTCCACGGAACACATCTCGGTGAAGCCGATTTTGAAAACTCGGAATGACCGATTTGGCCTCTGGCCATTGCACTGCACCGTTCGGTCTAACCGATTCGTGCAAATCGGTGTGACCGATGTAGAGTCTCAGTGAAACCCTAGTGTTTCGGTAGGACCGAAACCCATTTCGGTCTGACTGAAAGTGGTGTGTAGGTTTCTGTTATACACTTCGGATTCACCGAAACTGCAAATCGGTTTGACCGAAATGCATTCTGTGAAAACTCAAAACTAAGATTTGAACTCATTTTTTTTGCAAAAACCTCTGCAGTTGTGATAACTCTTCTACTCTACCTATACCTTATCTTTTCACAGGTTGTCAACCATGTCAGATGTCAGTGACAGCCAGAACAGGTCTGAGTCACCGTTTGCAGAGATTCCAGAGGCAGATACTAGTCCTGAGGCTAGTAGTTCCAGTGATGATGGTGAGAGGAGCACCCCCAGTGGTTTGCCTCCTGCAGCCACCAGAACCAGAAAGAAGAGAAATTCTGATGATGAGGACTCTGACTTCGTTGCTGAGGAAGTTACCTCCAAGCCCAGGAGGAATGTTGTTGCCAAAGAGCACCAAGGGCAGCAGTCGAGGAAAGGCACCAGCAAGGTCAAGCAATCAGCTGTTGCAAAGAAGCTCAACTTGGAAGAACCAGCTCCAAGTAAGGTGAAGAAAACTTCCAAGAGGAAGAGGGTAGTATATGCTGAACCTCATGTTGATGCTGCTGAAGAAGAAGAAGAAGATGCACCCCAGCCTCCTCCTCAGAAGGCTAAGTTCATGGGTGATGCTATTAGGGCTCAAGCCACTTCTAAGCCCAAGAAGCCTGCTCAAGCCAAGGCAGCTCCAGCCAAGCCCAAGAGGACAACCAGGAGCATTCCAGCTTCTGAGAAGAACAAAGGTAATTTGCCACCGTCTGAGTCTTATGAAGAACATGTGTTGCTGAAGCTCCGTCCTAAATTGCCACTCCACAACGATGCTCATCCTCAAGCCGAGGACATGAAGGCAAGGAAGGATAGAGGTCTCAGGCTATGGAGACAGTCTGATCCATATGCCGTGAGGAGAAGGACTGCTGTGGACTCCAGATTCCACACCAGAGAGCAGCAGGACTTCTATGAGACTGTGCTGATGGATAAGAAGCCTATTGTTGCTGACACCAGGTATGTTGACTGGAAGTACATTGACAGTGAAGAGCATCGAGACTTCTTTCCCCATGTGCATGAGAGCTTCACTGCATGTGGAGTTGATGAGTTCGTGGGTCAGGAGCTGACAGCTTGGAATGACGAGATGATCATGCAGTTCTACGCCACAGCCCACTTCTATCCTGATGGCAAGATCACCTGGATGACTAAAGGTCAAAGGTTTTCTTCGTCTGTTGAAGAATGGGCAGAACTTCTGAATGCTCCAGTGCAGAGAGAGGACGACATTGATGTCTATGGGATTCCTAAGAAGAGTCATGATTCCATGAAGAACATGTACAAGGAGATCCCCGCTGCTGATTTGGAAGGGTGGAAGCTTGGCTCAGTGTACTATCTCCAGGTAGGTCTGACCACTACAAACACTATTTTGAGGCATACATTGATGCCCAAGTCTGGAGACCACCGCATGATTCGAGGCTATTCTATCAACATGCTGCACATTCTTGATGAGAAGGCACCTTTCAAGGTGATGGACTTAATGGTAGAGACCATTAAGAGGACTGCAGCTGACCAGAAGAGGTCGTGTGGATTTGCCCCGCAAATTCAGATGCTCATCAATGCCAAGTTTGGCATGGGCAAATTCATGTTGGATAGGAAGCACTTGCCACTGCAGCCAGAGCATGAAGATAACGTAGTTGTGATGGATGAGGAGGATCCAACCTCAGTTGAAGGTCAAGCCAAAATCGAAGCTGCAAAGAAAGCCAAAGCTGATAAAGAGGCAGCAGCAGCAGCAGCTAAGCCAAAGAGCTTCGGAGAGCAGATTCTTGAAGCTACCCAGAGGATTGAACAACGCCTGGCCAGCATTGAACAATCTCAGGAAAGCCTAGAGAGGATTGTTGAGGACAAGATCCACGCTCTGGACGTGAAGCTGACTGAGATTCAGGTGTCCGTCAACAAGCTTGAGGCAGACATGGAGGAAGCAAGGCAGGAGAGAGCAGAGCTCATACAGGATGATCTAGTCCAGGACTCTCATCGCCAGACTGCTCAGGTTCCCAGAGGATCCCGATCTGCAGCTATCCCAGTGACTGACTCCAGGGCTACCACTTCAGCACCAGCTACAGCTCCAGCAGTTACTCCAGCTCCAGCATTCACTCCTCCAGCGCAGACATCAGCAGAAGTCTTCGCAGATGCAGTCATTTCTACACCGACATCTACCCAGACGGGAGCCGCCAGCAGAGCCCACAGTGACGTTTAGCTCTATACCTTTTCGAACTTTTTGGTAACTTGTTGCCAAAGGGGGAGAAATTGTATAGATCATAGGGCTTCGAGAGAGAGAGTGCTCTTTCGTTCTTCTGCCGGTTTTTCCTTGAGATACACTTGGTTTCTTTTGTTTCTTGATACTTTCAGTGTGCTTGCTACTAAGTTTGATGCTACCTTAATGAGTGCTTGGTCATACTATGCTTTAATGTGTGCTTAATGCTTATCATATGCTATTCCTTATTGTATGGCTATTTACTCTTGTCTTGGTGATTGGGTGCATGTTATTCATTCTTATCTTTTTGTGCGCTCCACCAAGATGTATGTGACATGGAAGAGTGACCCATAATCCTAATCGATTGTGCATTTGCATTCAAACGCAAATTTTAAATAATGCACAAATTTAGGGGGAGCTCTTGTTTATCACATACTTCTCAAAGCGACGATATTATTCATTGATTATATCTTTTGTAGAAGCTTTGATCTATATGTTGTCATCAATTACCAAAAAGGGGGAGATTGAAAGTGCAACTAATCCCCGGGTGGTTTTGGTAATTAATAACAACATATATATCATTGAACTAATATTTACTTGAGAATCATTTCAGAGAAGTTCGATGATATGGGTATGGAAATGTCTGAAGAAGTGGACCCTCAAAATGCTAAGACAAGCATTGGCAAAAGCTCAAGACTCCATTTTTGGTTTACTGATCAAAGATCACATTGAGTCCATAGGAAAAGCCAATACTATTAAAAGGGGATGAGGTTGTGTTGATGATCTGGTTGCTCAAGTGCTTAGTGATTTAGCTCCTTCAACTATCAGCAATCTTCACTAGTTAACACACTCATAAGTAATCTCGGACAAACCGATTCTTCCAACTCAGTCCCACCGAGATGAACCACCTCAGCTATTCTTCCAAACCCTAGATATTTCGGTCCATCCGATTTTGAGTTCGGTCTCACCGAAACTGGACTGCCAACCTTCTGTAACCAATTGACATCATATCGGAATATTCGAGTTGTTGATTTCGGTCCCACCGAGATGGCAAGTTCCTACCTTTGACTCATATCGGACACACCGAGACGGTATTTTCGGTCCCACCGAAAACACCAACGTTCACTATATTTGAACTTTCGGTCTGACCGAGTTTTCACTTCGGTCTCACCGAGATTGCTCAAATATGTGTGTAACGGTTGGATTTTGTGTGGAGGCTATATATACCCCTCCACCCCCTCTTCATTCGTGGAGAGAGCCATCAGAAAGTCTACCACTCCTACCATACACTTTCTGAGAAGAGAACTACCTACCCTTGTTTTGAGATCAAGTCATTCCATTCCTACCATATGAAACTTGATTTCTAGCCTTCCCAAGTTGCTTTCCACTCAAACCTTTCTTCCACCACAGCCATATCAGTGAGGAGAGTTGAGTGTTGGGGAGATTATCATTTGAAGCACAAGAGCAAGGAGTTCATCATCATCAACCACATCTATTACCTTTTGGAGGGTGGTGCCTCCTAGATTGGTTAGGTGTCGCTTGGGAGCCTCCGTCGTTGAGATGTGGAGTTGAACCAAGAAGTTTGTAAGGGCAAGGAGATCACCTACTTCGTGAAGATCTACCCCGAGTAAGGCTAGTCCTCCGTGGGCGTAGGCCATGATGGAATAGACAAGGTTGCTTCTTCGTGGACCCTTCGTGGGTGGAGCCCTCCGTGGACTCGCGCAGCCGTTACCCTCCGTGGGTTGAAGTCTCCATCAACGTGGATGTACGATAGCACCACCTATCGGAACCACGACAAAAATCTTCGTGTCTCCAAACTGCGTTTGATCTTCTCCACCTCTCTTTACTACATGTGCAATTTACTTTCCGCTGCTTATACTCTAGAATTGCATGTGTAGGGTGATACTTGAATTGATCATAATTGTGAAACTGCCAAAAACTGTTCATGATCTAAAGGCAGATTTTTTATATTGTCAAGTAGTCTAATCACCCCCCCTCTAGACATACTTTCGATCCTACACTATGTGATGTTCTCGTCCCCTCTTTGTTCTTCATCGATTAGACCTCATGAGCTGCCCTACATGATCGAGGCACATATGTAATCTTTATGCTGTTGCTATGCTGAGTTTGCTGGGATCCGATGGATTATGAGATTATGTTCAGATTGTGTGTGAGTAATATATTTGATTCACCTCTTTTATATTTATGTTCTTGAGTAATTCTTGCATGTTCTCCGTTGCTATTTATTGCTTTGGCCAAGTAGTAGGTAGTAACTCCAAGAGGGAACATTATGCTTGATTGTGGGTTCATGCCCCTCGATGACTAGCTTGAGTGACAGAAACATGAGTCTAGGGGATGTGCTGTTGCCACAAGGGGGAAAACAAAGGTGCTTGTACTTGCGGGTGCAAGGATTGTTTACTTTACGCAAAGTTCTTTTAATGCAGTTGTCTGTTGCTTTGAGTTTACACTTTGGGTGGGACTCGCAACTTAATACCAGCGAGATGTTTTGGATAGATATCTCAAGGTGGATGATTAGTAGTAGATGCAGATGGATTTCGGTCTACTTGCCTTGGCGTACCGCCCATGCTTTTGAGCCTCTACCTTTCTTTGCAGCATAGTTAGCATTGGTTTGCGCACATAATCCTGTCAATTGCCCAGCTGTAATTTGTTTACCTCGCTTAGCTGTTTTATCGTCTTTTGGGAGAGAGACATCACTAGTGAACATCATGGGACCCCGGTCCATATTACCATCACTGATCACACCCGCTATTTACTTCCTGTTCTTATTTCCTAGTTGCAGTCATACCTATCACTATTATCTCTTGCGTTTGATCCTTTGTAAATGACAAGGTCGGAGGGATTGACAACCTCTCTGTACTCGTTGGGAGCAAAGTTATTTGTATCTGTGTGCAGGTCCTATCAAGCAAAAGTCTCTGGCGCTATTGACACCTTCTTGTCGACCCTCGGAGTCTCACGGGATTCGATCCTTGGTATCTTTGCCAAGGGAAAACTACCGCTACGCTACATCTCAAACCTTCCACTTGGGGTAACCAACGAGGGGCGAGAAGCCATCAAGCAAAGTTTTCTGGCGCCGTTGCCGGGGACTCAACTCTTCAAGATAGGGGAGTTGCACGCTATCTTTTATCTTTGCTTTTTAGTCTTGTTAGTTTACCTTTCAGTTTTGCTTTAGTTTCCTTTACCAAAAATCACAAAAAAATTATTTGCTTTTCTATTAGTAGTCCTTTCTGTTTAGTCAAGCATGTTGGGATTCGGTGCTTTGATGGAATCAGAAGTTCTAGATTTCCATCAAAGGGATGGAGAAAATATGAAGAAGGCATGGGACAGAATTTCTGATGCACATAGGAGAATTATGCCTTGGATACCTATAAAAATTGTGCTTAGAAATTTTTACCATGGTCTTTTTAAATGGTGTAAACACTCTCTTGATATTATAGCTGAAGGAGATTTCCTAGAGTGTGACGAAGCTAGAGCTCTTGGAATTATACATGGTCTATCTAGTTACTTTGTTTATGATCATAGTTTTGATACTGTCATAAATAGACTTGCTACTATTGAGAAGAGAATGGATGCTCTAGACTTGATGAAGGTAGGGAAACCCAAACCCAATAAGAGAGATATTTTGGAAATAGACAATGATTGGGAGCCTTTTGTTAGGATTAACATCTCTAATCAAGACTTCCTTGCTTATTGTGATATTGGATCTATGGTTTCTACTATGCCAAAAAATTGTTCATGATTCTTTAAAATTTAACATGGATAGATTATCATCCTATCATGAACATGCTAATGGAGACATTTCTGAGATCCAGGGAAGAATAAAAGATGTGCCAGTTACCTTCCTTAAAGGGATTGCAATGGTTGATTTCTTCATAATGAAGCCAAACCAAGGAAATATAGTGCTTGGAAGGGACTTCCTCCGAGCCGTAAAAGGCTTCATCAATATAGGTAAGGGAGAAATCCGCCTACGCGGGAAGGCAAAAGGTATGTACCCCTTTCCTAGAAGGAACAAGAGTGAACTTGTTGAGGAACCATTTGAAGCAATTTATAACTCCGATTATTATGATGATTATTGATTCCTCTTTGCATTATGCCTAGCTTAAAGGCATAAAAGAAAGCGCTTTTGGGAGGCAGCCCACAAAGAATAAAGTTTTATTTTGCTTTTGTTGTGTCTTGATGTTTGTTACTACAGTAGCATCATCATTGTATCTTTTCTTTTCAGCTTTGTGCCAAGTTTAGCCTCTGATTGCAAGAAAGTTCAAAAGTTGTGACGTGCTGTCCAGGAAACAGATTCTGTCCTTGGACAGAAAAATTCGTATAAAATCACCAGATCATCTTTTTGGTCTGAATTGTTTCGACAGCGTGCTCTATACAATTGGCTTTCGGGCGTCTGTTCTGAGTTTTTTGATTTGAGTTGCAGAAGTGCCACGAAAAAATTATTTACTACCTGCTGGTCTGTTTTTCACAGATTCTGTCCTGTTTTGCCTTTTCTTCGTTTTGCAAACCTTGAGCTTGCTTTTTCTTTGCAAAAACCTTTTGACAATCTTGAGAAACAGTAGCTCTTCAACATTATCTTTATTTCCAGCAAGGAAAAATTATTTTATTATGGGTACTAACCTCGCTAATCAGATTATGATGAGTTATGTATGAAGGGAGTTTTCAAGTGTGCGAGGGAAGATGATAAAAAGATTCAGGAGGGTCGAACGCTCAAGCTTGGGGATGCCCCCGTGCACCCCCAAGAAATATTCAAGAAGACTCAAGCGTCTAAGCTTGGGGATGCCCCCGTGCATCCCCTTCTCCATCAACAATTATCAGTTCGTCTTTCGTTCCACTATATTTTAATCACTTCATGCGTTATGTGCTATGCTTGGAGCGTCTTGCTCTTAGTTTCCTTTTTAGTTTTCGTTAGCTTTGCTTGCTGTTCATAACGAGTTAGAACCCAGCTTTCTTTGTGTGGGAGAGAAACACACTCCACTACAACCTAGAACACAACATAGGATTTTCATGCTTATCTTTGCTGTGTGTGTTCTTTGTATTTCAATAAGCTACTGTCATGATTAGCTCTTAGTTTTCACGCTTTTCTTTTTAAAGAGCTTTTGTTTAGTTGGTTGCTGAACTCTCTTGAGTTTTCATGTTTATCTTGTTAAGAGAGTTTGTCTGTTGCACTGAGTTGTGTGTCTTAACTTAAAGTAGGTAATTGAGGTTGCTATTTAATTTTAGTAGTAACTTGCAATAGTTTTGAGGTATTGCCATGAGTAATGTCTGAACTTTGGGTGTCAAGAGCTTTAGCCTATTAGTGATAGATGTCGTATTTTGGGCAATCCGTGTTTATTTTCGAAAACCTACAAAATAGTTGAGAACTTTAGCTACTAAATGGATCACTAATCTTTGGAGGGATCGAATATTAGAGTACACTCACGTACCATGGGTCGAGGATGAGCAAGGGTAACCAAACCCCCATACACACCTCCTCGGGGTACTTGTCTCTTTGTGAACCTCCTAATTAGATTGAGAGTTACCGATAATAAGTGCATGAGTTCTTCGGACTAATGTGAGTATTCGAAGGTTGACACTTCCACCTATCCATATTTTTCTAGCCTCTTCGGTACTGTGCATTGCCCTTTCTCACCTCGAGAGTTGGCGCATACTTCGCCGGTGCATACAAATCCTTGGCACGATACGCTCTGTCATCATAAGCCTCATTATATCCTTCCTCAAAACAGCCACCATACCTACCTATTAAGGCATTTCCATAGCCTTTCCAAGATACATTGCCATGCAACATCCATCTTCTCATGACTTGATCTTCATGTCATACATGCTTTTTGCTTGATCGATGAGCCGCATGCTAGTTGGGCCTTGCCCTAATCATTGCTACATGACGCGCTAGTATCATTGCATATCCTGCTACACTGGCAGAGGCATACATTTGCATACATCATGATAGTTTCATTTTCTTTATGTTGAGTACTTTTGTAAAGTGTGAAAGATCTTCTATACTTCTTGTAATACATAGAGTGTTGCCCCTAAAGTGAGGAAAAGATCCCAAAGAGGACAAATCAAAAGATCCCAAAGAGGACAAAATCAAAAGATCCCAAAGAGGACAAATGAGAGATAAATAGAAAGAGCCATTGAGGCCACAAAAAAATAAAAAAAAGAAAAAAAAGAAAAAGAAATAAAAAGAGAGAAGGGGGCACACTACTATTTCTTTTGAGAGATCCACACTCGTACTCCATCTTATACCTTGTACTCCATAGAGATTATCATTTATGCATATAGCTATGTGGGGACCTTTACACTATAGAACTTGGCTTGTATATTCCAATGATGAGCCTCCTCAAAAGAGCTCTAGGTCTTCTTGAGCAAGCAAGTTGGATGCACCCCCACTAGTTCCATTGGAGAGCTTACCTTAGCTCATATGTGCATCTGTTGCATGGCAATCCCTACTCCTCGCATCATATCTATCATTTGGCTTTCTCTCGCCGATGATTGTTCTCATTGATGTCAGCCTTTCACACCTTTTTGTCTCCCCCCTCTATCATTTCTCTCTTTGCCATCCGAAGTGTCGACTTTCTTGCTTACGCTCATCCATTGCATGAGTGCTCAAAATATCGAAAGGGAGTGGATCATTTTGACTTGTACCTTGCTGACGGTCTGGGGATGAGTCAAGATAAGATTCCAAAGAAGACCAAGTGTGAAAATTTAGTAGATTAAGTTCTCAACAATACAAAAACTATGTTTTACTCTCTCATATATCCCTATCCCCTTTCTTGCACGCAAACACCATTTGGAGACATTCGAGTCACGGACAGCGAGAGCTCTTGCACCTTTATGTTCTTATGTTACTTGTTACAATGCTAATCACTAGTAGATAAAGGGTCTTTAGCCCCGGTTCATTTGGGCCTTTTAGCCCCGGTTCCAGAACCGGGACAAGAGGGTCGGTACTAATGCTCTGACCCTTTAGTCCCGGTTCAATCCAGAACCGGGGCAGAAGGGTGTCCACGTGGCCTGTGCACCGAGCCCAGGCAGGAGGTGCTTTAGTCCCGGTTGGTGGTACCAACCGGGACCAAAAGGCATCCACGCGTCAGCATTTCTGTGGCTGTGGTTTTTGTTTTTTTTTTTTGA
>LR738709.1:6903182-6943715 GCA_902687465.1 Secale cereale
GGGGGGGGGGGGCGCCTGGGCCCCCCAGGCCTCCGCTGATGCCCCCTTTGGCATATATTTATATCATGTCTCAAAACCCTCGAGACGGGAACCCTTTTTCGCGATCTCATCTCTGTTTCGCCGCCGCCGTGCTTCCAAGATCGGGAGCACCAGGAGAACTCTTCCCGACACCCTGCCGGAGGGGAGGATCACCACCGGGAGCCTCTCCACCACCATGGACGCCTCCCGGATGAGTTGTGAGTAGTCTCCCTTGGACCATGGGTCCATGACCAATAGCTATGTGATGTTCTCCTCCCCTTCTTGTGCTTCACTAATTAGTGCTCGTGAGCTGCCCTACATGATCGAGGCACATATGTAATCCTTATGCTGTTGCTATGATGAGTTTGCTGGGATCCGATGGATTGTGAGATTATGTTCAGATTGTGTTTGAGTAATATATTTGATCTACCTCTTTTATATTTATGTTCGTAAGTAATTCTTGCATGTTCTCTGTTGTTATTTATTGCTTTGGCCAAGTAGTAGGTAGTGACTCCAAGAGGGAACGTTATGCTTGATTGTGGGTTCATGCCCCTCGATGACTAGCTTGAGTGACAGAAACATGAGTCTAGGGGATGTGTTGTTGCCACAAGGGGGAAAACAACGGTGCTTGTGCCCGCGGGTGCAAGGATTGTTTACTTTACGCAAAGTTCTTTTAATGCAGTTGTCTGTTGCTTTGAGTTTACACTATGGGTGGGACTCGCAACTTAATACCAGCGAGATGTTCTGGATAGATATCTCAAGGTGGATGATTAGTAGTAGATGCAGATGGATTTCGGTCTACTTGCCTTGGCATACCGCCCATGCTTTGAACCTCTACCTTTCTTGCAACATAGTTAGCATTGGTTTGCCCACATAATTCTGTCAATTGCCCAGCTGTAATTCGTTCACCTCACATAGCTGTTGTATCGTCTTTTGGGAGAGAGACATCACTAGTGAACATCATGGGACCCCGGTCCATATTACCATCATTGATCACATCCGCTATTTACTTTACACTTTTACTTACTATTGCAGCAATACCTATCACTATTATCACTTGCGTTTGATCCTTTGTAAACGACAAGGCCGGAGGGATTGGCAACCTCTCTGTACTCGTTGGGAGCAAAGTTATTTGTATCTGTGTGCAGGTCCACGTTGATTGCTAATATCTGGCGCCTTAAGCAGTTGACACCTTCTTATTGAAACTGGGAGTCTCAGGGAAATCGATCCTTGGTATCTTTGCCAAGGGAAAACTTCCGCTACACTGCATCTCAAACCTTCCACTTGGGGTAACCAACGAGGGGCGAGAAGCCATGAAGCAAAGTTTTTTGGCGCCGTTGCTGGGGACTCCACTCTTCAAGATAGGGGAGTTGCACGCTATCTTTTACCTTTGCTTTTTAGTCTTGTTAGTTTACCTTTCAGTTTTCTTTATGTCTTTTCACTAGTTTTGCTTAATGGAAAACAACAAAAATATGAGAGAGCTTTATAAGCTCTACCTTGCTTTGGGACATGATGTGTTTGAAGAGAAAATTTAAAAACCTATGGAACTTTATTATTTGCATAACAATCATGATGGTGGTGATGTTATTAGTATGCTTTCTTTGAATATCAATATTGCTAATGACATGGAAAGCTCTAAGCTTGGGGATGACACGTTTGATGAACATGATATTTTTAGTCCCCCAACTTTTGAAGAGAAAATTTACTTTGGTGATACTTTGCTTCCTATATATGATTACAATGATGAATATGATGTTTTCAGTCCACCTACTATTGAGGATAAAATTTATTACGATTATGATATGCCTCCTAAATACAATGATTACCATGATGGTTATGATTGCTTTACTCTCACTATTCCTAATAAGAAAGATTTTGCTTATATGAAGAGTAATGATACCTTTTTGCATGTGGATCATGGTAACAATGCTTTATGTGATGCTTATATTGTTGAGTTTATTCGTGATCCCACTGAAAATTATCATGAGAAGGGAACATATACTTATAGATATTTCAATAATATCAAGTTCCCTCTCTTTATGTTGAAGGTTTTGAAGCTGCACTTATTTTGTCTTCCTATGCTTATTGCTTTGTGCTTCAATGAATTATTGTATTGCAATATTCCTATGCATAGGAAGCATGTTAGGCTTAAATGTGTTTGGTATTTGCTTCTTGATGCTCTCTTTTGTTCTTCAACTCTTATTCCTACGAGAGCATCATTAAAGTCTTAAGCCTATCTTTATGGCTATAAAGAAAGAGCTCTAGGGAGACAACCCTTGTTACCTTTGCTTTCAGTTTGTTCTTTCAGTTTTTAGTGGTCTTGATGTTTGTTACTACTGTAGCAACATCATTGTATCTTTACTTTTCAACTTTGTGCCAAGTGTAGCCTCTGATTGCAAGAAAGTTCAAAAGTTGTGACGTGCTGTCCAGGAAACAGATTCTGTCCTTGGATAGAAAAATTCGTATAAAATCACCAGATCATCTTTTTGGTCTGAATTTTTTCGAAAGCGTGCTCTATACAATTGTATTTCGTGCGTCTGTTCTGAGTTTCTTGATTAGAGTTGCAGAAGTGCCCCGAAAAAATCATTTACTACCTGCTGTTCTGTTTTTCACAGATTCTGTCCTGTTTTGCCTTTCCTTCATTTTGCAAACCTAGAGCTTGCTTTTTATTTGCAAAAACTTTTTGGCAATCTTGAGAAACAGTAGATCTTCAAGAATATCCTTATTTCCAGCAAGGAGCAATTATTTTATTATGGGTACTAACCTCGCTAATCAGATTATGATGAGTTATGTATGAAGGGAGTTTTCAAGTGTGCGAGGGAAGATGATAAAAAGATTCAGGAGTGTCAAACGCTCAAGCTTGGGGATGCCCCCATGCACCCCCAAGAAATATTCAAGAAGACTCAAGCGTCTAAGCTTGGGGATGCCCCCCATGCTGTTGGAAATATGCCCTAGAGGCAATAATAAATTGGTTATTATTATATTTCCTTGTTCACGATAATCGTTTATTATCCATGCTAGAATTGTATTGATAGGAAACTCAGATACATGTGTGGATACATAGACAAACACCATGTCCCTAGTAAGCCTCTAGATGACTAGCTCGTTGATCAATAGATGGTTACGGTTTCCTGACCATGGACATTGGATGTCGTTGATAACGGGATCACATCATTAGGAGAATGATGTGATGGACAAGACCCAATCCTAAGCCTAGCACAGATCGTGTAGTTCGTATGCTAAAGCTTTTCTATATGTCAAGTATCTTTTCCTTAGACCATGAGATTGTGCAACTCCCGGATACCGTAGGAATACTTTGGGTGTACCAAACGTCACAACGTAACTGGGTGGCTATAAAGGTGCACTACAGGTATCTCCGAAAGTGTCTGGTGGGTTGGCACGAATCGAGACTGGGATTTGTCACTCCGTATGACGGAGAGGTATCTCTGGGCCCACTTGGTAGGACATCATCATAATGTGCACAATATGTGATCAAGGAGTTGATCACGGGATGATGTGTTACGAAACGAGTAAAGAGACTTGCCGGTAACGAGATTGAGCAAGGTATCGGTATACCGACGATCGAATCTCGGGCAAGTGCTATACCGATAGACAAAGGGAATCGTATACGGGATTGATTGAATCCTTGACATCGTGGTTCATCCGATGAGATCATCGTGGAACATGTGGGAGCCAACATGGGTATCCAGATCCCGCTGTTGGTTATTGGCCGGAGAGTTGTCTCGGTCATGTCTACATGGTTCCCGAGCCCGTAGGGTCTACACACTTAAGGTTCGATGACGCTAGGGTTATAGGGAAAGTATGTACGCGGTTACCGAATGTTGTTCGGAGTCCCGGATGAGATCCCGGACGTCAAGAGGAGTTCCGGAATGGTCCGGAGGTAAAGATTCATATATGGGAAGTCCTGTTTTGGTCACCGGAAAAGTTTCGGGCGATATCGGTAATGTACCGGGACCACCGGGAGGGTCCCCGTGGTCCACCAGGTGGGGCCACCAGCCCCAGGTGGCTGCGTGGGCTAAGTGTGGGAGGGGACCAGCCCCAAGGGGGCTGGTGCGCCCCCCCACCAAGTCCCTAGGCGCATGGAGTGTGGAGGGGGGCAAACCCTAGGTCCAGATGGGCCTTAAGGCCCACCCTAGGGCGCCCCCTCTCTCTCCCCCCCCTTGGCCGCACCCTAGATGGGTTTTCTAGGGCTGGCCGCACCCCTAGGGGTGGGAAACCCTAAAGGGGGCGCAGCCCTCCCTTCCCCCTATATATATGTGAGGTTTTGGGGCTGCTAGACACACGAGAACGTCTCCCTCTAGGCGCAGCCCTACCCCTCTCCCTCCTCGTCTCTTGCAGCGCTTGGCGAAGCCCTGCTGGAGTCCCGCGCTCCTCCACCACCACCACGCCGTCGTGCTGCTGTTGGATGGAGTCTTCCCGAACCTCTCCCTCTCTCCTTGCTGGATCAAGGCGTGGGAGACGTCACCGGGCTGCACGTGTGAAGAACGCGGAGGCACCGTCCGTTCGGTGCTAGGATCTTCGGCGATCTGAATCGCGGCAAGTACGACTCCATCAACCGCGTTCTTGAACGCTTCCGCTTAGCGATCTACAAGGGTATGTGGATCCAACTCTCCTCTCGTAGATGCATCTCCTAGATTGATCTTGGTGAACGTAGGAAAATTTTTGTTTCCCATGCGACGTTCCCCAACAGTGGTATCAGAGCTAGGATCTTGCGTAGATGCTTTCACGAGTAGAACACAAAAGGGTTTGTGGACGTTGATGTTTAGATTGCTTCCCTCCTTAGTATTTCTTGATTCAACGGTATTATGGGATGAAGCGGCCCGGACCAACTTTACATGTCCACGTACATGAGACCGGTTCCATCGACAGACATGTGACTTTTGTTGCATAAGATGGCTGGCGGGTGTCTGTCTCTCCTATCTTAGTTGAATCGGAACAGAACAAGGCGGTCCTTGTAGAAGGTTAAATAGCAACTTAAATATCACCGTTGTGGCTTTGCGTAGGTAAGAAGCGTTCTTGCTAGATACCCATAGCAGCCACGTAAAACATGCAACAACAAATTAGAGGACGTCTAACTTGTTTTTGCAGGGTATGTATGTGATATGATATGGCCAATGACATGATGAAATATATTTGATGTATGAGATGATCATGTTGTAATAGTTAATATCGACTTGCATGTCGATGTATACGGCAACCGGCAGGAGCCATAGGGTTGTCTTTAATTTTTGTATGACCTGCGTGTCAATCATTAAGCGCTTTGTAATGCTTTACTTTATCGCTAAACGGTAGCAATAGTAGTAAGAGCATGGTGGGCGCGCGACAACCCCGATGGCGACACGATGATGGAGATCATGATGATGGGGATCATGGTGTGGCGCCGGTGACGATGGGGATCATGCCGGTGCTTTGGAGATGGAGATCAAAAGCACGAGTTGATGGCCATATCATGTCACTTATGATTTGCATGTGATGTTAATCCTTTTATGCATCTTATTTTGCTTAGGACGACGGTAGAATTATAAGATGATCCTTCACTAAAATTTCAAGATAAAATTGTGTTCCCCCCGAGTGTGCGCCGTTGCGAAGGTTCGTCGTTTCGAAGCACCACGTGATGATCGGGTGTGATAGACTCTACGTTCGCATACAACTGGTGCAAGCCAGTTTTGCACATGCAGAACACTCGGGTTAGACTTGACGAGCCTAGCATGTACAGACATGGCCTCGGAACACGGAAGACCGAAAGGTCGAGCATGAGTCATATAGTAGATATGATCAACATGAAGATGTTCACCATTGACACCACCTCATCTCACGTGATGATCGGACTTGGGTTGGTGGATTTGGATCATGTCACGCTCGGATGACCAGAGGGATGTCAATTTGAGTGGGAGTTATAAGTAATTTGATTAGTTAAAACTCACTTATCATGAACAATAGTCTAAGTTGTCTTTGCAAATTATGTAGTAGACCAATAACTGCGTTGTAGCTCCCTGTTTAATACGATCCTAGAGAAAGACAAAGTTGAAAGATATTGCAAGCAATGATGCGGACTGGGTCCGTAGTCCGAGGAGTGTCCTCACTGCTACGCAGAAAGCTTACGTCTTTGATGCACCGCTCGATGTGCAAACCCCTACAACGTTGTCTGTGGATGTTGTGAACACCTGACAGACACGTCCTGATAACTACTTGATAGTTTAGTGCACCATACTTTACGGCTTAGAATCGGGATTCCAATGACGTTTTGAACGCCATAGAACATATGAGATGTTCTAAGAGCTGAAATTGGGATTTCAGGCTCATGCCCGTGTTGAGAGGTATGAGACCTTTGACAAGTTCTTTTGCCAAAAAGATGGAGGAGAATGGCTCAACTAGTGAGCATGTGCTCAGAATGTCTGGGTGCTGAAATCACTTGAACCAAGTGGAAGTTAATCTTCCAGGTGAGATAGTGGTTGACAGAATTCTCTAGACACTATCACCAAGCTACTAGAACTTCGTGATGAACTATGACATGCAAAGGATGGAGATGATCCCAGTGCTGTCAGCGGTTCTTAGTACCGCAAAAGTAGAGATCAAGAAGGAGCATCAAGTGTTGATGGTTTAACAAGACCACTGGTTTCAAAAGGGTAAGGGCTAGAAGGGAAACTTCATGAATGGCAAACCTGTTGTCGCTGTGATGAAGGAACCCATGGTTGAACCCAAACCTCGAGACTAAGTGCTTCTATTGTAAGGGGAACGGTCACATGGTAGCGGAACCACCCCAAATACATGGTAGATATGATAGCTGGCAACTTCAACAAAGTATATTTGATATACGTGTTATTGATGTGTACCTTAGTAGTGCTCCTTGTAGCACCTGGGTATTGGATACCGGTTCAGTTGCTATTATTAGTGACTTGAAGCAAAAGCTACGCACTGAACGGAGACTAGCTAAGGGCGAGGTGACGATGTGTGTTGGAAGTGTTTCCAAGGTTGATAAGATCACCATCGCACACTTCCTCTATTTTCGAGATTAGTGTTGAACCTAGATAAATGTTATCAGGTGTCTACGTTGAGCGTGAAAATGATTAGATCATGTTCATCGCAATACGGTTATTCATTTAAGCTAGAGAATAATGGTTATTCTGTTTACATGAATAATACCTTTATGGTCATGCACCCAATGGTTCGTTGAATCTCGATCATAGTAATACACATGATGATAATATTAATGCCAAAAGATGTAGAGTTAATAATGATAGTACCACTTTCTTGTGGCACTGCCGCTTAGGTCATTTTGGCATAAAATGCATGAAGAAACTCCATGCTGATGGATGTTTGGAGTCACTTTATTTTGAATCGCTTGACACATGCGAGCCATGCCTCTTGGGCAGGATGACTGACATCCCGTTTTCAGGTACAATGAAACGGGCAAGTGACTTGTTGGAAATCATACATGCTGATGTATGTGATCCAATGAGAATTAAGGCGTGTGGTGGATATCGTTATTTTCTCATCTTCAATGACGATTTGAGTAGATATGGTATATTTACTTAATGAAGCAAAAGTCTGAAACGTTTGAAAGGTTCAAACAATTTCAGAGTGAAGATTAAGAATCATCATAACAAGAAGATCATGTTCCTACGATCTGATCAAGGGGATATTATCTGAATTATGAGTTTGGCAATCACTTAAGACATTGTGGAATTGTTTCGCAGTTGAAGTCCCCTGGAACACCACAGCGTAATGGTGTGTCCGGACATCGTGATCGAACCTTATGAGATATGGTGCGATCTATGGTGTATCTTACCGATCTACCGCTATTATTTTGAGGTTATGCATTAGAGACAGCTGCATTCACTTTAGATAGGGCACCATCTAAGTCCGTTGAGACGACGCCGTATGAACTATGGTTTGGCAAGAAACCAAAGTTGTCGTTTTCTTGATGTTTGGGGCTGCGATGCTTATGGCTTCAGCCGGGAAAAGCTCGAACCCAAAGCGGACAAATACATCTTCATATGATACCCAAAGGTAACAGTTGGGTATACCTCCTATCTCAGATCCAAGGGCGAAAATGTTTGTCCCTAAGAACGGGTCTTTTCTCGAGAAGGAGTTTCTCTCGAAAGAATTGAGTGGGAGGAAGATAGAACTTGATGAGGTCGTCGAACCCTCACTTCAACCGGAGAGTAGTGCAACACAGAAAGATGTTTCTGTGGAACCTGCGACGTTGAAGAGGAAACTAATGATAGTGATCATGAAGCTCCAGATCAAGTTGCTATCGAACCTCGTAGGTCGACAAGGATATGTACTACTCCTGAGTGGTACGGTGATCCTGTCTTAGAGGTCATGTTATTGGACAACAATGAACCTACGAACTATGGAGAAGCGATGGTGGGCCCATATTCCGACAAATGGTTAGAAGCCGATAAATCCGAGATAGGATCCATGTATCAAAACAAAGTATGGACTTTGGTGGACTTGCCCTGTGATCGGCAAGCCATTGAGACAAATGGATCTTTAAGACTAAGACGGACGTGGACGGTAATGTCACCGTCTATGAAGCTCGACTTGTGGCGAAGAGTTTTCCACAAGTTCAAGGAGTTGACTACGATGAGATTTTCTCACCCGTAGCGATGCTTAAGTCCGTCGGAATCATGTTAGCATTAGCTGCATTTATGAAATCTGGCAGATGGATGACAAAACAAGTTTCCTTACCAGTTTTCGTAAGGAAAGGTTGTATGTGATACAATCAGAAAGGTTTTGTCGATCCTAAGGATGCTAAAAGATATGCTAGCTCCAGCGATCCTTCCATGGACTAGAGCAAGCATCTCGGAGTCGAAATATACACTTTGATGGAGTGATCAAAGTTTTTGGGTATACAAAGTTTGTTGGAAACTTGTATTTGCAATAAAGTGAGTGGGAGCACTACAACATTTCTGATAAATATATGTGAATGACATATTGTTGATCCGAAATGATGTAGAATTTCTGGAAAGCATAAAGGGTTGTTTGAAATGAGTTTTTCAAAGGAAGACCTGGATAAAGCTGCTTACATATTGGGCATCAAGATCTATACAGATAGATCAAGACGCCTGATGATACTTTCAAAAGAACACACACCTTTGACATGATTTTGAAGGAGTTCAAAATAGATCAGTCAAAGAAGGAGTTCTTACCTGAGTTGTAAGGTGTGAAGTTGAGTAAGACTCAAAACTTGACCACGGCAGAAGGAAGAGGAAGGACGAAGGTCGTCCCCTATGCTTTTGTCATAGGCTCTGTACGGTACGCCATGCTAAGTACCGCACCTGATGTGTGCCTTGCCACATGTCTGGCAAGAGGGTACAAAGGTGATCCAGGAGTGGATTACTAGATAGTGGTCAAAATTATCCTTAGAGGAGTAAGGAAATGTTTCTCGGTTATGGAGGTGATAAAGAGTTCGACGTAAAGAGTTACGTCGATGCAAGCTTAACACCTATCCAGATAACTTTGAGTAGAGATACCGGATAGGTATAATGGAGCAAAAGTTTGGAATAGCTCCAAGTGGAACGTGGTAGCAGCATCTACGATATGACATAAAGTTTTTTGCGAAGAACATAGGGATCTGAATGTTGCAGACCCGTTGACTACAACCTCTCTCACAAGCATAACATGATCAAACCCAGAACTCATTGAGTATTAATCACATATTGATGTGAACTAGATTACTGACTCTAGTGAACTCTTTGGATGTTAGTCACATGGCGATGTGACCTATGAGTGTTAATCACATGGCGATGTGAACTAGATTATTGACTCTAGTGCAAGTGGGAGACTGTTGGAAATATGCCCTAGAGGCAATAATAAATTGGTTATTATTATATTTCCTTGTTCACGATAATCGTTTATTATCCATGCTAGAATTGTATTGATAGGAAACTCAGATACATGTGTGGATACATAGACAAACACCATGTCCCTAGTAAGCCTCTAGATGACTAGCTCGTTGATCAATAGATGGTTACGGTTTCCTGACCATGGACATTGGATGTCGTTGATAACGGGATCACATCATTAGGATAATGATGTGATGGACAAGACCCAATCCTAAGCCTAGCACAGATCGTGTAGTTTGTATGCTAAAGCTTTTCTATATGTCAAGTATCTTTTCCTTAGACCATGAGATTGTGCAACTCCCGGATACCGTAGGAATACTTTGGGTGTACCAAACGTCACAACGTAACTGGGTGGCTATAAAGGTGCACTACAGGTATCTCCGAAAGTGTCTGGTGGGTTGGCACGAATCGAGACTGGGATTTGTCACTCCGTATGACGGAGAGGTATCTCTGGGCCCACTCGGTAGGACATCATCATAATGTGCACAATATGTGATCAAGGAGTTGATCACGGGATGATGTGTTACGGAACGAGTAAAGAGACTTGCCGGTAACGAGATTGAGCAAGGTATCGGTATACCGACGATCGAATCTCGGGCAAGTGCTATACCGATAGACAAAGGGAATCGTATACGGGATTGATTGAATCCTTGACATCGTGGTTCATCCGATGAGATCATCGTGGAACATGTGGGAGCCAACATGGGTATCCAGATCCCGCTGTTGGGTATTGGCCGGAGAGTTGTCTCGGTCATGTCTACATGGTTCCCGAGCCCGTAGGGTCTACACACTTAAGGTTCGATGACGCTAGGGTTATAGGGAAAGTATGTACGCGGTTACCGAATGTTGTTCGGAGTCCCGGATGAGATCCCGGACGTCACGAGGAGTTCCGGAATGGTCCGGAGGTAAAGATTCATATATGGGAAGTCCTGTTTTGGTCACCGGAAAAGTTTCGGGCGATATCGGTAATGTACCGGGACCACCGGGAGGGTCCCGGGGGTCCACCAGGTGGGGCCACCAGCCCCAGAAGGCTGCGTGGGCTAAGTGTGGGAGGGGACCAGCCCCAAGGGGGCTGGTGCGCCCCCCCACCAAGTCCCTAGGCGCATGGAGAGTGGAGGGGGGCAAACCCTAGGTCCAGATGGGCCTTAAGGCCCACCCTAGGGCGCCCCCTCTCTCTCCCCCCCCTTGGCCGCACCCTAGATGGGTTCTGGGGGGCTGCCGCCACCCCTAGGGAGGAAACCCTAGATGGGGGCGCAGCCCCTACCTCCCCCCTATATATATGTGAAGTTTAGGGCTGCCCAGAACAAGTTTTGACCTCGGTCGATTGGCGCAGCCCTACCTCTCTCCCTCCTCGTCTCCCGCAGCGCTTGGCGAAGCCCTGCTGGAGTCCCGCGCTCCTCCACCACCACCACGCCGGCGTGCTGCTGTTGGATGGAGTCTTCCCCAACCTCTCCCTCTCTCCTTGCTGGATCAAGGCGTGGGAGACGTCACCGGGCTGCACGTGTGAAGAACGCGGAGGCACCGTTGCTTCGGTGCTAGGATCTTCGGCGATCTGAATCGCGGCGAGTACGACTCCATCAACCGCGTTCTTGAACGCTTCCGCTTAGCGATCTACAAGGGTATGTGGATCCAACTCTCCTCTCGTAGATGCATCTCCTAGATTGATCTTGGTGAGCGTAGGAAAATTTTTGTTTCCCATGCAACGTTCCCCAACACACCCCAGTGCTAGTTTCTGTTTTCGGCTGTTTTTGTATTTTAGGTCTTCACGTATCGAGAACTGCCCAGAAAAATCCAGAAAAATTATATAAAAAATCAGCGAACCGGAAACAACACTGCGTCCGAAGGGCAGCCTGGGGGGGCCACAGGGGCTCCAGGCGCCCTGTGGGCGCGCCCCCCCTGGGCCGCGCCGGGGGGGGGGCGCCTCGGCCCCCCGAGGCTCCCCCGGTGCCCTACTTTGGCATATATTTAAAGGGTTCCCCGTAACCCTCAGAAAAGGACTTCTTTTCGCGATCCCATCTCTGTTCCGCCTCCGCCGCCGCTTCCAAGATCGGGAGCACCAGGAGAACTCTTCCCGGCACCCTGCCGGAGGGGAGGATCACCACCGGGAGCTTCTCCACCACCATGGACGCCTCCCGGATTACTCGTGAGTAGTCTCCCTTGGACCATGAGTCCATGACCAGTAGCTATGTGATGTTCTCCTCCCGTTCTTGTGCTTCACTAATTAGTCCTCGTGAGCTGCCCTACATGATCGAGGCACCTATGTAATCCTTATGCTGTTGCTATGTTGAGTTTGCTGGGATCCGATGGATTATGAGATTATGTTCAGATTGATCTTGAGTAATATATTTTATTCACCTCTTTTATATTTTAGTTCATAAGTAATTCTTGCATGTTCTCCGTTGTTATTTATTGCTTTGGCCGAGTAATAGGTAGTGACTCCAAGAGGGAACGTTATGCTCGATTGTGGGTTCATGCCCCTCGATGACTAGCTTGAGTGACAGAAACATGAGTCTAGGGGATGTGCTGTTGCCACAAGGGGGAAACAACGGTGCTTGTGCCCGCGGGTGCAAGGATTGTTTACTTTACGCAAAGTTCTTTTAATGCAGTTGTCTGTTGCAATGAGTTTACACTATGGGTGGGACTCGCAACTTAATACCAGCGAGATGTTCTGGATAGATATCTCAAGGTGGATGATTAGTAGTAGATATTGATGGATTTCGGTCTACTTACTTTGGCGTACCGCCCATGCTTTGAACCTCAACCTTTCTTGCAATGTAGTCAGCATTGGTTTGCGTTCGTGGTCCTGTCAATTGCCCAGCTGTAATTTGTTTACCTCACATAGCTGTTTTATCGTCTTTTGGGAGAGAGACATCACTAGTGAACATCATGAGACTCCGGTCCATATTACCATCATTGATCACATCCACTATTTACTTTCCGTTATTTACCTACTATTGCAAAAACTATCTATCACTACTATCATTGCTTTTAATCCTTTGTGAACTACAAGGCCGGAGAGATTGACAACCTCTCTGTACTCGTTGGGAGCAAAGTTATTTGTATCTGTGTGCAGGTCCACGTTGGTTGCTACTAATCTGGCGCCGTAGCAGTTGACACCTACTTGTTGAACCTAGGAGTCTCTGGGGATTCGATCCTTGGCATCTTTGCTAGGGGAAAACACTTCTACTTACTGCATCTTACACCTTCCACTTGGGGTAACCAACGAGGGGTTCGAGGCCCATCAAGGAGTATTTTCTGGCGCCGTTGCCGGGGACTCCACTCTTCAGGATAGGGGAGTTGCATGCTATCTTTTACCTTTGCTTTTTAGTCTTGTTAGTTTACTTTTCATTTTTGCTTTAGTTCCTCTTATCAAAAATCACAAAAAATAGTTATCTTGCTTGCTTGCTACTATGGGTTCCACCGAGAACACCAAGTTGTGTGACTTCACTAGTCACAACTGTTGGAAATATGCCCTAGAGGCAATAATAAATTGGTTATTATTATATTTCCTTGTTCATGATAATTGTTTATTATCCATGCTAGAATTGTGTTGATAGGAAACTCAGATACATGTGTGGATACATAGACAAACACCATGTCCCTAGTAAGCCTCTAGTTGACTAGCTCGTTGATCAATAGATGGTCACAGTTTCCTGACCATGGACATTGGATGTCATTGATAACGGGATCACATCATTAGGAGAATGATGTGATGGACAAGACCCAATCCTAAGCCTAGCACAGATCGTGTAGTTCGTATGCTAAAGCTTTTCTATATGTCAAGTATCTTTTCCTTAGACCATGAGATTGTGCAACTCCCGGATACCGTAGGAATGCTTTGGGTGTACCAAACGTCACAACGTAACTGGGTGGCTATAAAGGTGCACTACAGGTGTCTCCGAAAGTGTCTGTTGGGTTGGCACGAATCGAGACTGGGATTTGTCACTCCGTATGACGGAGAGGTATCTCTGGGCCCACTCGGTAGGACATCATCATAATGTGCACAATATGTGATCAAGGAGTTGATCACGGGATGATGTGTTACGGAACGAGTAAAGAGACTTGCCGGTAACGAGATTGAGCAAGGTATCGGTATACTGACGATCGAATCTCGGGCAAGTGCTATACCGATAGACAAAGGGAATCGTATACGGGATTGATTGAATCCTTGACATCGTGGTTCATCCGATGAGATCATCGTGGAACATGTGGGAGCCAACATGGGTATCCAGATCCCGCTGTTGGTTATTGGCCGGAGAGTTGTCTCGGTCATGTCTACATGGTTCCCGAGCCCGTAGGGTCTACACACTTAAGGTTCGATGACGCTAGGGTTATAGGGAAAGTATGTACGCGGTTACCGAATGTTGTTCGGAGTACCGGATGAGATCCCGGACGTCACGAGGAGTTCCGGAATGGTCCGGAGGTAAAGATTCATATATGGGAAGTCCTGTTTTGGTCACCGGAAAAGTTTCGGGCGATATCGGTAATGTACCGGGACCACCGGGAGGGTCCCGGGGGTCCACCAGGTGGGGCCACCAGCCCCAGGTGGCTGCGTGGGCTAAGTGTGGGAGGGGACCAGCCCCAAGGGGGCTGGTGCGCCCCCCCACCAAGTCCCTAGGCGCATGGAGTGTGGAGGGGGGCAAACCCTAGGTCCAGATGGGCCTTAAGGCCCACCCTAGGGCGCCCCCTCTCTCTCCCCCCCCTTGGCCGCACCCTAGATGGGTTTTCTAGGGCTGGCCGCACCCCTAGGGGTGGGAAACCCTAAAGGGGGCGCAGCCCACCCTTCCCCCTATATATATGTGAGGTTTTGGGGCTGCTAGACACACGAGAACGTCTCCCTCTAGGCGCAGCCCTACCCCTCTCCCTCCTCGTCTCTTGCAGCGCTTGGCGAAGCCCTGCTGGAGTCCCGCGCTCCTCCACCACCACCACGCCGTCGTGCTGCTGTTGGATGGAGTCTTCCCCAACCTCTCCCTCTCTCCTTGCTGGATCAAGGCGTGGGAGACGTCACCGGGCTGCACGTGTGAAGAACGCGGAGGCACCGTCCGTTCGGTGCTAGGATCTTCGGCGATCTGAATCGCGGCAAGTACGACTCCATCAACCGCGTTCTTGAACGCTTCCGCTTAGCGATCTACAAGGGTATGTGGATCCAACTCTCCTCTCGTAGATGCATCTCCTAGATTGATCTTGGTGAACGTAGGAAAATTTTTGTTTCCCATGCGACGTTCCCCAACACATGCATCCCCTTCTCCATCAACATTATCAGTTCGTCTTTCGTTCCACTATATTTTTATCACTTCATGTGTTATGTGCTATGCTTGGAGCGTCTTACTTTTAGTTTTCTTTAGCTTTTCATAACGAGTCGGAACTCAGCTTTCTTTGTGTGGGAGAGAAACACGCTCCACTTCTACCTAGAACATAACATAGAATTTTCATGTCTATCTTTGCTGTGTGTGTTCTTTGTCTTTCAATAGCTACTATCATGTTCAGCTCTTAGTTTTCATGCTTATCTTTTTAAAGAGCTTTTGTTTAGTTGGTTGCTTGAACTCTCTTTATTTATCATGATTATCTTATTAAGAGAGTTTGCTTCCGTTGCATTGGTTGGTATGTCTATGATAAAGATGCTACGTGCATAATGGTGCTTAGTAATTCATGTTTTCTTATGGTTAGTCTCAAATAGATGGGGGGTTTCCAATGTGTTATTGGAGTACCAACATGATTTGTTTGCCTATGATGTGGTATGGTTTAGTAATATCTTCCTTCAAGAATTTATTTTGATTGACTTGGCGTATGCTCACGCATATTTAAGACTGTAAAGAAAGTCTGTCAAGCCTTGATGATCTTTTATTTCTGAGTAGTGATATAACTACCATGCCTGATTCAATGTTGCTTTGTCGCTCTGCATGATTATGACCGTCATTGCTCTCTTAGTTGGTCGCTCCCAGTCTTTTGCTAACCTTCGCCTGTACTAAGCGGACTGACTGCTTGTGCATCCAAATTCTTTTAAACCAGTTATGTCATATGAGTCCACCATACCTTCCTACATGGTATTTACCTGCCATTCCTAACGGAGACTTTCATGTACCATCTCGAAATTATTCAAAAAAATGCATTTCTATTTTGTGCCTCTGTTTTAAGTTCATGAGGAAGTAGTAGTTAATTCATGATCTTTTTAAGTTGGACAAGCTTCACCCCGGGATTGCATGTCTAATGTGCAAACCCATAATACGAGAAGGAACTGGCATTGAGTGCGCCCGACTCAAAATTAATATAACAAACAAACCCTCCTTCACGCTTTGTTCATGAGAAATCAGAAAACTTTGGCAGTGATAAACAAAGGAGATTAAGAGGATGTGATCGTCCTCATTCGGGAGCCGTTCCTCGAAACTTGTCCATCTCAAGAAGTAATTGAGTTATCTGCTAGCATTCGTTGACGAAACATGCATAATCAAAAAAATAATTATTACCTCTGTTTTTAAAACCAAGAGCTCTGGTACATGCTTTGTCTTTGTTTCTGACTACGGGTTTTCAACCTTGCCAACAAAAGCCACGGTTCGAGAGTCTCCACCTTCTTTTAAAGCACCAACTACTGAGAGCATGATTGTCATTCCGAGTGTAATGTGCATTGTCCCAAAGTAGCATTGTCTTTTGCATGATTATGATATCGTTTATTTTGAAATCATTGTACCTAGTCATCACTTAAGCCTTGGAGGTGCCCCTGCATTTATGTTCTGCTTCACTAAAGGGGGCAAGCGAGATATCACTTTATCATATTTGCACACCATGCTCATTACAAATCTATTTGATGTTTCAGTATCATGTTGTAAAACTTTCAGTTATTTGTGATTTTCTCATGAGGCAACTTAATTACTAAAGATCCATTGTCTCAGTAAGCTTTTGTCATATGACTATAAAAAGTCCTATATGGTTAATAGCATGTCACCATAGAAATTATTCTTGTTATCATTTACCTACTCGAGGACGAGCAGGAATTAAGCTTGGGGATGTTGATACGTCCAAAACGTATCTATAATTTCTGCTTGCTCCATGCCTCTTTTGGGTGATATTGCTATGATATTTATACACTTCCATACACTTTTGATCATATTTGGACTAACCTATTAACTCAGTGCACCCCAGTGCCAGTTTCTGTTTTCTGCTGTTTTTGTATTTCAGGTTTTCCCATTACGAGAACTGCCAGAAAAATCCCGGAAAAATTATATAAAAAATCAGCGTTCCAGAAGCTTCCCAGTAGCCAAAGTACAGCCGGAGGCGGGACACCAGGGCTCCAGGCGCCCTGGTGGCGCGGCCCCCCTCCTGGCCGCGCCGGGGGGGCGCCTAGGCACCCCAGGCCTCCGCTGATGCCACCCTTTGGCATATATTTATATCGTGTCCTGAAAGCCTCGAGACGGGAACCCTTTTTCGCGATCTCATCTATGTTCCGCCGCCGCCGTGCTTCCAAGATCGGGAGCACCAGGAGAACTCTTCCCGGCACCCTGCCGGAGGGGAGGATCACCACCGGGAGCCTCTCCACCACCATGGACGCCTCCCGGATGAGTTGTGAGTAGTCTCCCTTGGACCATGGGTCCATGACCAGTAGCTATGTGATGTTCTCCTCCCCTTCTTGTGCTTCACTAATTAGTCCTCGTGAGCTGCCCTACATGATCGAGGCACATATGTAATCCTTATGCTGTTGCTATGATGAGTTTGCTGGGATCCGATGGATTGTGAGATTATGTTCAGATTGTGTTTGAGTAATATATTTGATCTACCTCTTTTATATTTATGTTCGTAAGTAATTCTTGCATGTTCTCCGTTGTTATCTATTGCTTTGGCCAAGTAGTAGGTAGTGACTCCAAGAGGAAACGTTATGCTTGATTGTGGGTTCATGCCCCTCGATGACTAGCTTGAGTGACAGAAACATGAGTCTAGGGGATGTGTTGTTGCCACAAGGGGGAAAACAACGGTGCTTGTGCCCGCGGGTGCAAGGATTGTTTACTTTACGCAAAGTTCTTTTAATGCAGTTGTCTGTTGCTTTGAGTTTACACTATGGGTGGGACTCACAACTTAATACCAGCGAGATGTTCTGGATAGATATCTCAAGGTGGATGATTAGTAGTAGATGCAGATGGATTTCGGTCTACTTGCCTTGGCGTACCGCCCATGCTTTGAACCTCTACCTTTCTTGCAACATAGTTAGCATTGGTTTGCGCACATAATTCTGTCAATTGCCCAGCTGTAATTCGTTCACCTCACATAGCTGTTTTATCGTCTTTTGGGAGAGAGACATCACTAGTGAACATCATGGGACCCCGGTCCATATTACCATCATTGATCACATCCGCTATTTACTATACGCTTTTACTTACTATTGCAGCAATACCTATCACTATTATCACTTGCGTTTGATCCTTTGTAAACGACAAGGCCGGAGGGATTGACAACCTCTCTGTACTCGTTGGGAGCAAAGTTATTTGTATCTGTGTGCAGGTCCACGTTGATTGCTAATATCTGGCGCCGTTAGCAGTTGACACCTTCTTGTTGAAACTGGGAGTCTCAGGGAAATCGATCCTTGGTATCTTTGCCAAGGGAAAACTTCCGCTACACTGCATCTCTAACCTTCCACTTGGGGTAACCAACAAGGGGCGAGAAGCCATCAGCCCCCTGTCCGCCTCTGGTGACCCCCTTTGGCATATATTTACCTCACGTCCCGAAACCCTCGAGGACGGAACCCTTTTTCGCGATCTCATCTCTGTTCCGCCGTCGCCGCGCTTCCAAGATCGGGAGCACCAGGAGAACTCTTCCCGGCACCCTGCCGAAGGGGAGAACCACCACCGGGAGCTTCTCCACCACCATGGATGCTTCCCGGATGAGTTGTGAGTAGTCTCCCTTGGACCATGGGTCCATGACCAGTAGCTATGTGATGTTCTCCTCCCCTCTTTGTTCTTCATCGATTAGACCTCGTGAGCTGCCCTACATGATCGAGGCACATATGTAATCTTTATGCTGTTGCTATGCTGAGTTTGCTGGGATCCGATGGATTATGAGATTATGTTCAGATTGTGTGTGAGTAATATATTTGATTCACCTCTTTTATATTTATGTTCTTGAGTAATTCTTGCATGTTCTCCGTTGCTATTTATTGCTTTGGCCAAGTAGTAGGAAGTAACCCCAAGAGGGAACGTTATGCTTGATTGTGGGTTCATGCCCCTCGATGACTAGCTTGAGTGACAGAAACATGAGTCTAGGGGATGTGCTGTTGCCACAAGGGGGAAAACAACGGTGCTTGTACTTGCGGGTGCAAGGATTGTTTACTTTACGCAAAGTTCTTTTAATGCAGTTGTCTGTTGCTTTGAGTTTACACTTTGGGTGGGACTCGCAACTTAATACTAGCGAGATGTTCTGGATAGATATCTCAAGGTGGATGATTAGTAGTAGATGCAGATGGATTTCGGTCTACTTGCCTTGGCGTACCGCCCATGCTTTTGAGCCTCTACCTTTCTTACAGCATAGTTAGCATTGGTTTGCGCACATAATCCTGTCAATTGCCCAGCTGTAATTTGTTTACCTCGCTTAGCTGTTTTATCGTCTTTTGGGAGAGAGACATCACTAGTGAACATCATGGGACCCCGTTCCATATTACCATCACTGATCACACCCGCTATTTACTTCCTGTTCTTATTTCCTAGTTGCAGTCATACCTATCACTATTATCTCTTGCGTTTGATCCTTTGTAAACGACAAGGCCGGAGGGATTGACAACCTCTCTGTACTCGTTGGGAGCAAAGTTATTTGTATCTGTGTGCAGGTCCTGTCAAGCAAAAGTCTCTGGCGCTATTGACACCTTCTTGTCGACCCTCGGAGTCTCACGGGATTCGATCCTTGGTATCTTTGCCAAGGGAAAACTGCCGCTACGCTACATCTCAAACCTTCCACTTGGGGTAACCAACGAGGGGCGAGAAGCCATCACACGCGCGTGACAGGACGTAACAGTGGGCCGGGGCCCGCCACTAAGGGCCTCGGGCCCCGCGTGGATCCACAAGGGCAGGGGTAATCGATTACCCTCCCCCGCGCATTTAATGCGCGCGGATTAGGCGCGAGAAAATCGGGGGTCGTGCGGGACGTGGAGCGGTTAAGCCCATGCCCGCCCCCTCGCCTTCGTCGCCCGGGCCTATATATAGGCTGGGGGAGAGGGCTGGCGCCGCTCTCGCGCTCATTCTCCCCCAACCTTCATCTTCTTCCTCGCTCTTCCTCGTCGCCGTCACAGCGAACCACCGCCCGAGCCATGTCTGGTCCAGCACCTCCCCTACACCACGGCCAATGGGACGGCAGCGAGGTCTTGCCAGAGCAAGTGGACGTCCTTCAGCGGTCGCGGAAGCTGCCGCCGGCCGACAGGGTCGCCGTGCGCCTGGCGCCGGTGACTGAGATCAGGCCGGCCCCGCAACAAGGCGCGCGGGTCATCTTCCGCTCGCACTTTTCGTGCGGGTTTGGCCTGCCAGCGAGCGGCTTCTTCTGCTCCTTCCTCGACTTGTTCCACATCCAACCTCACCACCTCACGCCAAACACGGTGCCGACCATTTCTTCCTTCGTCGTTCTCTGCGAGGCTTATCTTGGCATCCTTCCCACCATCGAGCTCTGGACAGAGCTCCTCTATGTGAAGCTCGGCACCGCCATCCAGAGCATGGCCGCCCAGTGTGGGGGATGCATTGCTGTGAAGCGCACCGGGGCGAAAAACTTCTTCCCGGCAACGAATCTCGTTGGATCGGTGAAGCAATGGCAGAAGACGTACTTCTACATCTCCAACGTCGACCCCGAGGAAGATTTCATCTGCCTGCCGGAGTGGGTGCCGGGGCCGCCTGCTGAGCCTCGGGACTCCTGGAGGACCCGACCCGTCTCTTGGAAATATGCCCTAGAGGCAATAATAAAAGGATTATTATTATATTTCCTTGTTCATGATAATTGTCTATTATTCATGCTTGAATTGTATTGTACGGAAACATCGATACATGTGTGAATACATAGACCACAACGTGTCCCTGGTAAGCCTCTAGTTGCTAGCTCGTTGATCAACAGATGGTCACGGTTTCCTGACCATGGACATAGGATGTCATTGATAATGGGATCACATCATTAGGAGAATGATGTGATGGACAAGACCCAATCCTGAGCCTAGCACGAGATCGTATAGTTCGTAATGCTTAAGCTTTTCCAGTGTCAAGTATTTATTCCTTAGACCATGAGGTTGTGCAACTCCCGGATACCGTAGGAATACTTTGGGTGTGCCAAACGACACAACGTAACTTTGTGACTATAAAGGTACGCAACGGGTATCTCCAAAAGTGTCTGTTGGGTTGGTACGAACCGAGACTGGGATATTGTCACTCCGTATGACGGAGAGGTACCTCTGGGCCCACTCGGTAAGACATCATCATAATGAGCTCAAAGTGACTAAGGAGTTAGTCACGGGATGATGGATAACGGATCGAGTAAAGAGACTTGCCATGACGAGATTGAACATGGTATCGGGCATACCGACGATCGAATCTCGGGCAAGTACCGTACCGATAGACAAAGGGAATAACATACGGGATTGAGTGAATCCTTGACACAATGGTTCATCCGATGAGATCATCGAGGAACACGTGGGAACCAACATGGGTATCCAGATCCCGCTGTTGGTTATTGACCGGAGAGTCGTCTTGGTCATGTCTGCGTGTCTCCCGAACCCGTAGGGTCTACACACTTAAGGTTCGGTGACGCTAGGGTTGTAGAGATACATGCACATGGAAACCCAAATGTTGTTCGGAGTCCTGGATGAGATCCTGGACGTCACGAGGAGTTCCGGAATAGTCCGGAGGTAAAGAATGATATATAGGAAGTCCAGTTTCGGCCATCGGGTGAATTCCGGGGATCACCGGGAGTGTCCCGGGACCACCGGAGGGGTCCTGGGGGTCCACCGGGTGGGGCCACCCATCCCGGAGGGCCCCGAAGGCCGGAAGGGGAAGGGGGCCAGCCCCTGGTGGGCTGGCGCACCCACATGGGCCCCCCTCCATGCGCCTAGGGTTGAAACCCTAGGGGGTGGGGGCGCTCCCTATGCCTTGGGGGGCAAGTCCCCCCCCTGGCCGCCGCCCCCCTAGGAGATTGCATCTCCTAGGGCCGGCGCCCCCCTGGCCCCCTATATATAGTGGGGGGGAGAGGGCATTCGCACCCCAAGCCTCTGGCGCCTCTCCCCCCGTCACACCTCCAACTGCTCTCGCAGGGCGCTGGCGAAGCCCTGCAGCTTTTCCTGTTGCATCCACCACCACGCCGTCGTGCTGCTGGATCTCCGTCAACCTCTCCCCCCCTTGATGGATCAAGAAGGAGGAGACATCACTGTACCATACGTGTGTTGAACGCAGAGGTGCCGTCCGTTCGGCGCTGGGATCATCGGTGACGAGGATCACGAAGAGTACGACTCCATCATCCACGTTCCTTCGAACGCTTCCACATGCGATCTACAAAGGGTATGTAGATGCACTCTTTTATCCTCGTTGCTAGATGACTCCTTAGATTGATCTTGGTGAAGCGTAGGAAATTTTTTGAATTCTGCTACGTTCCCCAACAGTGGTATCAGAGCTAGGTCTTTGCGTAGCATCTTGCACGAGTAGAACACAAACAAGTTGTGGGCGTTGAGTTTGTTCAATTCTCTTGCCGTTACTAGTCCAATCTTGATTCGGCGGCATCGTGGGATGAAGCGGCCCGGACCGACCTTACACGTACACTTACGTGAGACTGGTTCCACCGACAGACATGCACTAGTTGCATAAGGTGGCTGGCGGGTGTCTGTCTCTCCCACTTTAGTCGGATCGGATTCGATGAACAGGGTCCTTATGAAGGGTAAATAGAAATTGACAAATCACGTTGTGGTTTTGGCGTAGGTAAGAAACGTTCTTGCTAGAAAACCTATAGAAGCCACGTAAAAACTTGCAACAACAATTAGAGGTCGTCTAACTTGTTCTTGCAGCATGTGCTATGTGATGTTGTATGGCCAAGAAGATGTGATGAATGATATATGTGATGTCTGAGATTGATCATGTTCTTGTAACAGGGAATCACGACTTGCACGTCGATGAAAATGACAACCGACAGGAGCCATAGGAGTTGTCTTAATTATTGTATGACCTGTGTGTCACTGAATAACGCCATGTAATTACTTTACTTTATTGCTAAACGTTAGCCATAGTAGTAGAAGTAATAGTTGGCGTGACGACTTCATGAAGACACGATGATGGAGATCATGATGATGGAGATCATGGTGTCGTGCCGGTGACAAAGATGATCATGGTGCCCCGAAGATGGAGATCGAAGGAGCAAGATAATATTGGCCATATCATGTCACTTTATTTGATTGCATGTGATGTTTATCATGTTTATGCATCTTGTTTACTTAGAACGACGGTAGTAAATAAGATGATCCCTCACTAAAAATTTCAAGAATTGTGTTCCCCCTAACTGTGCACCGTTGCTAAGGATCGTTGTTCCGAAGCACCACATGATGATCGGGTGTGATAGGCTCTAACGTTCGCATACGACGGGTGTAAGCCAGATTTACACACGCAATACACTTAGGGTTCACTTGACGAGCCTAGCATGTACAGACATGGCCTCGGAACACGGAAGACCGAAAGGTCGAACATGAGTAGTATAGAAGATACGATCAACATGAAGATGTTCACCGTTGATGACTAGTCCGTCTCACGTGATGATCGGACACGGGCTAGTCGATTTGGATCATGTATCACTTAGATGACTAGAGAGATGTCAATCTGAGTGGGAGTTCATTAAAATTTGATTAGATGAACTTAATTGTCATGAACTTAGTCTAAATTCTTTACAATATGTCTTGTAGATGAAATGGCCCACGCTCATGTCACCCTCAACTTCAACGCGTTCCTAGAGAAATCCAAGCTGAAAGACGATGGTAGCAACTATACGGACTGGGTCCGTAACCTGAGGATCATCCTCATAGCTGCCAAGAAAACTTATGTCCTAGAAGCACCGCTAGGTGACGCTCCCGCCCCGGCAAACCAAGATGTTATGAACGATTGGCAGTCGCGTTGTGATGATTACTCCCTAGTTCAGTGCGGCATGCTATACAGCTTAGAATCGGGGCTCCAAAAGCGTTTTGAGCTGAAAATGGTTTTCCAGCCTCATGCCCGAGTTGAGAGATATGATGTCTCCAACGCATTATACAGCTGTAAGATGGAGGAAAATAGTTCTGTCACTGAGCACATACTCAAGATTTCTGGGTTGCACAACCGCTTGTCTCAATTGGGAATGAATCTCCCAGACGAAGCGGTCGTTGACAGAATCCTCCAGTCGCTCCCACCTAGCTACAAGAGCTTCAAGTTGAACTTCAATATGCAAGGGATGGAGAAGTCCATTCCCGAGGTGTATTCAATGCTGAAATCAGCGGAGGTGGAGATCAAGAAAGAGCATCAAGTGTTGATGGTCAATAAAACCACTAAGTTCAAGAAGGGCAAGGGTAAGAAGAACTTCAAGAAGGACGACAAGGGAGTTGCCGCGCCCGGTAAGCCAGTTGCCGGGAAGAAGCCAAAGTATGGACCCAAGCCTGAGACTGAGTGCTTTTATTGCAAGGGAATGGGTTACTGGAAGCGGAACTGCCCCAAATACTTAGCGGACAAGAAGGCCGACAACGTCAAAGGTATATGTGATATACATGTTATTGATGTGTACCTTACCAGCGCTCGTAGTAGCTCCTGGGTATTTGATACCGGTGCAGTTGCTCATATTTGTAACTCAAAGCAGGAGCTGCGGAATAAGCAGAGACTGGCGAAGGACGAGGTGACGATGCGCGTCGGGAATGGTTCCAAGGTTGATGTGATCACCGTCGGCATGCTGCCTCTACATCTACCCTGGGATTAGTTTTAAACCTTAATAATTGTTATTTAGTACCAGATTTGAGCATGAACATTGTATCTGGATCTCGTTTGATGCGAGATGGCTACTCATTTAAATTCGAGAATAATGGTTGTTCTATTTATTTGAGAGATATGTTTTATGGTCATGCCCCGCTGGTCAATGGTTTATTTTTGATGAATCTCGATCGTGATGATACACATATTCATAGTGTGAATGCCAAAAGATGTAAAGTTGACAATGATAGTCCCACATACTTGTGGCATTGCCGCCTTGGTCATATTGGTGTCAAACGTATGAAGAAGCTTCATGCAGATGGACTTCTGGAGTCTCTTGATTATGAATCATTTGACACGTGCGAACCATGCCTCTTGGGCAAGATGACCAAGACTCCGTTCTCCGGAACAATGGAGCGAGCAACCAACCTATGTGCGGTCCAATGAGTGTTGAGGCTCGCGGAGGCTATCGTTATGTTCTCACCCTCACAGATGACTTGAGTAGATACGGGTATATCTACTTGATGAAGCACAAGTCTGAGACCTTTGAAAAGTTCAAGGAATTTCAGAATGAGGTTGAGAATCAACGTGACAGAAAAATAAAGTTCTTGCGATCGGATCGTGGGGGTGAATATTTAAGTCATGAATTTGGCACGCACCTTAGGAACTGTGGAATTGTTTCACAATTGGCACCACCCGGAACACCTCAGCGTAATGGTGTGTCCGAACGTCGAAATCGTACTCTGTTGGACATGGTGCGATCTATAATGTCTCTCACCGACTTACCGCTATCTTTTTGGGGATATGTTTTAGAGACTGCCGCATTCACTTTAAATAGGGCTCCGTCGAAATCCGTTGAGACGACACCGTATGAACTTTGGTTTGGCAAGAAACCTAAGCTGTCGTTTCTAAAAGTTTGGGGTTGCGATGCTTATGTCAAGAAACTTCAACCTGAAAAGCTCGAACCCAAATCGGAAAAATGCGTCTTCATAGGATACCCAAAGGAAACGATTGGGTACACCTTCTACCACAGATCCGAAGGCAAGGTCTTTGTTGCCAAGAATGGATCCTTTCTGGAGAAAGAGTTTCTCTCGAAAGAAGTGATTGGGAGGAAAGTAGAACTTGATGAGGTGACAGTTGATACGTCCAAAACGGAAAAAGTCTAGTTGCGAAAGTTGTGGGGAATTTCGAGGCGATGCTTCTGGATATAAAATTCGTCCAAATCGGAGTCCGGACGGCCGAGTAAACCCCGTTTTACTGAGGCCCAAAATCTGATGACGGGAATCCGAGAGTCTATATAAAGAGAGGAAACCTAGGTCACCAAGGGGCTATGAATTTTCCTCCTCCCGAGCCGCCGTCTTGGAGGGGAGGACCAGCACCATTGCAGCACCATCCACAAGGAAGAAGGGGGGCCAAGGAGCCGCTGCCCCCTAGGGTCGCCGCCGCCGCCGCGCCCCCAAGGGCCGCCGCCGCCGCCTCCGTGGCTGCCGCCGGCCATCTCCTCCTCGCGGGGCTGCACCTCTCCATCAACGCCATCATCAACCTCCTCCTCACCATGTCCATGCGTGAGTAGTCTTCTCCGGGGCCGAGGGCTCGTACGTGTAGCTATGTGGTTATCTCTCTCTCTCCCATGATGTGATCTTCGTTGTGATCATAGGCTATGTTAATCTAGGGTGATCCCATGATGTTTCCCCTTCCTCTATGTATTGGATTGATGTACTCACTTGTATTTATCTAGTATAATCCCCGAGACCAAGGTGACAGCGGTCTATTGGACATGGATTAAAAAATATTTTCATGAGTGATTTCCTCTCTTGTGTGTTGATTGAAGATTGAGAGTCTCTTGGTGCTTGTCTTTCACTATCCTTTAGATATGTTGTGGTGATTGTGGGACTCTCTTTGGATGGCCGCGGTGACATTGGGAAATCCTTAGATTGAGAACTACGAACTTTGAGGTGTGCTTTTGTAGCCCTACATAATTCTCGTCCTCTCTTGACCACGAAGGAATGACCTCCGGGTGCGTCTCCATTGCATGTTTTATGGGAAATATCATGTGATTCGATTATGTTAATGTTGTTGGGAGTTGCTGAAGGAAATATGCCCTAGAGGCAATAATAAAGTTATTATTTATTTCCTTATATCATGATAAATGTTTATTATTCATGATAGAATTGTATTAACCGGAAACTTAATACATGTGTGAATACATAGACAAAACAGAGTGTCCCTAGTATGCCTCTACTAGACTAGCTCATTGATCAAAGATGGTTATGTTTCCTAGCCATAGACATGAGTTGTCATTTGATCAACGGGATCACATCATTAGGAGAATGATCTGATGGACAAGACCCATCCGTTAGCTTAGCACTATGATCGTTTAAGTTTTACTGCTATTGCTTTCTTCATGACTTATACATGTTCCTATGACTATGAGATTATGCAACTCCCGAATACCGGAGGAACACTTTGTGTGCTACCAAACGTCACAACGTAACTGGGTGATTATAAAGGTACTCTACAGCTGTCTCCGAAGGTACTTGTTGGGTTGGCGTATTTCGAGATTAGGATTTGTCACTCCGATTGTCGGAGAGGTATCTCTGGGCCCACTCGGTAATGCACATCACTATAAGCCTTGCAAGCATTGCAGCTAATGAGTTAGTTGCGGGATGATGTATTACGGAACGAGTAAAGAGACTTGTTGGTAACGAGATTGAACTAGGTATTGAGATACCGACGATCGAATCTCGGGCATGTAACATACCGATGACAAAGGGAACAATGTATGTTGTTATGTGGTTTGACCGATAAAGATCTTCGTAGAATATGTGGGAGCCAATATGAGCATCCAGGTTCCGCTATTGGTTATTGACCGGAGACGTGTCTCGGTCATGTCTACATAGTTCTCGAACCCATAGGGTCCGCACGCTTAAGGTTTCGATGATAGTTTTATTATGAGTTTATGAGTTTTGATGTACCGAAGGAGTTCGGAGTCCCAGATGAGATCAGGGACATGACGAGGAGTCTCAAAATGGTCGAGACGTAAAAATCGATATATTGGACGACTATATTCGGACATCGGAAAGGTTCCGAGTGATTCAGGTATTTTCGGAGTACCGGGGAGTTACGGGAATAGAGGAGAGAGGCCAAAAGGAAGGAGGCGTGCACCCCCCTTCTGGTCCGAATTGGACAAGGGGTGCAGCCCCCTTTTCCTTCTCCCTCTCCCCCTCTTTCCTTCTCTCCTACTCCGGAAAGGAAAGGGGAATCCTACTAGGACTTGGGAGTCCTAGTAGGAGTCCCCACACTTGGTGCGCCCCCTCTAGGGCCGGCCTCTCCCTTCCTCCTTTATATACGAGGGCAGGGGGGCACCTCTAGACACAACAATTGATCTCTTGATCTCTTAGCCGTGTGCGGTGCCCCCCTCCACCATAGTTCTCCTCGATAAATATTGTAGCGGTGCTTAGGCGAAGCCCTGCGATGGTAGAACATCAAGATCGTCACCACGCCGTCATGCTGACGGAACTCTCCCTCGACACTCGGCTGGATCGGAGTTCGTGGGACGTCATCGAGCTGAACGTGTGCTAGAACTCGGAGGTGCCGTAGTTTCGGTGCTTGATCGGTCGGGCCGTGAAGACGTACGACTACATCAACCGCGTTGTTCTAACGCTTCCGCTTTCGGTCTACGAGGGTACGTAGACTCACTCTCCCCTCTTGTTGCTATGCATCTGGTCGATAGATCTTGCGTAATCGTAGGAAAATTTTAAAATACTACTTTCCCCAACAGTTGCCACTAGTGAAAGTATGATCCCTAGGCCTTGTTTCCATCATTGCAATACCATTTGTGCTCACGTTTACCACTTGTTTGCTTGCTGCACTTTTTATTACAGATTTATATTACTTTGTTTTGCCATCCATATCACTTGCCATTTAACATCTCTTCCCCGAACTAGTGCACCTATACATCTGACAAGTGTATTAGGTGTGTTGGGGACACAAGAGACTTCTTGTATCTTAGTTGCAGGGTTGCTTGAGAGAGACCATCTTCAACCTCTACTTCCCTGAGTCCGATAAACCTTAGGTCATCCACTTGAGGGAAATTGCTGCTGTCCTACAAACCTCTGCGCTTGGAGGCCCAACATAGTCTACAAGAATAGAAGCGTGTGTAGACATCAAGCTATTTCTGGCGCCGTTGCCGGGGAAGTGAGTGCTTGAAGGTATATCTTTAGATCTTGCAATTAAATCTTTTCGTTTCTTGTTTTTAGTTTCACTAGTTATGTTAATGGAAAACCGCAATCTTAGTTCGCTGCTTGTGGGAAGACGCCCCACACCTGTGGTGGTTGCTCCTCCCCCTACTGAAATTGTGCCCTATAAAATACCAGCCGGTATTATCGATTATGTTTTGGCTAATCGTTATGCAGGAGACAGACATCCCGGTGAACACTTGCTATATCTGTCACAACTATGTTCATTATTTAAGCTTGCAGGTGTATCAAGGGAGTTTGTCACGAGGAAATTGTTCGTCGTATCACTTATAGATAAAGCTTCAGATTGGTATAAGCTTCTCGATAACTCGCACTTGCTTGATTGGCAAGAGCTTATGTCTCTCTTTTATACTAAGTTTTATCCTCTTCATGAAATTCATCGAGACAGGAACTATATCTATAACTTTAGGTCTCGTGACGGAGAGAGCGTAGCTCAAGCTTGGGGGAGACTGAAAACGTTAATGCTAAAATGTCCTAACCATGGGCTCCCCAAAGATGCTTATGTGGAGAGTAAGAGTACCTTTTTGCATGTGGATCATGGTAACAATGCTTTATGTGATGCTTATATTGTTGAGCTTATTCGTGATCCCACAGAAAATTATTATGAGAAGGGAACATATGCTTATAGATATTTCAATAATATCAAGTTCCCTCTTTTTATGTTGAAGGTTTTGAAGCTGCACCTGTTTTGTCTTCCTATGCTTCTTGCTTTGTGCTTCAATGAATTATTCTATTGCAATATTCCTATGCATAGGAAGCATGTTAGGCTTAAATGTATTTGGTATTTGCTTATTGATGCTCTCTTTTGTTCTTCAACTCTTATTCCTACGAGAGCATCATTAAAGTCTTAAGCCTATCTTTATGGCTATAAAGAAAGAGCTCTAGGGAGACAACCCTTGTAATCTTTGCTTTCAGTTTGTTCTTTCAGTTTTTAGTGGTCTTGATGTTTGTTACTATAGTAGCATCATCATTGTATCTTTACTTTTCAGCTTTGTGCCAAGTGTAGCCTCTGATTGCAAGAAAGTTCAAAAGTTGTGACGTGCTGTCCAGGAAACATATTCTGTCCTTGGATAGGAAAATTCACATAAAATCACCAGATCATCTTTTTGGTCTGAATTTTTTCGACAGTGTGCTCTATACAATTGGCTTTCGGACGTCTGTTCTGAGTTTTTTGATTTGAGTTGCAGAAGTGCCCCGAACAAATTATTTACTACCTGCTGGTCTGTTTTTCATAGATTCTGTCCTATTTTGCCTTTCCCTCGTTTTGCAAACCTTGAGCTTGCTTTTTCTTTGCAAAAACCTTTTGGCAATCTTGAGAAACAGTAGACCTTCAAGAATATCCTTATTTCCAGCAAGGAAAAATTATTTTATTATGGGTACTAACCTCGCTAATCAGATTATGATGAGTTATGTATGAAGGGAGTTTTCAAGTGTGCGAGGGAAGATGATAAAAAGATTCAGGAGTGTCAAACGCTCAAGCTTGGGGATGCCCCCATGCACCCCCAAGAAATATTCAAGAAGACTCAAGCGTCTAAGCTTGGAGATGCCCCTGTGCATCCCCTTCTCCATCAACATTATCAGTTCGTCTTTCGTTCCACTATATTTTTATCACTTCATGTGTTATGTGCTATGCTTGGAGCGTCTTGCTTTTAGTTTCCTTTTTAGTTTTCTTTAGCTTTGCTTGCTGTTCATAACAAGTTGGATCCTAGCCTTCATCGTTTGGGAGAGAAACACGCTCCACTCCACTGTAGAACACAACATAGGCTTGCATGCGTATCTTCTTGTGTGTGTTCCTTATCTTTTCATAGCTACTATCATGCTTAGCTCTTAGCTTTCACGCTTTACTTTTTAAAGAGCTTTTGTTTAGTTGGTCGCTGGAACTCTCTTTAGTATCATGCTTATCTTGTTAAGAGAGTTGGCTTCTGTTGCACTGGTTGATATGTCTATGATAAAAATGCAATGTGCATAATGGTGCTTAGTAGTTCATGTTTTCTTATGGTTAGTCTCAAATAGCTGGAGGGTTCTCAATGTGTTTTTGGAGTACCAACATGATTTGTTTGCCTATGATGTGGTATGGTTTAGTGGTATCTTCCCCCAAGAATTTATTTTGATTGACTTGGCGTATGCTCACGCATATTTAAGACTGTAAAGAAAGTCTATCAAGCCTTGATGATCTTTAATTTCTGAGTAGCGATATAACTTCCATGCCTGATTCAATGTTGCTTTGTCGCTCTGCATGATTATGACCGTCATTGCTCTCTTAGTTGGTCGCTCCCAGTCTTTTGCTAACCTTCGCCTGTACTAAGCGGACTGACTTCTTGTGCATCCAAAATCCTTTAAACCAGTTATGCCATATGAGTCCACCATACCTTCCTATACATGGTATTTACCTGCCATTCCTAACGAAGACTTTCATGTACCATCTCGAAATTATTCAAAAAAATATATTTCTCTTTGTGCCTCTGTTTTAGCTCATGAGGAAGTAGTAGTTAATTCATGATCTTTTTAAGTTGGACAAGCTTCACCCCGGGATTGCATGTCTAATGTGCAAACCCATAATACGAGAAGGAACTGGCATAGAGTGCGCCCGGCTCATTAAAAAATTATACAACAAACAAACCCTCCTTCACGCTTTGTTCATGAGAAATCAGAAAACTTTGGCAGTGATAAACAAAGGAGATTAAGAGGATGTGATCGTCCTCATTCGGGAGCCGTTCCTCGAAACTTGTCCAGCTCGAGAAGTAATTGAGTTATCTGCTAGCATTCGTTGACGAAACATGCATAATCTAAAAAAATAATTATTACCTCTGTTTTTAAAACCAAGAGCTCTGGTACATGTTTTGTCTTTGTTTCCGACCACGGGTTTTCAACCTTGCCAACAAAAGCCACGGTTCGAGAGTCTCCACCTTCTTTAAAGCACCAACTATTTAGAGCATCATTGTCATTCTGAGTGTAATGTGCATTGTCCCAAAGTACCATTGTCTTTTGCATGATTATGATATCGTTTATTCTAAAATCATTGTATCTAGTCGTCACTTAAACCTTGGAGGTGTCCCTGCATTTATGTTTTGCTTCACTAAAGGGGGCAAGCGAGATATCACTTTGTCATATTTGCACACCATGCTCACTACAAATCTATTGAGTGTTTCAGTATCATATTGTAAAACTTTCAGTTCTTTGTGATTTTCTCATGAGACAACTTAATTACTACAGATTCATTGTCTCAGTAAGCACTTGTCATGTGACTGTGAAAAGTTCTTATATGGTTAATAGCATGTCACCACAGAAATGATGCTTGTTATCATTTACCTACTCGAGGACGAGCAGGAATTCAGCTTGGGGATGTTGATACGTCCAAAACGTATCTATAATTTCTGCTTGCTCCATGCCTTTTTTGAGTGATATTGCTATGATATTTATGCACTTCCATACACTTTTGATCATATTTGGACTAACCTACTAATGGTTGCAAAAGTGCACAATGTTCTTGTTTTACACTTTATTGTGTAGGAATTACTTGGAAATTGACAAAAATGCAAAAGGAGTCGTATTGGAGCAGGACTCTGACTTTCCTGAAATCTGTCTGAGAACGTTTTTTAAAGATGGTCACGTTCTGGCCCGAAGACGACGTCAAACGGAAAAAGTCTAGTTGCGAAAGTTGTGGGGAATGTCGAGGCGATGCTTCTGGATATAAAATTCGTCCAAATCGGAGTACGGACGGCCGAGTAAAGCCAGTTTTACTGAGGCCCAAAATCTGATGACGGGAATCCGAGAGTCTATATAAAGAGAGGAAACCTAGGTCACCAAGGGGCCACGAATTTTCGTCCTCCCGAGCCGCCGTCTTGGAGGGGAGGACCAGCACCATTGCAGCACCATCCACAAGGAAGAAGGGGGGCCAAGGAGCCGCTGCCCCCTAGGGCCGCCACCGCCGCCGCGCCCCCAAGGGCCGCCGCCGCCGCCTCCGTGGCTGCCGCCGACCATCTCCTCCTCGCGGGGCTGCACCTCTCCATCAACGCCATCATCAACCTCCTCCTCACCATGTCCATGCGTGAGTAGTCTTCTCCGGGGCCGAGGGCTCGTACGTGTAGCTATGTGGTTATCTCTCTCTCCCATGATGTGATCTTCGTTGTGATCATAGGCTATGTTAATCTAGGGTGATCCCATGATGTTTCCCCTTCCTCTATGTATTGGATTGATGTACTCACTTGTCTTTATCTAGTATAATCCCCGAGACCAAGGTGACAGCGGTCTATTGGACATGGATTAGAAAAATATTTTCATGAGTGATTTCCTCTCTTGTGTGTTGATTGAAGATTGAGAGTCTCTTGGTGCTTGTCTTTGACTATCCTTTAGATATGTTGTGGTGATTGTGGGACTCTTTTTGGATGGCCGCGGTGACATTGGGAAATCCTTAGATTGAGAACTACGAACTTTGAGGTGTGCTTTTGTAGCCCTACATAATTCTCGTCCTCTCTTGACCACGAAGGAATGACCTCCGGGTGCGTCTCCATTGCATGTTTTATGGGAAATATCATGTGATTCAATTATGTTAATGTTGTTGGGAGTTGCCACTAGTGAAAGTATGATCCCTAGGCCTTGTTTCCACCATTGCAATACCATTTGTGCTCACGTTTACCACTTGTTTGCTTGCTGCACTTTTTATTACAGATTTATATTACTTTGTTTTGCCATCCATATCACTTGCCATTTAACATCTCTTCGCCGAACTAGTGCACCTATACATCTGACAAGTGTATTAGGTGTGTTGGGGACACAAGAGACTTCTTGTATCTTAGTTGCAGGGTTGCTTGAGAGAGACCATCTTCAACCTCTACTTCCCTGAGTTCGATAAACCTTAGGTCATCCACTTGAGGGAAATTGCTGCTGTCCTACAAACCTCTGCGCTTGGAGGCCCAACATAGTCTACAAGAATAGAAGCGTGTTTAGACATCGACAGTCACCCCTCCCGAACCGGAAAGTAGCGCAGCGCAGGAAATTGTTCCAGAGGTGCCTGCACCGACAAGGGAGGAAGTTAATGATGATGATCATGAAGATACAGATCAAGTTACTACTGAACTTCGAAGGTCCACAAGGACACGTTCCGCACCAGAGTGGTACGGCAACCCTATCATGGAAATCATGTTGTTAGACAACGGTGAACCTTCGAACTATGAAGAAGCGATGGCGGGCCCGGATTCCAATAAATGGCTTGGAGCCATGAAATCCGAGATATAATCCATGTATGAAAACAAAGTATGGACTTTGGTGGACTTGCCCGATGATAGGCACGCCATAGAAAACAAATGGATATTTAAGAAGAAGACAGACGCGGATGGAAATGTGACCATCTATAAGGCTCGACTTGTCGCTAAGGGTTATCGACAAGTTCAAGGGATTGACTACGACGAGACTTTCTCTCCCGTAGGGATGCTGAAGTCAGTCTGAATCATGTTAGCAATTGCCGCATTCTATGATTATGAGATATGGAAAATGGACATCAAAACGGCATTCCTTAATGGTTTCCTCAAGGAAGAGCTGTATATGATGCAGCCGGAAGGTTTTGTCGATCCAGAGAATGCTAACAAGGAATGCAAGCTCCAGCGCTCGATCTACGGGCTGGTGCAAGCATCTCAGAGTTGGAATATTCGCTTTAATGATGTGATCAAAGCGTTTGGCTTTATACAGACTTGGGGAGAAGCATGTATCTACAACAAAGTGAGTGGGAGCTCTGTAGCATTTCTCATATTATATGTGGATGACATATTGCTGATGGGAAATGATATAGAATTCTTGGAGAGCTTAAAGGCCTACTTGAATAAGAGTTTTTCAATGAAGGACCTTGGAGAAGCTGCTGTTGGAGAACGTTGCATGGGAAACAAAAATTTTTCCTACGTTCACCAAGATCAATCTAGGAGATGCTACTACGAGAGGAGAGTTGGATCTACGTACCCTTGTAGATCGCTAAGCGGAAGCGTTAAGAACGCGGTTGATGGAGTCGTACTCGCCGCGATTCAGATCGCCGAAGATCCTAGCACCGAAGCAACGGTGCCTCCGCGTTCTTCACACGTACGGCTCGGGGACGTCTCCTCCTTCTTGATCCAGCAAGGGGTGGAGGAGAGGTTGATGGAGAGACCGGCAGCACGACGGCGTGGTGGTGATGGTGGTGGAGGATTCCAGCAGGGCTTCGCCAAGCACCGCGGGAGATGAAGATGTTATGGGAGAGGGAGGGCAGCACCGAGGCACAAACGTGTGTTGGCTGCCCTCCCTCTACCTCTCTATATATAGGGGGAAGGAGGAGAGGGGGGCGCCCTAGGGTTTCCCCTAGGGGGGCCGGCGGCCAGGGCAGGGGGGGGGCGGCGGCCAAGGGCCAGGCCCTAGGGTTTCCCCCCTAGGTGCCTTGCCCCCCAAGCCAGGGGGGGTGCGGCAGCCCTAGGAGGGTCCACCTCCCCTTGCGCATGAGGAGAGGGCCCAGGGGGGGGGGGCGCACAGCCCTATGAGGGCTGTGGTGTCCCCCCTTGTGGCCCATTAGGCCCAGAACCACTTCCGGAACCCCCGAAACCCCTTTCGGTCGTCCGCCGATTTCCCGATACTCCCCGGAACACTTCCGGACTCCGAAACCTTTCATCCTATATATCAATCTTCGTCCCCGGACCATTCCGGAGACCCTCTTGACGTCCGGGATCTCATCCGGGACTCCGAACAACCTTCGGTAACCATGCACTGTTCTCACTAACAACCCTAGCGTCACCGAACCTTAAGTGTGTAGACCCTGCGGGTTCGGAAACCATGTAGACATGAACGAGACACTCCCAGGTCAATAACCAATAGCGGGATCTGGATACCCATATTGGTTCCCACATGTTTCTCGATGATCTCATCGGATGAACCACGATGTCAAGGATTCAAGCAATCCCGTATACAGTTCCCTTTGTCTCGTCGGTATGTTACTTGCCCGAGATTCGATCGTCGGTATCTCTATACCTAGTTCAATCTCGTTACCGGCAAGTCTCTTTACTCGTTACCGTAATACATAATCCCGTGACCAACTACTTAGTCACTCTGAGCTCATTGAGATGACGTATTACCGAGTGGGCCCGGAGATACCTCTCCGTCACACGCAGTGACAAATCCCAGTCTCGATCCATGTCAACTCAACAGACACCCTCGGAGATACCTGTAGAGTACCTTTATAGTCACCCAGTTACGTTGTGACGTTTGGCACACACAAAGCACTCCTACGGTGTCAGTGAGTTACATGATCTCATGGTCATAGGAACTTATACTTGACATGCAGAAAACTATAGCGATAACTGACACGATCAAAAGCTATGTTTAACGTTTGGGTCTCGTCCATCACATCATTCTCCTAATGATGTGATCCCGTTATTAAATGACAACTCATGTCTATGACCTGGAAACCGCGGTCATCTTTGATCAACGAGCTAGTCCTGTAGAGGCTCACTAGGGACACAAAGTCTGTCTATTCATCCACACATGTATTTGAGTTTCCAATCAATACAGTTATAGCATGGATAATAAACGATTATCATGAACAAGGAAATATAATAATAACTCTTTTATTATTGCCTCTAGGGCATATTTCCAACAGTCTCCCACTTGCACTAGAGTCAATAATCTAGCATTACAAGGTAATGAATCTAACACCCATAGAGTCTTGGTGTTGATCGTGCTTAGCCCGTGGAAGAGGCTTAGTCAACGGATCTGCAACATTCAAATCCGTGTGTACTTTGCAAATGTTTATGTCCTCCTCCTTGACTGAATCGCGGATGGAATTGAAGCGTCGCTTTATGTGTCTGGTCCTCTTGTGAAACCTTGGTTCCTTGGCTAGAGCAATGGCACCAGTGTTGTCACAGAACAGAGTCATTGGGTTCAGTGCACTAGGCACAACTCCAAGATCTGTCATGAACTCCTTCATCCAGACACCTTCCTTTGCCGCCTCCGAGTGAGCTATATACTCCGCTTCACATGTAGAATCAGCTACCATGCTCTGCTTGGAACTGCACCAGCTTACCGCTTCCCCGTTGAGAATATATACGTATCCGGTTTGAGACTTAGAGTCATCCGGATCAGTGTCAAAGCTTGCATCGACGTAACCCTTTACGACGAGCTCTTGATCACCTCCATAAACGAGAAACATCTCCTTAGTCCGTTTCAGGTACTTTAGGATATTCTTGACCGCTGTCCAGTGATCCATACCAGGATTACTTTGAAACCTTCCGGCCATACTTATGGCAAGGCTGACATCTGGTCTTGTGCACAGCATTGCATACATGATAGAGCCTATGGCTGAAGCATAGGGGACGACACTCATCTTTTCTCTATCTTCCGCAGTCACTGGGCATTGAGTCTTACTCAACTTTGTACCTTGCAATACCGGCAAGAACCCCTTCTTGGATTGATCCATTTTGAACTTCTTCAAAACTTTATCAAGGTATGTACTTTGTGAAAGTCCTATCAAGCGTCTTGATCTATCTCTATAGATCTTGATGCCCAATATGAAAGCAGCTTCACCGAGATCCTTCATCGAAAAACTCTTGTTCAAATACCCCTTCACGCTATCCAAAAAATTCTATATTGTTTCCAATCAGCAATATGTCATCCACATATAATATTAGAAACGCTATAGAGCTCCCACTCACTTTCTTGTAAATACAAGCTTCATTGTAAACTTGTACAAACCCAAACGCTTTGATCACCTCATCAAAGCGAAGATTCCAACTCCGAGATGCCTGCACCAGCCCATAAATGGAACGCTGGAGCCTGCATACTTTGTCAGCATTCTCTGGATCGACAAAACCTTCCGGTTGCATCATATACAACTCTTCCTTAAGAAAACCGTTAAGGAATGCTGTTTTGACATCCATCTGCCAAATTTCATAATCGAAATATGCAGCTATTGCTAACATGATTCGGACGGATTTAAGCATCGCTACGGGTGAGAAAGTCTCATCGTAGTCAATCCCTTGAACTTGTGAAAAACCCTTTGGCACAAGTCGAGCTTTATACACGGTGACATTACCGTCAGCGTCCGTCTTCCTCTTAAAAATCCATTTATTCTGAATGGCCTTCCGCCCTTCAGGTAATACTTCCAAAGTCCATACTTTGTTTTCATACATGGATCCCATCTCGGATTTCATGGCCTCTAACCATTTGTCGGAATCCGGGCCCACCATCGCTTCTCCATAGCTCGTAGGTTCACCGTTGTCCAACAACATGACCTCCAAGACAGGGTTACCATACCACTCAGGTGCAGTGCGTACCCTTGTCGACCTACGAGGTTCGGTAGTAACTTGATCAGAAGCTCCTTGATCATCATCATTGGCTTCCTTTTCAACCTCTACAGGCTCCACAAAAACATCTTTCTGCGCTGCGCTACTCTCTGGTTGAAGCAGAGGTTCAATAACCTCATCAAGTTCTACCTTCCTCTCACTCAATTCTTTCGAGAGAAACTCTTTCTCGAGAAAGGACCCGTTCTTAGCGACAAACACTTTGCCCTCGGATCTGAGATAGAAGGTGTACCCAACTGTTTCTTTTGGGTATCCTATGAAGACACATTTGTCCGCTTTGGGTTCGAGCTTTTCTGGCTGAAGCCTTTTGACATAAGCATCGCAACCCCAAACCTTGAGAAAAGACAACTTCGGTTTCTTACCAAACCACAGTTCATACGGTGTTGTCTCAACGGACTTAGATGGAGCCCTATTTAAAGTGAATGCAGTTGTCTCTAACGCATATCCCCAAAACGATAGTGGCAAATCGGCAAGAGACATCATAGAACGTACCATATCTAATAGGGTTCGATTACGACGTTCGGACACACCATTACGCTGTGGTGTTCCAGGTGGCGTCAACTGTGAAACAATTCCACATTTTCTTAAGTGATCACCAAACTCATAACTCAGATATTCTCCCCCTCGATCAGATCGTAGGAACTTGATCTTCTTGTTACGATGATTTTCAACTTCACTCTGAAATTGCTTGAACTTTTCAAAAGTTTCAGACTTATGCTTCATCAAGTAAATATACCCATATCTACTTAAGTCGTCAGTGAAGGTGAGAAAATAACGATATCCACCGCGCGCCGTTACACTCATCAGACCACACACATCAGTATGTATGATTTCCAATAAGTCACTTGCCCGTTCCATTGTCCCTGAAAACGGGGTCCTTGTCATCTTGCCCATGAGGCACGGCTCGCACGTGTCAAGTGATTCAAAATCAAGAGACTCCAAAAGTCCATCAGCATGGAGCTTCCTCATGCGTTTCACGCCGATATGACCCAGACGGCAGTGCCACAAGAAAGTGGTATTATCATTATCAACTCTACATCTTTTGGCATCAATGTTATGAACATGTGTATCATCACTATCGAGATTCAATAAGAATAAACCCCTAACTTCGGGTGCATGACCATAAAAGATATTACTCATATAAATAGAACAACCATTATTCTCTGATTTAAATGAGTAACCGTCTCGCAATAAACAAGATCCAGATATAATGTTCATGCTTAACGCAGGCACTAAATAACAATTATTCAGGTTCATAACTAATCCCGATGGTAATCGAAGAGCGAGCGTGCCGACGGCGATCACATCAACCTTGGAACCATTTCCCACCCGCATCGTCACTTCGTCCTTCGCCAGCCTCCGTTTATTCCGCAGTTCCTGTTTAGAGCTGCAAATGTGAGCAACCGAACCGGTATCAAATACCCAGGCACTACAACGAGAGTTGGTAAGGTACACATCAATAACATGTATATCACATATACCTTTGTTGTTGTTGGCCCCCTTCTTGTCCGCCAGATACTTGGGGCAGTTCCGCTTCCAGTGGCCGTTCCCCTTGCAATAGAAACACTCAATCTCTGGCTTGGGCCCAGCCTTGGGTTTCTTCACTGGATTAGCAACTGCTTTGCCACCCTTCTTAGAGTTACCCTTCTTGCCCTTGCCATTCTTCTTGAAACTGGTGGTTTTATTGACCATCAACACTTGATACTCCTTCTGGATGTCTGCCTCAGCGACTTTCAGCATTGAAAACAGCTCGGCGATGGTCTTATTCATCCCTTGCATGTTGTACTGCTGCACGAAGCTCTTGTAGCTTGGCGGGAGTGACTGGAGAATTCTGTCAATGATAGCCTCATCCAGGAACACAAGTCCCAGATCAGCTATGCGGGTATAGTACCCAGACATCTTCAGTAAGTGTTCACTGACAGACGAATTCTCCTCCATCTTGCAAGCAAAGAATTTATCGGTGGTCTCATACCTCTCGATCTTAGCATTCTTTTCAAAGATGAACTTCAACTCTTGGTACATCTCATATGCACCATGACGTTCAAAACGCCTTTGAAGTCCTCCTTCCAAGCCGTACAACATGGCACACTGCACTATCGAATAGTCATCCGAACGCGTCTGCCAGACGTTCAAAACGTCTGCAGGGGCTGTAGGAGCGGGGGGG
>LR738709.1:6943976-6998781 GCA_902687465.1 Secale cereale
GTATGCATCGACATGCAAGTCGATATTAACTATTACAACATGATCATCTCATACATCAAATATATCTCATCATGTCATTGGCCATATCATATCACATACATACCCTGCAAAAACAAGTTAGACGTCCTCTAATTTGTTGTTGCATGTTTTACGTGGCTGCTATGGGTATCTAGCAAGAACGCTTCTTACCTACGCAAAGCCACAACGGTGATATTCAAGTTGCTATTTAACCTTCTACAAGGACCGCCTTGTTCTATTCCGATTCAACTAAGATAGGAGAGACAGACACCCGCCAGCCATCTTATGCAACAAAAGTCACATGTCTGTCGATGGAACCGGTCTCATGTACGTGGACATGTAAAGTTGGTCCGGGCCGCTTCATCCCATAATACCGCTGAATCAAGAAAGACTAAGGAGGGCAGCAATTTAAACATCAACGCCCACAAACCCTTTTGTGTTCTACTCGAGAAAGCATCTACGCAATATCCTAGCTCATGATGCCACTGTTGGAGAACGTTGCATGGGAAACAAAATTTTTTCCTACGTTCACCAAGATCAATCTAGGAGATGCTACTACGAGAGGAGAGTTGGATCTACGTACCCTTGTAGATCGCTAAGCGGAAGCGTTAAGAACGCGGTTGATGGAGTCGTACTCGCCGCGATTCAGATCGCCGAAGATCCTAGCACCGAAGCAACGGTGCCTCCGCGTTCTTCACACGTACGGCTCGGGGACGTCTCCTCCTTCTTGATCCAGCAAGGGGTGGAGGAGAGGTTGATGGAGAGACCGGCAGCACGACGGCGTGGTGGTGATGGTGGTGGAGGATTCCAGCAGGGCTTCGCCAAGCACCGCGGGAGATGAAGATGTTATGGGAGAGGGAGGGCAGCACTGAGGCACAAACGTGTGTTGGCTGCCCTCCCTCTACCTCTCTATATATAGGGGGAAGGAGGAGAGGGGGGCGCCCTAGGGTTTCCCCTAGGGGGGCCGGCGGCCAGGGCAGGGGGGGCGGCGGCCAAGGGCCAGGCCCTAGGGTTTCCCCCCCTAGGTGCCTTGCCCCCCAAGCCAGGGGGGGTGCGGCAGCCCTAGGAGGGTCCACCTCCCCTTGCGCATGAGGAGAGGGCCCAGGGGGGGGGGCACAGCCCTATGAGGGCTGTGGTGTCCCCCCTTGTGGCCCATTAGGCCCAGAACCACTTCCGGAACCCCCGAAACCCCTTTCGGTCGTCCGCCGATTTCCCGATACTCCCCGGAACACTTCCGGACTCCGAAACCTTTCATCCTATATATCAATCTTCGTCCCCGGACCATTCCGGAGACCCTCGTCACGTCCGGGATCTCATCCGGGACTCCGAACAACCTTCGGTAACCATGCACTGTTCTCACTAACAACCCTAGCGTCACCGAACCTTAAGTGTGTAGACCCTGCGGGTTCGGAAACCATGTAGACATGACCGACACACTCCCAGGTCAATAACCAATAGCGGGATCTGGATACCCATATTGGTTCCCACATGTTTCTCGATGATCTCATCGGATGAACCACGATGTCAAGGATTCAAGCAATCCCGTATACAGTTCCCTTTGTCTCGTCGGTATGTTACTTGCCCGAGATTCGATCGTCGGTATCTCTATACCTAGTTCAATCTCGTTACCGGCAAGTCTCTTTACTCGTTACCGTAATACATAATCCCGTGACCAACTACTTAGTCACTCTGAGCTCATTGAGATGACGTATTACCGAGTGGGCCCGGTGATACCTCTCCGTCACACGGAGTGACAAATCCCAGTCTCGATCCATGTCAACTCAACAGACACCCTCGGAGATACCTGTAGAGTACCTTTATAGTCACCCAGTTACGTTGTGACGTTTGGCACACACAAAGCACTCCTACGGTGTCAGTGAGTTACATGATCTCATGGTCATAGGAACTTATACTTGACATGCAGAAAACTATAGCGATAACTGACACGATCAAAAGCTATGTTTAACGTTTGGGTCTCGTCCATCACATCATTCTCCTAATGATGTGATCCCGTTATCAAATGACAACTCATGTCTATGACCTGGAAACCGCGGTCATCTTTGATCAACGAGCTAGTCCTGTAGAGGCTCACTAGGGACACAAAGTCTGTCTATTCATCCACACATGTATTTGAGTTTCCAATCAATACAGTTATAGCATGGATAATAAACGATTATCATGAACAAGGAAATATAATAATAACTCTTTTATTATTGCCTCTAGGGCATATTTCCAACAGCTGCTTACATATTAGGCATCAAAATCTATAGGGATAGATCAAGACGCCTCATTGGTCTTTCACAAAGCACATACCTTGACAAGATATTCAAGAAGTTCAATATGGATCAGTCCAAGAAGGGGTTCTTGCCTATTTTGCAAGGTATGAGATTGAGCAAGGCTCAGTCCCCGACCACGACAGAAGATAGAGAAAAGATGAGTGTCATTCCCTATGCCTCAGCCATAGGTTCTATCATGTTTGCCATGCTGTGTACCAGACCTGATGTGAACCTTGCCATAAGTTTGGTAGGGAGGTACCAAAGTGATCCCGGTATGGAACACTGGACAGCGGTCAAGAACATCCTAAAGTACCTGAAGAGGACTAAGGATATGTTTCTCGTTTATGGAGGTGATGAAGAGCTCATCGTAAAGGGTTACGTCGATGCTAGCTTCGACACAGATCTGGATGACTCAAAGTCACAAACTGGATACATGTATATTTAAAATGGTGGAGCAGTCAGTTGTAAGGATGGCAATGGGTCAGGTTTGGATCGGGTTGAACAATATCAAATCCATATCCATATCCATGAAGACAGTCTTTGTCCCCCCATGAAAAAACCCATGGGCGCAAAATTGTGTCCATGTCCAAACCCGATGGATATCCATATCCGGTGGATATTCATGGGGTCCTCTCAAGAAATATACATAAGACACAACACAACATGCACATAAGTTGTTGCACCCAAGCATCAATACACGTGTGAAAAAGCAGAGACGAAGGGGTCGACGGGATACTTAGTTGCATTGTCATAGGCCATGGTGTTGTCTATTGAAGTGCTCCACCATACAAGGAGATAGTGGCTGACAGTGTCGACCATCTCTTGGGATGCAGGAGTAGCAACAAGAGGAGACGGGAATGATACTTAATGATGAGTTGTTTAACAATGACATAAAAGACCATAAGGGGGCTGAAGTAATATTAAGGCGGGGATTGGATGTCAACTAATAAAAGTTACGTTGGGGATTGTGCAATTTTCTTTGAATGTTTTAGATTATAATGGGTGAAGTTACAATGGGACATGTGTCTGTGGGGTAGGGATAGCAGAATATTGCCATTAAGTCATACTATCGGGTCGGGTTTGGATATATCCATGGGTACAAGAATATGTCCATGCCCTACGCATGAATAATCGGGTCGGGTTTGGACGCCGCCCATGGGCGCAAAAGCATATCCAAACCCTGTCCATACGGGTCGGATATCCATGGATATCCATGTCCATGGGTAAAATTGCCATCCTTAGTCAGTTGGTGCAGTTGCAAGCAGAGCGTCGTGGCGCATTCTACATGTGAAGCGGAGTACATAGCTGCTTGCGAAGCAGCGCAAGAAGGAGTCTGGATGAAGGAGTTCATCACCGACCTAGGAGTCATTCCAAGCGCGTCAAGCCCGATGACTCTCTTCTGTGACAACACTAGAGCTGTTGCCATTGCCAAGGAGCCCAGGTTTCACAAGAAGACCAAGCACATCAAGCGCTGTTTCAACTCCATCCAGAATTATGTTCAAGATGGAGACATAGATATTTGTAAAGTGCATACGGATCTGAATGTTGCAGACCCGTTGACTAAACCTCTTCCACGGGCAAAACATGATCAACACTAGAACTCTATGGGTGTTCGATTCATCACAATGTAACTAGATTATTGACTCTAGTGCAAGTGGGAGACTGTTGGAAATATGCCCTAGAGGCAATAATAAAAGGATTATTATTATATTTCCTTGTTCATGATAATTGTCTGTTATTCATGATTGAATTGTATTGTACGGAAACAGCGATACATGTGTGAATACATAGACCACAACGTGTCCCTGGTAAGCCTCTAGTTACTAGCTCGTTGATCAACAGATGGTCACGGTTTCCTGACCATGGACATAGGATGTCATTGATAACGGGATCACATCATTAGGAGAATGATGTGATGGACAAGACCCAATCCTGAGCCTAACACGAGATCGTATAGTTCGTAATGCTTAAGCTTTTCCAGTGTCAAGTATTTATTCCTTAGACCATGAGGTTGTGCAACTCTCGGATATCGTAAGAATACTTTGGGTGTGCCAAATGTCACAACGTAACTGGGTGACTATAAAGGTACGCAACGGGTATCTCCGAAAGTGTCTGTTGGGTTGGTACGAACCGAGAGTAGGATATTGTCACTCCGTATGACCGAGAGGTACCTCTGGGCCCACTCGGTAAGACATCATCATAATGAGCTCAAAGTGTCTAAGGAGTTAGTCACGGGATGATGGATTACGGATCGAGTAAAGAGACTTGCCATGACGAGATTGAACAAGGTATCGGGCATACCGACGATCGAATCTCGAGCAAGTACCGTACCGATAGACAAAGGGAATAACATACAGGATTTAGTGAATCCTTGACAAAGTGGTTCATCCGATGAGATCATCGAGGAACACGTGGGAACCAACATGGGTATCCAGATCCAGCTATTGGTTATTGACCGGAGAGTCGTCTTGGTCATGTCTGCGTGTCTCCCGAACCCGTAGGGTCTACACACTTAAGGTTCGGTGACGCTAGGGTTGTAAAGATACATGCACATGGAAACCCGAATGTTGTTCGGAGTCCCGGATGAGATCCTGGACGTCATGAGGAGTTCCGGAATGGTCCGGAGGTAAAGAATGATATACAGGAAGTCCAGTTTCGGCCATTGGGTGAATTCCGGGGGTCACCGGGAGTGTCCCGGGACCACCGGAGGGGCCCCGGGGGTCCACCGGGTGGGGCCACCCATCCCGGAGGGCCCCGTAGGCCACAAGGGGAAGGGGGCCAGCCCCTGGTGGGCTGGCGCACCCACATGGGCCCCCTCCATGCGCCTAGGGTTGAAACCCTAGGGGGTGGGGGTGCCCCTTATGCCTTGGGGGGCAAGTCTCCCCCCTGGCCGCGCCTCTAGGAGATTGCATCTCCTAGGGCCGGCGCCCCCTGGCCTCCTATATATAGTGGGGGGGGGAGAGGGCAGCCGCACCCAAGCCTCTGGCGCCTCTCCCCCTACCGTCACACTTCCGTCTCCTCTCGCAGGGCGCTGGCGAAGCCCTGCAGGTTTTCCTGTTGCATCCACCACCACGCCGTCGTGCTGCTGGATCTCTGTCAACCTCTCCTCCCCCTTGCTGGATCAAGAAAGAGGAGACGTCGCTGTTGTTGGAAATATGCCCTAGAGGCAATAGTAAAAGTATTATTATTGTATTTCCTTGTTCATGATAATTGTCTGTTATTCATGCTTGAATTGTATTGTACGGAAACAGCGATACATGTGTGAATACATAGACCACAATATGTCCCTGGTAAGCCTCTAGTTGCTAGCTCGTTGATCAACAGATGGTCACGGTTTCCTAACCATGGATATTGGATGTCATTGATAACGGGATCACATCATTAGGAGAATGATGTGATGGACAAGACCCAATCCTGAGCCTAGCACGAGATCGTATAGTTCGTAATGCTTAAGCTTTTCCAGTGTCAAGTATTTATTCCTTAGACCATGAGGTTGTGCAACTCCCGGATACTGTAGGAATACTTTGGGTGTGCCAAAAGTCACAACGTAACTGGGTGACTATAAAGGTACGCAACGGGTATCTCCGAAAGTGTCTGTTGGGTTGGTACGAACCGAGACTGGGATATTGTCACTCCGTATGACGGAGAGGTACCTTTGGGCCCACTCGGTAAGACATCATCATAATGGGCTCAAAGTGACTAAGGAGTTAGTCACGGGATGATGTATTACGGATCGAGTAAAGAGACTTGCCATGACGAGATTGAACAAGGTATCGGGCATACCGACGATCGAATCTCGGGCAAGTACCGTACCGATAGACAAAGGGAATAACATACGGGATTGAGTGAATCCTTGACACAGTGGTTCATCCGATGAGATCATCGAGGAACACGTGGGAACCAACATGGGTATCCAGATCCCGCTGTTGGTTATTGACCGGAGTGTCGTCTCGGTCATGTCTGCGTGTCTCCCGAACCCGTAGGGTCTACACACTTAAGGTTCGGTGACGCTAGGGTTGTAGAGATACATGCACATGGAAACCCGAATGTTGTTCGGATTCCCGGATGAGATCCCGGATGTCACGAGGAGTTCCGGAATGGTCCGGAGGTAAAGAATGATATATAGGAAGTCCAGTTTCGGCCATCGGGTGAATTCCGGGGGTCCACCGGGTGGGGCCACCCATCCCGGAGGGCCCCGTAGGCCGCAAGGGGAAGGGGGCCAGCCCCTGGTGGGCTGGCGCACCCACATGGGCCCCCCTCCATGCGCCTAGGGTTGAAACCCTAGGGGGTGGGGGCGCCCCCTATGCCTTGGGGGGCAAGTCTCCCCCTGGCCGCTGCCCCCCTAGGAGATTGCATCTCCTAGGGCCGGCGCCCCCCTGGCCCCCTATATATAGTGGGGGGAGAGAGGGCAGCCGCACCCCAAGCCTCTGGTGCCTCTCCCCCCCGTCACACCTCCAACTCCTCTCGCAGGGCGCCGACGAAGCCCTGCATCTTTTCCTGTTGCATCCACCACCACGCCGTCGTGCTGCTGAATCTCCGTCAACCTCTCCTCCCCCCTTGCTGGATCAAGAAGGAGGAGACGTCGCTATACCGTACTTGTGTTGAACGCGGAGGTGCCGTCCGTTCGGCCCTGGGATCATCGGTGACGAGGATCACGAAGAGTACGACTCCATCATCCACGTTCCTTCGAACGCTTCCGTACGCGATCTACAAAGGGTATGTAGATGCATTCTTTTATGCTCGTTGCTAGATGACTCCTTAGATTGATCTTGGTGAAGCGTAGGAATTTTTTTAATTCTGCTACGTTCCCCACAAGTGGTATCAGAGCTAGGTCTTTGCGTAGCATCTTGCATGAGTAGAACACAAACAAGTTGTGGGCGTTGAGTTTGTTCAATTCTCTTGCCGTTACTAGTCCAATCTTGATTCGGCGGCATCGTGGGATGAAGCGGCCCGGACCGACCTTACACGTATGCTTACGTGAGACTGGTTCCACCGACAGACATGCACTAGTTGCATAAGGTGGCCGGCGGGTGTCTGTCTCTCCCACTTTAGTCAGATCAGATTCGATGAACAGGGTCCTTATGAAGGGTAAATAGAAATTGACAAATCACGTTGTGGTTTTGGCGTAGGTAAGAAACGTTCTTGCTACAAAACCTATAGAAGCCACGTAAAAACTTGCAACAACAATTAGAGGTCGTCTAACTTGTTCTTGCAGCATGTGCTATGTGATGTAGTATGGCCAAGAAGATGTGATGAATGATATATGTGATGTATGAGATTGATCATGTTCTTGTAATAGGGAATCACGACTTGCATGTCGATGAAAATGACAACCGGCAGGAGCCATAGGAGTTGTCTTAATTATTTTATGACCTGCGTGTCATTGAATAACGCCATGTAATTACTTTACTTTATTGCTAAACGTTAGCCATAGTAGTAAAAGTAATAGTTGGCGTGACGAATTCATGAAGACACGATGATGGAGATCATGATGATGGAGATCATGGTGTTGTGCTGGTGACAAAGATGATCATGGTGCCCCGAAGATGGAGATCGAAGGAGCAAGATGATATTGGCCATATCATGTCACTTTATTTGATTGCATGTGATGTTTATCATGTTTATGTATCTTGTTTACTTAGAACGACGGTAGTAAATAAGATGATCTCTCACTAAAAATTTCAAGAATTGTGTTCCCCCTAACTGTGCACCGTTGCTAAGGATCGTTGTTCCGAAGCACCACGTGATGATCGGGTGTGATAGGCTCTAACGTTCGCATACAACGGGTGTAAGCCAGATTTACACACGCAACACACTTAGGGTTCACTTGACGAGCCTAGCATGTACAGACATGGCCTCGGAACACGGAAGACCGAAAGGTCGAACATGAGTCGTATAGAAGATACGATCAACATGAAGATGTTCACGGTTGATTACTAGTCCGTCTCACGTGATGATCGGACACGGCCTAGTCGATTCGGATCATGTATCACTTAGAAGACTGGAGAGATGTCAATCTGAGTGGGAGTTCATTAAAATTTGATTAGATGAACTTAATTATCATGAACTTAGTCTAAATTCTTTACAATATGTCTTGTAGATCAAATGGCCCACACTCATGTCACCCTCAACTTCAACGCGTTCCTAGAGAAATCCAAGCTGAAAGACGATGGTAGCAACTATATGGACTGGGTCCGTAACCTGAGGATCATCCTCATAGCTGCCAAGAAAACTTATGTCCTAGAAGCACCGCTAGGTGACACTCCCGCCCCGGCAAACCAAGATGTTATAAACGCTTGGCAGTCGCGTTGTGATGATTACTCCCTGGTTCAGTGCGGCATGCTCTACAACTTAGAATCGGGGCTCCAAAAGCGTTTTGAGCACCACGGGGCATATGAGATGTTCCAAGAGCTGAAAATGGTTTTCCAGGCTCATGCCCGAGTTGAGAGATATGATGTCTCCAATGCACTCTACAACTGTAAGATGGAGGAAAATAGTTCTGTCAGTGAGCACATACTCAAGATTTCTGGGTTGCACAACCGCTTGTCTCAGCTGGGAATGAATCTCCCAGACGAAGCGGTCGTTGACAGAATCCTCCAGTCGCTCCCACCTAGCTACAAGAGCTTCGTGTTGAACTTCAATATGCAAGGGATGGAGAAGTCCATTCCCGAGGTGTATTCAATGCTGAAATCAACGGAGGTGGAGATCAAGAAAGAGCATCAAGTGTTGATGGTCAATAAAACCACTAAGTTCAAGAAGGGCAAGGGTAAGAAGAACTTCAAGAAGGACGGCAAGGGAGTTGCCGCGCCCGGTAAGCCAGTTGCCGGGAAGAAGCCAAAGTATGGACCCAAGCCTGAGACTGAGTGCTTTTATTGCAAGGGAACGGGTCACTTGAAGCGGAACTGCCCCAAATACTTAGCGGACAAGAAGGCCGGCAACGTCAAAGGTATATGTGATATACAAGTTATTGATGTGTACCTTACCAACGCTCGTAGTAGCTCCTGGGTATTTGATACCGGTGCGGTTGCTCATATTTGTAACTCAAAGCAGGAGCTGCGGAATAAGCGGAGACTGGCGAAGGACGAGGTGACGATGCGCGTCGGGAATGGTTCCAAGGTCGATGTGATCGCCGTCGGCACGCTGCCTCTACATCTTCCCTCGGGATTAGTTTTAAACCTTAATAATTGTTATTTAGTACCAGCTTTGAGCATGAACATTGTTTCTGGATCTCGTTTGATGCGAGATGGCTACTCATTTAAATCCGAGAATAATGGTTGTTCTATTTATTTGAGAGATATGTTTTATGGTCATGCCCCGCTGGTCAATGGTTTATTTTTGATGAATCTCGATCGTGATGATACACATATTCATAGTGTGAATGCCAAAAGATGTAAAGTTGACAATGATAGTCCCACATACTTGTGGCACTGCCGCCTTGGTCATATTGGTGTCAAACGTATGAAGAAGCTTCATGCAGATGGACTTCTGGAGTCTCTTGATTATGAATCATTTGACACGTGCGAACCATGCCGCTTGGGCAAGATGACCAAGAATCCGTTCTCCGGAACAATGGAGCGAGCAACCAACTTATTGGAAATCATACATATTGATGTGTGCGGTCCAATGAGTGTTGAGGCTCGCGGAGGCTATCGTTATGTTCTCACCCTCACAGATGACTTGAGTAGATATGGGTATATCTACTTGATGAAGCACAAGTCTGAGACCTTTGAAAAGTTCAAGGAATTTCAGAATGAGGTCGAGAATCAACGTGACAGAAAAATAAAGTTCTTGCGATCGGATCGTGGGGGTGAATATTTAAGTCATGAATTTGTCACGCACCTTAGGAACTGTGGAATTGTTTCACAATTGACACCGCCCGGAACACCTCAGCGTAACGGTGTGTCCGAACGTCGAACTCATACTCTGTTGGACATGGTGCGATCTATGATGTCTCTCACCAGCTTACCGCTATCCTTTTGGGGTTATGCTTTAGAGACTGCCGCATTCACTTTAAATAGGGCTCCGTCGAAATCCGTTGAGACGACACCATATGAACTTTGGTTTGGCAAGAAACCTAAGCTGTCGTTTCTAAAAGTTTGGGGTTGCGATGCTTATGTCAAGAAACTTCAACGTGAGAAGCTCGAACCCAAATCGGAAAAATGCGTCTTCGTAGGATACCCAAAGGAAACAATTGGGTACACCTTCTACCACAGATCCAAAGGCAAAGTCTTTGTTGCCAAGAATGGTTCCTTTCTGGAAAAAGAGTTTCTCTCGAAAGAAGTGAGTGGGAGGAAAGTAGAACTTGATGAGGTGACAGTCACCCCTCCCGAACCGGAAAGTAGCGCAGCGCAGGAAATTGTTCCTGAGGTGCCTGCACCGGCAAGGGAGGAAGTTAATGATGATGATCATGAAGATACAGATCAAGTTACTACTGAACTTCGAAGGTACACGAGGACACGTTCCGCACCAGAGTGGTACGGCAACCTTGTCATGGAAATCATGTTGTTAGACATCGGTGAACCTTCGAACTATGAAGAAGCGATGGCGGGCCCGGATTCCAATAAATGGCTTGGAGCCATGAAATCCAAGATAGAATCCATGTATGAAAACAAAGTATGGACTTTGGTGGACTTGCCCGATGATAGGCACGCCATAGAAAATAAATGGATATTTAAGAAGAAGACAGACGCGGATGGTAATGTGACCGTCTATAAGGCTCGGCTTGTCGCTAAGGCTTATCGACAAGTTCAAGGGATTGACTATGACGAGACTTTCTCTCCCGTAGTGATGCTAAAGTCCGTCCGAATCATGTTAGCAATTGCCGCATTCTATGATTATGAGATATGGCAAATGGACGTCAAAACGGCATTCCTTAATGGCTTCCTCAAGGAAGAGCTGTATATGATGCAGCCGGAAGGTTTTGTCGATCCAGAGAATGCTAACAAGGTATGCAAGTTCCAGCGCTCGATATACGGGCTGGTGCAAGCATCTCGGAGTTGGAATATTCGCTTTAATGATGTGGTCAAAGCGTTTGGCTTTATACAGACTTGGGGAGAAGCATGTATCTATAAGAAAGTGAGTGGGAGATCTGTAGCATTTCTCATATTATATGTGGATGACATATTGCTGATGGGAAATGATATAGAATTCTTGGAAAGTATAAAGGCCTACTTGAATAAGAGTTTTTCAATGAAGGACCTTGGAGAAGCTGCTTACATATTAGGCATCAAAATCTATAGAGATAGATCAAGACGCCTCATTGGTCTTTCACAAAGCACATACCTTGACAAGATATTGAAGAAGTTCAATATGGATCAGTCCAAGAAGGGGTTCTTGCCTGTTTTGCAAGGAATGAGATTGAGCAAGGCTCAGTCGCCGACCATGGCAGAAGATAGAGAAAAGATGAGTGTCATTCCCTATGCCTCAGCCATAGGTTCTATCATGTATGCCATGCTGTGTACCAGACCTGATGTGAACCTTGCCATAAGTTTGGTAGGGAGGTACCAAAGTGATCCCGGTATGGAACACTGGACAGCGGTCAAGAACATCCTGAAGTACATGAAAAGGACTAAGGATATGTTTCTCGTCTATGGAGGTGACGAAGAGCTCGTCGTAAAGGGTTACGTCGATGCTAGCTTCGACACAGATCTGGATGACTCAAAGTCACAAACCGGATACGTGTATATTTTGAATGGTGGAGCAGTCAGCTGGTGCAGTTGCAAGCAGAGCATCGTGGCACATTCTACATGTGAAGCGGAGTACATAGCTGCTTGCGAAGCAGCACAAGAAGGAGTCTGGATGAAGGAGTTCATCACCGACCTAGGAGTCATTCCAAGTGCGTCAAGCCCGATGACTCTCTTCTGTGACAACACTGGAGCTATTGCCGTTACCAAGGAGCGCATGTTTCACAAGAAGACCAAGCACATCAAGTGTCGTTTCAACTCCATCCAGAATTATGTTCAAGATGGAGACATAGATATTTGTAAAGTGCATACGGATCTGAATGTTGCAGACCCGTTGACTAAACCTCTTCTACGGGCAAAACATGATCAACACCAGAACTCTATGGGTGTTCTATTCATCACAATGTAACTAGATTATTGACTCTAGTGGAAGTGGGAGACTGTTGGAAATATGCCCTAGAGGCAATAGTAAAAGTATTATTATTGTATTTCCTTGTTCATGATAATTGTCTGTTATTCATGCTTGAATTGTATTGTACGGAAACAACGATACATGTGTGAATACATAGAACACAATATGTCCCTGGTAAGCCTCTAGTTACTAGCTCGTTGATCAACAGATGGTCACGGTTTCCTGACCATGGACATTGGATGTCATTGATAACGGGATCACATCATTAGGAGAATGATGTGATGGACAAGACCCAATCCTGAGCCTAGCAAGAGATCGTTTAGTTCGCAATGCTTAAGCTTTTCTGGTGTCAAGTATTTATTCCTTAGACCATGAGGTTGTGCAACTCCCGGATACCGTAGGAATACTTTGGGTGTGCCAAACGTCACAACGTAACTGGGTGGCTATAAAGGTACGCAACGGGTATCTCCGAAAGTGTCTATTGAGTTGGTACGAACCGAGACTGGGATATTGTCACTTCGTATGATGGAGAGGTACCTCTGGGCCCTCTCGGTAAGACATCATCGTAATGAGCTCAAAGTGACTAAGGAGTTAGTCACGGGATGATGGATTACGGAACGAGTAAAGAGACTTGCCATGACGAGATTGAACAAGGTATCGGGCATACCGATGATCGAATCTCGGGCAAGTACCGTACCGATGGACAAAGGGAATAACATACGGGATTGAGTGAATCCTAGACACAGTGGTTCATCCGATGAGATCATCGAGGAACACGTGGGAACCAACATGGGTATCCAGATCCCGCTGTTGGTTATTGACCGGAGAGTCGTCTCGGTCATGTCAGAGTGTTTCCCGAACCCGTAGGGTCTACACACTTAAGGTTCGGTGACGCTAGGGTTGTAGAGATACATGCACATGGAAACCCGGATGTTGGTCGGAGTCCCGGATGATATTCCAGACGTCACGAGGAGTTCCGGAATGGTCCGGAGGTAAAGAATGATATATAGGAAGTCCAGTTTCGGCCATCTGTGAATTCCGGGGGTCACCGGGAGTGTCCCGGGACCACCGGAGGGGTCCCAGGGGTCCATCGGGTGGGGCCACCCATCCCGATGGGTCCCATAGGCCGCAAGGGGAAGGGCCAGCCCCTGGTGGGCTGGCGCACCACATGGCCCCCCCATGCGCCTAGGGTTGAAACCCTAGGGGGAGGGGGCGCCCCCTATGCCTTGGGGGGCAAGTCTTCCCCCCTGGCCGCCGCCCCCCTTGGAGATCTGATCTCCCTAGGGCCGGCGCCCTCCCCTGGCCCCTATATATAGTGGGGGCGGGGGGGAGAGGGCAGCCGCACCCAAGCCTCTGGCGCCTCTCCCCCTACCGTCACACTTCCGTCTCCTCTCGCAGGGCGCTGGCGAAGCCCTGCAGGTTTTCCTGTTGCATCCACCACCACGCCGTCGTGTTGCTGGATCTCCGTCAACCTCTCCTCCCCCCTTGCTGGATCAAGAAGGAGGAGACGTCGCTATACCGTATGTGTGTTGAACGCGGAGGTGCCGTCCGTTCGGCGCTGCGATCATCGGTGACGAGGAGCACGAAGAGTACGACTACTTCATCCACGTTCCTTCGAACGCTTCCGCTCGTGATCTACAAAGGGTATGTAGATGCACTCCATTATGCTCATTGCTAGATGAGTCCTTAGATTGATCTTGGTGAAGCGTATGATTTTTTTTGAATTCTGCTACGTTCCCCAACAGCTGTATCGTACGTGTGTTGAACGCGGAGGTGCCGTCCGTTCGGCGCTGGGATCATCGGTGACGAGGATCACGAACAGTATGACTCCATCATCCACGTTCCTTCGAACGCTTCCGCACGCGATCTACAAAGGGTATGTAGATGCACTCTTTTATGATCGTTGCTAGATGACTCCTTAGATTGATCTTGGTGAAGCGTAGGACATTTTTTGAATTCTGCTACGTTCCCCAACACCGTCGCCCTAACAGAAGGCGCCTCCGTCGCCCTGCGCCGTCTCCGGGAGCTGAGAGACGACGAGGGTCTGGACTTCACAGATCTGCTATTGACGTTTGCCGAGCGCCGGGTGCTGCCGTTGCAGCACCGGCCGCACCTCATCTGTGACATGAGCGGGCGCCGGGACCCCAGCCGGACCTGCACCAAGCTCCGGCCCTACGGGGAGGTGGCCCGGCTGGTGAACCACATATCCAGCTGCCAAGTCTCTGACTCCGGCTGGGCCTTCGTCAAAGCTCCGTATAGCCGCAGCAACCAGCCGCCCGCAGTAAGTTTTCCGTCCTTCTTTTTTCTTTCTTCTTTATCCGGCTTCTGTAGCCGTCTGGTGCTAATACTTGGTTCAGATCTTCCCAGGCCAGCCGGCACCGGGCTCCAACCAACTGGGCCGCCCCCTAGAGCCGGATCGCTCCCAGAGCGATACGAGCGACCCCGATCTTGGGGCCGCCGCCGCCATGGAGGACGAAGAGGTGACAGGCGCCGGGGACCAGCCGTTGGGGGCCCAGCCAGAAGGCGGCCTCGAGAGCTGGCCGGATGATGATGAGGGGATGGAGGAGGCACCCGTCCGCGCCAGCCAGCAGGCGGGGCTGTCTGGCACAGCCGGTGGCGGGAAACGGCGGTCCTCGTCAGGGCCGACTGGTGCCCCACCAAAGAAGCTTCGGCTGTCAACCGCCGCCACGAGGCGTTAGGAGGCGGCCGCCAGGGCGAACCCGCCGAAGAAGCCCAAGGCTAGGCCGGTCGTGTCCGGGTGAGTATCCTTCATTCCTTCTTTGCGTCTTATTCTTCTTTCACGGCTGATCCTTTCTTGAATTTTTGGTTCTTCGGAACGTCTGATGGCTTCTCGCCCCTCGTTGGTTACCCCAAGTGGAAGGTTGAGATGTAGCGTAGCGGCAAATTTCCCTTGGCAAAGGTACCAAGGATCGAATCCCGTGAGACTCCGAGGGTCGACAAGTAGGTGTCAACGGCGCCAGAAACTTAGCGGTTGACGGGACCTGCACACAGATACAGATAACTTTGCTCCCAACGAGTACAGAGAGGTTGTCAATCCCTCCTGCCTTGTTGTTTACAAAGGATCAAACACAAGAGATAATAATGATAGCTATGCCTGCAACTAGGTAATAAAAACAAGAAGTAAATAGAAGGTGTGATCAGCGGTGGTAATATGGACCGGGGTCCCATGATGTTCACTAGTGATGTCTCGCTCCCAAAAGACGATAAAACAATAAAGCGAGGTAAACAAATTACAGCTGGGCAATTGACAGGATTATGTGCGCAAACCAATGCTAACTATGCTGCAAAGAAAGGTAGAGGCTCAAAAGCATGGGCGGTACACCAAGGCAAGTAGACCGAAATCCATCTGCATCTACTACTAATCATCCACCTTGAGATATCTATCCAGAACATCTCGCTGGTATTAAGTTGCGAATCCCACCCAAAGTGTAAACTCAAAGCAACAGACAACTGCATTAAAAGAACTTTGCGTAAAGTAAACAATCCATGCACCCGCAAGTACAAGCACCGTTGTTTTCTCCCTTGTGGCAACAGCACATCCCCTAGACTCATGTTTCTGTCACTCAAGCTAGTCATCAGGGGGCATGAACCCACAATCAAGCATAACGCTCCCTCTTGGAGTTACTACCTACTACTTGGCCAAAGCAATAAACAGCAACGGAGAACATGCAAGAATTACTCAAGAACAAAGATATAAAAGAGGTGAATCAAATATATTACTCAAACACAATCTGAGCATAGTCTCATAATCCATCAGATCCCAGCAAACTCAGCAAAGCAACATCAGAAAGATTACATATGTGCCTCGATCATGTAGGGCAGCTCACGAGGTCTAAACCATGAAGAGCAAAGAGGGGAGGAGAACATCACATAGCTACTGATCATGGACCCATGGTCCAAGGTGGACTACTCACAACTCATCCGGGAAGCGTCCATGGTGGTGGAGAAGCTCCCGGTGGTGGTTCTCCCCTCCGGCAGGGTGCCGGGAAGAGTTCTCCTGATGCTCCCGATCTTGGAAGCGCTGCGGCGGCGGAACAGAGGCGAGATCACGAAAAAGGGTTCTATCCTCGAGGGTTTCGGGACGAGAGGGATATATAGGCGAAGGGGGGCAGCCAGAGGCGGAGCAGGGGCCCCAGGCGCCCCCCTGGCGCGGCCAGGGGTGGGGCCGCGCCAGGTGGCCGCCTGGGCCTCCCCTGGCTCCCCTCTGGCCCATCTTTGGTTCTTCGCGAAGCTTCCTGTACGCTGATTTTTCTTGTATTTTTCCTGGAATTTTTGGAGCACATTTAATATGGGGGAAACCTGAAATAGAAAAACAGTAGAAAACAGGAACTGGCACTGTGGTGCACTGAGTTAATAGGTTAGTCCAAATATGATCAAAAGTGTATGGAAGTGCATCAATATCATAGCAATATCACACAACAGAAGCATGGAGCAAGCAGAAATTATAGATACGTTTTGGACGTATCAACGTCCGTGCAGCGCGCCGCTTTCCCTCTCGCGGGTGCCAGCTGATACGTCCAAAACGTATCTATAATTTCTGCTTGCTCCATGCCACTTTTGGGTGATATTTCTATGATATTCATACACTTCCATACACTTTTGATCATATTTGGACTAACCTACTAATCCAGTGCACCCCGGTGCCAGTTTCTGTTTTTGGCTGTTTTTGTATTTCAGGTTTTCACGTTACGAGAACTGCCAGGAAAAATCCAGAAAAATTATATAAAAAATCAGCGTTCCAGAACCTACCTTGCGCCCGAAGGACAGCCGGGGGGTGGGGGCACCAGGGCTCCAGGCGCCCTGGCGGCGCGCCCCCCCTGGGCCGCGCCGGGGGGGCGCCTAGGCCCCCCTGAGCCCCGTCTGGTGCCCCCCTTCTGCATATATTTAGAGCGTCCTTCGAAACCCTCGGAACGGGAACTCTTTTTCGCGATCTAATCTCTGTTCCGCCGCCGCCGCCGCTTCCAAGATCGGGAGCACTAGGAGAACTCTGCCCGGCACCCTGCCGGAGGGGAGGATCACCATCGGGAGCCTCTCCACCACCATGGACGCCTCCCGGATGAGTTGTGAGTAGTCTCCTTTGGACCATGAGTCCATGACCAGTAGCTATGTGATGTTCTCCTCCCGTTCTTGTGCTTCACTAATTAGTCCTCGTGAGCTGCCCTACATGATCGAGGCACATATGTAATCCTTATGCTGTTGCTATGATGAGTTTGCTGGGATCCGATGGATTATGAGATTATGTTCAGATTGTTCTTGAGTTATATATTTGATCTACCTCTTTTATATTTATGTTCATAAGTAATTCTTGCATGTTCTCCGATGTTATTTATTGCTTTGGCCAAGTAATATGTAGTGACTCCAAGAGGGAACGTTATGCTCGATTGTGGGTTCATGCCCCTCGATGACTAGCTTGAGTGACAGAAACATGAGTCTAGGGGATGTGCTGTTGCTACAAGGGGGAAAACAATGGTGCTTGTGCCCGCGGGTGCAAGGATTGTTTACTTTACGCAAAGTTCTTTTAATGCAGTTGTCTGTTGCATTGAGTTTACACTATGGGTGGGACTCGCAACTTAATACCAGCGAGATGTTCTGGATAGATATCTCAAGGTGAATGATTAGTAGTAGATATTGATGGATTTCGGTCTACTTACTTTGGCGTACAGCCCATGCTTTGAGCCTCAACCTTTCTTGCAATGTAATGAGCATTGGTTTGCGTTCGTGGTCCTGTCAATTGCCCAGCTGTAATTCTTTTACCTCACATAGCTGTCTTATCGTCTTTTGGGAGAGAGACATCACTAGTGAACATCATGAGACTCCGGTCCATATTACCATCATTGATCACATCCGCTATTTACTTTTCGCTTTTATTTACTATTGCAAACATTATCTATCACTACTATCATTTGCGTTTAATCCTTTGTGAACTACAAGGCCGGAGGGATTGACAACCTCTCTGTACTCGTTGGGAGCAAAGTTATTTGTATCTGTGTGCATGTCCTCGTTGATTGCTAATCCGCGCCGTTAGCAGTTGACACCTACTAGTTGAACCTAGGAGTCTCTGGGGATTCGATCTTTGGCATCTTTGCTAAGGGAAAAAACTTCCACAACACTGCAACTTACACCTTCCACTTGGGGTAACCAACGAGGGGTTAGAGGCCTATCAAGGAGTATTTTCTGGCGCCATTGCCGGGGACTCCACTCTTCAGGATAGGGGAGTTGCATTATCTTTTACCTTTGCTTTTTAGTCTTGTTAGTTTACCATTCAGTTTTTGCTTTAGTACCTTTTATCAAAAATCACAAAAACAGTTATCTCGTTCTTTAGTTGTCATTATGTCGGGTCCTATTGTCTTTGACGAGGTAGAAGTTCTCACCTTTAAACAAAGAGGTGGGGAAAGTTTGAAAGATGCTTGGTATAGAATTAATGATTCACAAAAAAGAGCCACCAAGAAGCAACCTACTACTATCTTGCTTAGAAATTTTTATGTTGGAATTACTTCTTGGAATAGGTTTATTCTAGATACTGCTATCAATGGGAATTTCCTAGAGGCCCCAGTTTGGGAGTCTCTTAGTATTATTGAAAATCTTGTTGGGAATCTCCCTGTTGTTAGCATTCGAGAGGACATCACCCTAGCTCACATTATGAAAAAAACTTGAAAAGATAGAGCTAGAGATGCCAAGCATTAATAAGATAAATGAGTTGGATCGTAAGATCCAAGGGAATTTGAATAGACTTGATAGCTCCATGCATATTTTTTTTAAAATTTTGGAGACTGTCAAATTCCATGACTTGGACTCTTCTAGGATAGACAAGATTGAGGAAATATTTGATACCCTAGGAACTACCTTCTCCTCGATTAAAACCAAAAAGGTAGAAACTCCGGCAAAGAGGGAGCCTAAGTTCGTTCACGTTCCAAAGGTTCCCCGTTCTAAAAGTAATTCATCTATTGCCAAAGGGGTTGAAACTGTAAAGACCTTGGAAGAAACACCTGTCTTTGATAAATTTATAAATGAATCTTCCCTTGACTTTTATCCTTTTGGTCTTCTACCTAGGAGTATCTCTATGAGGCCTTTATTTGAGAGTCCTCTTAAGACTAGTTGTATTATTGAAGAGCTTTTTGATGACCTTGATGATGGTTCAATTGATACAACTTGATCTATATGAATTATGCCTAGCTTAAAGGCATAAAAGAAAGCGCTTTTGGGAGGCAGCCCACATGAATAAATTTTTATATTTTGCTTTTGTTGTGTCTTGATGTTGTTTACTACAGTATCATCATCATTGTATCTTTGCTTTTCATATTTGTGCCAAGTATAGCCTCTGATTGCAAGAAAGTTCAAAAGTTGTGACGTGCTGTCCAGGAAACAGATTCTGTCCTTGGATAGAAAAATTCGTATAAAATCACCAGATCATCTTTTTGGTCTGAATTTTTTCGACAGCGTTCTCTATATAATTGTCTTTCGTGCGTCTGTTCTGAGTTTTTTTATTTGAGTTGCGTAAGTGCCCCGAACAAATCAATTACTACCTGCTGTTCTGTTTTTCACAGATTCTGTCCTGTTTTGCCTTTCCTTCATTTTGCAAATCAAGAGCTTGCTTTTTCTTTGCAAAAACCTTTTGGCAATCTTGATAAATAGTAGAACTTCAAGAATATCTTTATTTCCAGCAAGGTGCAATTATTTTATTAAGGGTACTAACCTCGCTAATCAGATTATAATGAGTTATGTATGAAGGGAGTTTTCAAGTGTGCGAGGGAAGATGATAAAAAGATTCAGGAGTGTCAAGCGCTCAAGCTTGGGGATGCCCCCGTGCACACCCAAGAAATATTCAAGGAGACTCAAGCGTCTAAGCTTGGGGATGCCCCCGTGCATCCCCTTCTCCATCAACATTATCAGTTCGTCTTTCGTTCCGCTATATTTTTATCACTTCATGTGTTAAGTGCTATGCTTGGAGCGTCTTGCTTTTAGTTTTCTTTCTAGTTTTTCATAACGAGTCGGAACTCAGTTTTCTTTATGTGGGAGAGAAACACGCTCCACTTCTACCTAGAACATAACATAGAATTTTCATGTCTATCTTTGCTGTGTGTGTTCTTTGTCTTTTAATAGCTACTATCATGCTCTGCTCTTAGTATTCATGCTTATCTTTTCAAAGAGCTTTTGTTTAGTTGGTTGCTTGAACTCTCTTTAATTATCATGCTCACCTTATTAAGAGAGTTTGCTTCCGTTGCATTGGTTGATATGTCTATGATAAAGATGCTACGTGCATAATGGTGCTTAGTAGTTCAGGTTTCTTATGGTTAGTCTCAAATAGCTGGGGGATTCCCAATGTGTTATTGGAGTACCAACATGATTTGTTTGCCAATGATGTGGTATGGTTTAGTAATATCTTCCTTCGAGAATTTATTTTGATTGACTTGGCGTATGCTCACGCATATTTAAGACTGTAAAGAAAGTCTGTCAAGCCTTGATGATCTTTTATTTCTGAGTAGCGATATAACTTCCATGCCTGATTCAATGTTGCTTTGTCGCTCTGCATGATTATGACCGTCATTGCTCTCTTAGTTGGTCGCTCCCAGTCTTTTGCTAACCTCCACATGTACTAAGCAGACTAACTTTGCAATACATATCTCATGGGAAAGTAGCTTAAAAACTATTGTGGTAAAGAATATGTTGCCTATGTATCTTATTTCTTATAAGTTGCTTGCTGAGCGGTAACCATGTTTCTGGGGACGCCATCAACTGTCACGCTTTTGTTGAATATCATGTGAGTTGCTATGCATGTTCGTCTCGTCTGAAGTAAGGGTGATTTGCCATGGGTTGAATGATTATGCATATTGTTAGAGAAGAACATTGGGCCGCCAACCAAAGCCATGTATCATGGTGGAAGTTTTAGCTTGGACATTAATCCTCAATCTCTTATGAAAATATGCTTATGCATTAAAGAGGAGTCCATCATCTATTTTCTATGTTGTCCCGGTATGGATGTCCTCAAGTTGAGATCTATCAAAAACGAGAAATCAAATGCGATTTATCTCCTTGGACCTTTGTACAGGTGGCATAGAGGTACCCCTTTGTGACACTTGGTTGAAACATATGTAATGCAATGATAACCCATGGAAATCCGAGCTAATTAGGACAAGGTGCGAGCACTATTGGTATTCGATGCATGAGGCTTGCAACTTATAGGATGTCTTATGCATGACACATATGAAGTACTACTACCGTTGACAAAATTGCTTCTATGTTTTTACAATAAAAAGCTCTAGCACATAACCATTCTTTTACTTTTATGTTGAGTCTCCACCTTCTTTCTTCAAGCACCAACTATTGAGAGCATGATTGTCATTCTGAGTGTAATGTGCATTGTCCCAAAGTAGCATTGTCTTTTGCATGATTGTGATATCGTTTATTTTGAAATCATTGTATCTAGTCATCACTTAAACCTTGAAGGTGCCCCTGCATTTATGTTTTGCTTCACTAAAGGGGGCAAGCTACATATCACTTTATCATATTTGCACATCATGTTCATTGCAAATCTTTTTGATGCTTCAATGTCATGTTGTAAAACTTTCAGTCATTTGTGATTTTCTCATGAGGCAACTTAATTACTATAGATTCATTGTCTCAGTAAGCTTTTGTCATATGATTATAAAAATTCCTATATGGTTAATAGCATGTCACCACAGAAATTATTCTTGTTATCATTTACCTACTCGAGGACGAGCAGGAATTAAGCTTGGGGATGTTGATACATCCAAAACGTATCAATAATTTCTGCTTGCTCCATGCCACTTTTGGGTGATATTGCTATGATATTCATACACTTCCATACACTTTTGATCATATTTGGACTAACCTACTAATCCAGTGCACCCCGGTATTTCAGGTTTTCACGTTACAAGAACTGCCAGGAAAAATCCAGAAAAATTATATAAAAAATAAGCGTTCCAGAACCTACCTTGCGCCCTAAGGACAGCCGGGGGGGGGGCACCAGGGCTCCAGGCGCCCTAGCGGCGCCCCCCCCTGGGCCACGCCGGGGGGGCGCCTGGGCCCCTCGAGCCCCGTCTGGTGCCCCCCTTCGGCATATATTTAGACCGTCCTTCGAAACCCTCGGAACGGGAACTCTTTTTCACGATCTCATCTCTGTTCCGCCGCCGCCGCCGCTTCCAAGATCGGGAGCACCAGGAGAACTCCTCCGGGCACCCTGCCGGAGGGGAGGATCACCATCGGGAGCCTCTCCACCACCATGGACGCCTCCCGGATGAGTTGTGATTAGTCTCCTTTGGACCATGAGTCCATGACCAGTAGCTATGTGATGTTCTCCTCCCGTTCTTGTGCTTCACTAATTAGTCCTCGTGAGCTGCCCTACATGATCGAGGCACATATGTAATCCTTATGTTGTTGCTATGATGAGTTTGCTGGGATCCGATGGATTATGAGATTATGTTCAGATTGTTCTTGAGTAATATATTTGATCTACCTCTTTTATATTTATGTTCATAAGTAATTCTTGCATGTTCTCCATTGTTATTTATTGCTTTGGCCAAGTAATACGTAGTGACTCCAAGAGGGAACGTTATGCTCGATTGTGGGTTCATGCCCCTTGATGACTAGCTTGAGTGACAGAAACATGAGTCTAGGGGATGTGCTGTTTCCACAAGGGGGAAAACAACGGTGCTTGTGCCCGCGGGTGCAAGGATTGTTTACTTTACGCAAAGTTCTTTTAATGCAGTTGTCTGTTACATTGAGTTTACACTATGGGTGGGAATCGCAACTTAATACTAGCGAGATGTTCTGGATAGATATCTCAAGGTGGATGATTAGTAGTAGATATTGATGGATTTCGGTCTACTTACTTTGGCGTACCGCCCATGCTTTGAGCCTCAACCTTTCTTGCAATGTAATCAGCATTGGTTTGCGTTCGTGGTTCTGTCAATTGCCCAGCTGTAATTCGTTTACCTCACATAGCTGTCTTATCGTCTTTTGGGAGAGAGACATCACTAGTGAACATCATGAGACTCCGGTCCATATTACCATCATTGATCACATCCGCTATTTACTTTTCGCTTTTATTTACTATTGCAAACATTATCTATCACTACTATCATTTGCGTTTAATCCTTTGTGAACTACAAGGCCGGAGGGATTGACAACCTCTCTGTACTCGTTGGGAGCAAAGTTATTTGTATCTGTGTGCAGGTCCACGTTGATTGCTAATCCGCGCCGTTAGAAGTTGACACCTACTTGTTGAACCTAGGAGTCTCTGGGGATTCGATCCTTGGCATCTTTGCTAAGGGAAAAAACTTCCACAACACTGCATCTTACACCTTCCACTTGGGGTAACCAACGAGGGGTTAGAGGCCTATCACCAGCGGGCTCTATAGTAGGAGGCCCAGATGCCCCTCCTGTGCCCCCTCGCGTGGATCCTGCTGCCGCGCTCCGAGAGGCGATAGAGAGGAACGCCCGCGAGGCACGCGCGGAGCGCGATGCCGCGGAGCGTGAGCGAGCGGCGGCCGATGCCGCCGCCCAGGCGGGGGCCGAAGCCGCCAAGAAGGCCGAGGCAGACGCCGCCCGCGTCCGAGAGCGGGGAAAGGGCCCCCAGCAGCCAGCGGGCTACGTTGTCCGCCCGGCGTCAGGGTCTCAGGAGCCACCTGCCCAGGCGCCGGCTGCTGACGAGCAGCCGGCTCCAGGCGACGGGGGAGACGAATGCGTCATTTTGGATACGACGCCACCACCCCCGCACGGCCTGCTGGGGAGCAGGGCAGCCGGCCGGTTGGGGGCGTGCTGGTGGTTGGCCCGCAACCGGCCCCCCGAGGCCTAGCCCGCCGGCGCCTTGCGAGGGCGGCTTCTATGCCCCAGCAGGTGGAAGTCAGCGGGGCCAGCTCATCCGCGCCGGAGAATGAGGCGAACAGCGCGGTGCCATCGAGCTGGAGATCCGGAGGAGGCGGAGCGTGAATCGTCGCGTCGCGGGACGTCTTGGACCGCATGAACTCCTTGGGCAACGTCGTGCAGACGGCGATGCAGGAGTTCATCGCCACGCGGTCCTCCGTTCGGGTAAGTGTGTTTCGTTTTCCTCTGTTTTTATTCCTTCAATTTTTCCGTGGGGGCGCGTCAGCGCACCCACTGGATGTAGTCCCCGAGTTCCGAGCCGGCTGCTGAGCATGCGGCCTGGAACTCCAAAGTGTACATCCAGATCTGATCTTGCTTCTTGTTGCAGGAGTACCACAACCTCCGCGTGGCCTGCTACAACGCGCATCGCCAGGAGCTGGCGCAGCTATAGACTGCCCTGGCAGACAGCCGAGGTGAGGGCCTCATCTTCTCCTTGCGGGGGCACGTAAGCACACCCGCTGGGTCTAGTCCCCGAGTTCCGAGCCAGCTGCTGAACAGGCGGCTTGGAACTCCAAGGTTATGTTTTCTGCTGCTGACCCTCATTATTTTTCTTTCTCCCTTGCCAGCGGTCGCAGACGGCCTCCGCAACCAGCTGGGCGAGGCCCAGACGGAGCTGGCCGCTAAGGAGCGGGAGCGTGGTCTCGCTGCCCAAGACCGCGACCGCCTGGCCAAGGAGCTGGCGGACCAGGCGGCGGCTCACAAGGCCGAGCTCGGCAAGATGTCTGACGCTGAGTCCCTTCTGCGGGCCGAATTCGAGACTGAGCGCTCGAATTGGGCCGACAAGGAGGCGGCTCTCCAAGACGGCTATGTAGCCATTGGAGACATGGTCGACGGTGAGACGTCTACCCTCTTATTTTGTTTTTTGCCGTTTGCAGCAGCCATCTTGCTTTTCTTCTGATCCTTGTTCTAGTCTTGGCAGAGTTCTTCCCGGGCTACTCTGTGGCAGCCACCCAGGCCATCGAGGCCGAGCGTGCTGCCAGGCGCCAGGCGGGCCGGGCAATCGCACCCAATGCGCCAAGGACCCCGGCCGAGGAGCTTCTTGTCATTCGGGTGCGTCTTCTACCAGTCCGCCGTCTTCTCCGCCGGCTGCAGCGTGCCGGCGCCCAAGTCCTGGCCGCCCTCTGGCCAGGTGTGCAAAGGCCGGCCAGCGTTTCGAGGCCTGGAAGGGCTCCGCGGCGAGGGCTGGCGCGCGGACCGCCCTGGAGTTCGCCAAGAGCTGGTATCCTGGCCTGAGACTTGAGTAGCAGGAGAACTTCCGCGCGGAGGCCCAACCGGAGGTGGCTGCTGAGCAGAAGGAGCTCGTCCAACGTGCTGTCGCCCTTGCTGAATACGCCGACACCTCTCTCTTCATCCCGGAGTTGGATGACAGGGGCCATGTGGTGCCGCCTGATAACTTCGGGCTGGACTTGGCGGCATCGGAGGAGCCGGACGAGGAGATCGCCAACAGCGAAGGTGATGAAGAAGAGGAAGACAATGACGAGGATACCAGCTCCCAGGAGGCGGACCCAGCGGCTAGTCGCCAGCCTGACCAGTCTTCAACAAGCGGACCGGGAGTAACGGCCCCGCCTACTGCAGGAGACGGCCAGATCAAGACCTGCCAGGCGGCCTCACCGGAAGCCGGCTCCGTCGTGCCACCTGCCCAGCCTGCTGCTCCTTAGGATTTTCGTTTGTATCTTCTGCCTTTCTGTAAGACTCGTAGGGTTAATCCGAACAATTCCACCCGCCGGGTGTATTTAGTAAGTTATTGCTGCAAGGCGGCTTTTAAGGCCTTTTGGATGTAAATAATGCTGCATCGTTTTTATGCAATTACACCGAGTCCTAGGATTAGCCTTGCCCTAGTTTCCTTGTGGCGGCTTTCTCCTTGCTGACCCCTTGAACTGCCGTCCTGCCAGCCAGACGGCCACTCTGTGGTTCTGTGGCTGGGTCAGGGACTTGGCTATTTTCGGGGTGGGCAAGTATTCTGCCTTTTGGAAGACGGTCTGGCCAAGCCTAGAACCGGCTGGCCGGCTGCTTGGCAGCCCGCTGTTAGCTTTAAGGGCCGGCTGGCCCTATGTCATTTATCCTTAGCCATTTTTCATGTGGGCACCACTTCTTGCCTTTGGCTCCTGCCAGCCGGACAGCCGCGTTCTGCGAGTCTGTGACTGGATACAGGAGAGGGCTTGGATGCCATCACATTACTTGTCTGACTTTTTAAGGAGAATTCTCTAGACATAGGGCTAGGCGGCCAGTCCCTGGGCCGTCTGGTAGGCTCCGGTGCCGGACAAAGGAGTGAACAACAATCATTCACATGCATAATTCTTATCATATAGATAAAGGGTTGGGCAGTCCCCGAGAACTCCTCGGGGTTCCCACTGATTCTCAAAATAACTTTAGATAGCATGACACATACTGTCTTTCAGCTATAAAAGCGACGAAGAAGGTTTGCGTTCCATGGGCGCTCCAACTCCTTGCCTGAGTCGTCTCTCTTGCACGCTCTTGGCTTCTGGGCGTCGATGAGGTAGTAAGCATCGTTGCCCAGTACCTTGCTGACGATGAACGGTCCTTCCCAAGGAGCCGAGAGCTTGTGCTGGCCGGCTGTTCGCTGGATCAGCCGGAGCACAAGGTCTCCCTCGCGGAAGGAGCGTGGCTTCACTCGCCGGCTGTGATAGCGGCGGAGACCCTGCTGGTAGATGGCCGAGCGGCTGAGTGCTACCAGCCGGGCCTCCTCCAGCAAGTCCATGCCATCTTCGCGTGCTTCTTTGGCTTCAGCTTCTGTGTACATGGTGACGCGAGGGGAGTCAAACTCAACGTCCGTTGGGATGACGGCCTCGGCCTCATAGACGAGGAAGAAGGGAGTGAAGCCGGTGGATTTGTTCGGAGTGGTCCTCAGGCTCCACAAGACAGACGGCAGTTCTTAGATCCAGCAGCCGGCCGACCGCTCCAAAGGTTCGACCAGCCGGGGCTTGATGCCAGATAGGATGAGGCCGTTGGCGCGCTCGACTTGGCCGTTAGACTGTGGATGGGCAACGGACGCCCTGAGTTGCATAAAAACGGGCAAGTGCGCCTTTGGCAAAATTCGTGCCGTTGTCGATGATGATGCTGTGCGGTATACCATACCGGACTATGATGTCTGCAATGAATGTCACAGCAGTTGGGCCATTGAGTTTCTTGATTGGCTTGGCTTCGATCCACTTGGTGAATTTATCTATTGCCACAAGCAAGTGTGTCAGGCCTCCTCTGGCAGTCTTGAAAGGTCCTACCATATCCAGACCCCAGATGGCAAATGGCCAAGTGATCGGAATAGTCTTGAGTGCAGAAGCCGGCAAGTGTTGCTTGGAGCTAAAGCGCTGGCAGCCGTTGCACTTTCTCACCAAATCTTTGGCATCGTCCAAAGCAGTCGGCCAGAAGAAACCGTGGTGGAAAGCTTTGGCTACGAGAGATCTTGAGGCCGCGTGGTGGCCGCACTCTCCTTGGTGAATGTCCTTCAGGATGGCCAGCCCTTTTGTTGCCTCTACACAGCATTGGAAGACGCCCGTCGCACTCCTTCTGACAAGCTCTTTGTTGACAATGGTGTAAGCTGAGGCTCAGCGTTGAACTTGTCGTGCCGAAGTTTCTTCTGCTGGCAGCTCTCCTTTGAGCAGGAATGTGGGGATTGGCTGCGCCCAAGATGGCGCTGAGACTCCAGTTGCTTCGGCCAGAGAGACCAGGGTTGTTGGGCTGGGTGGTGGAGGGCTAGGCTGAGCCGCCTGCTGTGTATCCGAAGTCCCCGAGCCGTGTGCTGGAGCCGGCATCTCCTGGCCGTCTGTTGGAGCAGTCCCCGGGCCAGGAGCTGGCGTGGCTGTGGGTGGTCCGTCTGTTGGAGTTGGAGTGTCGTGGCCGCCTGCTGGGGCAGTCTCTGGGCCAGCAGCTGAAACCGCGAGGCCGCCTCCCCCGGAGTCGGCTGGTATGAAGATTGACTCAGACTCTTGTGAAGGCTTTATAGACAGTTTGCGCAGGCATTGGAGAGATACGCCGGCCCGTATTGCTTGGCGGGTGGAACCGATTCGCGCCAAGGTGTCTGCTTGCATGTTATCAGCACGTGGCGCATGGAGGAACTCGCAGCCATCAAAGTGTCCACTGATCTGCTGGACAAGGAAGCGATAGCTTGCCATGTTTGTGTCCTTGGCGTCCCAGTCCCCAGACGACTGCTGGACAACCAAGTCTGAGTCACCGTAGCACAGTACTCGGCGGAAGCCAATCTCCTTGGCCATCCGGAGCCCGTGGATAAGTGCCTCATATTCAGCCACGTTGTTGGAGGCAGCAAAGTGGATCTGCAGGGTGTACTTGAGATTATCGCCTTTGGGGGAGGTGAGGACGACGCCGGCTCCCAGGCCGGTGCGCATCTTTGACCCGTCAAAGTGCATCCGCCAATGGGTTGAGTCTGGCACGGGCGGCAGGTACTGGGTTTCAGCCCAATCGACGAGGAAGTCGGCCAACGCTTGCGATTTGATGGTGGTGCGCAGCTGGTAGAAGATGGTGAAGGGGACCAGCTCAATGGCCCACTTGGCCACTCTTCCTGAGGCATCTCTGTTTCCCATGATTTCAGCAAGCGGGGCTGTGCAGACGACCGTGACAGAATGCTCTTGGAAGTCCTGCTTGAGTTTCTTGGCGGTGAAGTACACGCCGTAGCACATCTTCTGGTAATAGGGGTATTTTTGCTTGGACGCTGATAGCACTTCGCTCAAGTAGTAGACGGGCCTTTGGACGGGCAAGGCTCTGCCGTCCTCTGGGCGCTCGACCACAATGACAGTGCTGACTGATACGTCCAAAATGTATCTATAATTTCTGCTTGCTCCATGCCCTTTTTGTGTGATATTGCTATGATATTTATGCACTTCCATACACTTTTGATCATATTTGGACTAACCTACTAATGGTTGCAAAAGTGCACAATGTTCTTTTTTTACACTTTATTGTGTAGGAATTACTTGGAAATTGACAAAAACGCAAAAGGAGTCGTATTGGAGTAGGACTCTGACTTTCCTGAAATCTGTCTGAGAACGTTTTTTAAAGATGATCGCGTTCCGGCACGAAGACGACGTCAAACGGAAAAGGTCTAGTTGCGAAAGTTGTGGGGAATTTCGAGGCGATGCTTCTGGATATAAATTTCGTCCAAATCGGAGTCCGGACGGCCGAGTAAAGCCCGTTTTACTGATGCCCAAAATCTGATGACGGGAATCCGAGAGTCTATATAAAGAGAGGAAACCTAGGTCACCAAGGGCCACGAATTTTCCTCCTCCCGAGCCGCCATCTTGGAGGGGAGGACTAGCACCATTGCAGCACCATCCACAAGGAAGAAGGGGGGCCAAGGAGCCACTGCCCCCTAGGGCGGCCGCCGCCCCGAGGGCCGCCGCCGCCCCCTAGGGCCGCCGCCGCGCCCCCAAGGGCCGCCGCCGCCGCCTCCGTGGCTGCCGCCGGCCGTCTCTTCCTCGCGGGGCTGCACCTCTCCATCAACACCATCATCAACCTCCTCCTCACCATGTCCATGTGTGAGTAGTCTTCTCCGGGGCCGAGGGCTCGTACGTGTAGCTATGTGGTTATCTCTCTCTCCCATGATGTGATCTTCGTTGTGATCATAGGCTATGTTAATCTAGGGTGATCCCATGATGTTTCCCCTTACTCTATGTATTGGATTGATGTACTCACTTGTCTTTATCTAGTATAATCCCCAAGACCAAGGTGACAGCGGTCTATTGGACATGGATTAGAAAAATATTTTCATGAGTGATTTCCTCTCTTGTGTGTTGATTGAAGATTGAGAGTCTCTTGGTGCTTGTCTTTGACTATCCTTTAGATATGTTGTGGTGATTGTGGGACTCTCTTTGGATGGCCGCGGTGACATTGGGAAATCCTTAGATTGAGAACTACGAACTTTGAGGTGTGCTTTTGTAGCCCTACATAATTCTCGTCCTCTCTTGACCACGAAGGAATGACCTTCGGGTGCGTCTCCATTGCATGTTTTATGGGAAATATCATGCGATTCGATTGTGTTAATGTTGTTGGGAGTTGCCACTAGTGAAAGTATGAACCCTAGGCCTTGTTCCCACCATTGCAATACCATTTGTGCTCACGTTTACCACTTGTTTGCTTGCTGCACTTTTTATTACAGATTTATATTACTTTGTTTTGCCATCCATATCACTTGCCATTTAACATCTCTTCGCCGAACTAGTGCACCTATACATCTAACAAGTGTATTAGGTGTGTTGGGGACACAAGAGACTTCTTGTATCTTAGTTGCAGGGTTGCTTGAGAGAGACCATCTTCAACCTCTACTTCCCTGAGTTCGATAAACCTTAGGTCATCCACTTGAGGGAAATTGCTGCTGTCCTACAAACCTCTGCGCTTGGAGGCCCAACATAGTCTACAAGAGTAGAAGCGTGTGTAGACATCAAGCTATTTCTGGCGCCGTTGCCGGGGAGGTGAGTGCTTGAAGGTATATCTTTAGATCTTGCAATTAAATCTTTTTGTTTCTTGTTTTTATTTTCACTAGTTTTTCTTAATGGAAAACAACAAAAATATGAGAGAGATTTATAAGCTCTACCTTGAACTTGGACATGATGTGTTCGAAGAGAAAATTAAAAAACCTTTGGAACTTTATTATTTGCATAACAATCATGATGGTGGTGATGTTATTAGTATGTTTTTATTTAATATCAATATTGCTAATGACATGGAAAGCTCTAAGCTTGGGGATGACACGTTTGATGAACATGATATTTTTAGTCCCCCAACTTTTGAGGAGAAAATTTACTTTGATGATACTATGCCTCCGATATATGATGATTACAATGATGAATATGATATTTTCAGTCCACCTACTATTGAGGATAAAATTTATTATGATTATGATATGCCTCGTAAATACGATGATTACCATGATGGTTATGATAGTCTTACTCTCACTATTCCTAATAAGAAAGATTTTGCTTATATGAAGAGTAATGACACTTTTATGCTTTTGGATCATGGAAATAATGCCTTATGTGATAGTTATATTGTTGACTTCATCCATGATGCCACTGAAATTTATAATGAGAGAGGGAGACATGGTTCTAAATATCTTAATAATAAGAAGTTTCCTCTTTTTATGGTGAATATTTTGAAGTTATGCTTGTTTTGCCTTCCTATGCTAGTTGCTTTGTGCTTCAATGAATTATTCTATTGCAATATTCATATGCATAGGAAGCATGTTAGGCTTAAATGTGTTTGGTATTTGCTTCTTGATGCTCTCTTTTGTTCTTCAACTCTTATTCCTACGAGAGCATCATTAAAGTCTTAAGCCTATCTTTATGGCTATAAAGAAAGAGCTCTAGGGAGACAACCCTTGTTATCTTTGCTTTCAGTTTGTTCTTTCAGTTTTTAGTGGTCTTGATGTTTGTTACTACAGTAGCATCATCATTGTATCTTTACTTTTCAGCTTTGTGCCAAGTGTAGCCTCTGATTGCAAGAAAGTTCAAAAGTTGTGACGTGCTGTCCAGGAAACAGATTCTGTCCTTGGATAGAAAAATTCGTATAAAATCACCAGATCATCTTTTTGGTCTGAATTTTTTCGACAGCGTGCACTATACAATTGTCTTTCGGGCGTCTGTTCTGAGTTTTTTGATTAGAGTTGCAGAAGTGCCCCGAAAAAAATCATTTACTACCTGCTGGTCTGTTTTTCACAGATTCTGTCCTGTTTTGCCTTTCCTTCGTTTTGCAAAACTTGAGCTTGCTTTTTCTTTGCAAAAACCTTTTGGAAATCTTGAGAAACAGTAGACCTTCAAGAATATCCTTATTTCCATCAAGGAACAATTATTTTATTAAGGGTACTAACCTCGCTAATCAGATTATGATGAGTTATGTATGAAGGGAGTTTTCAAGTGTGCGAGGGAAGATGATAAAAAGATTCAGGAGTGTCAAACGCTCAAGCTTCGGGATGCCCCCATGCACCCCCAAGAAATATTCAAGAAGACTCAAGCGTCTAAGCTTGGGGATGCCCCCGTGCATCCCCTTCTCCATCAACATTATCAGTTCGTCTTTCGTTCCACTATATTTTTATCACTTCATGTGTTATGTGCTATGCTTGGAGCGTCTTGCTTTTAGTTTCCTTTTAAGTTTTCTTTAGCTTTGCTTGTTGTTCATAACGAGTTGGAACTCAGCTTTCTTTGTGTGGGAGAGAGACCCGCTCCACTTCAACCTAGAACATAACATAGAATTTTCATGTCTATCTTTGCTGTGTGTGTTCTTTGTCTTTCAATAGCTACTATCATGTTCAGCTCTTAGTTTTCATGCTTATCTTTTTAAAGAGCTTTTGTTTAGTTGGTGATACGTCTCAAACGTATCTACTTTTCCAAACACTTTTGATATTGTTTTGACCTCATTCTTGCATGATTTGAACTAAACTAACCCGGACTGACGCTGTTTTCAGCAGAGCTGCCTGTATGGTTTTATTGTGTGCAGGAAAACGGATTTTTAGGTATCTCAGAAAAATCCACAAAAAATCACAGAAAATCCACGCACCCGAAGGAACCCGGAGCCAGAAGAGGGGCCAGAGGGGGACCAGGGGGGACCAGGGGGGGCCCAGGCGCCCTGGTGGCGCGGCCCAGCCCCTGGACGCGCCGGGGGGTCGCCTGGGTGGGCCCCACCTCCCCTGGTGCCCTACTTCGACTCGTATTTTAGCTCGTGACAGAGAAACCCCAGAGAAGAAGTTCTTTTCGCAGTTTTCGTCGCGGAGCCGCCGCCACCCTCTGTTCTTCTTCGGGAGGGCTAATCTGGAGGCTGAATTGGCCTCCGGAGAGGGGAGATCGTCGCCATCGTCATCACCATCACCACTCCATCATCCCTCCATGACTTCTCCTTCCATGTGTGAGTAATCCCCTGCTGTAGGCGAAGGGGATGGTAGGGATTGGATGAGTTAGATCATGTAATAGTTTGTCAGATGGTTGGGGGCATGTTGCCTATCATCTACTATGGTGTTTATCATCTTTGCTTCAACTCGTTATTCTTAATGCTTGTCACTTAGGGCCTGAGTGCCATGATTTCAGATCTGAACCATATGTGTTTGCATGAATATATTTGTGTTCTTGATCCTATCTATGAGTTGTTTGCACCTATTACGGTTCGGAACCGGCGATCCCAAAAGTGACAGCTTGGGACACCAAAGGGGATGGTCCGTAGTTTGAGGATTACATGTATCCATTGAGTTCATTGCTTTGTTCCGGTGCTCTTTGACAGGAGCACCTTAATCTCCATAAGTTCCTTTTGGCCCCATTCGTAGCGGGATGGTAGGACAAAAGATGTTGTGCAAGTTCTTATTGCAAGCACGTAAAACTACCTACGGGATACATGCCTAATGTTTGATAGTTGCCTAGATGATCATTACTTTTCCGTGTGTCGTGCCCCAAGTTAGAAACATGATATATCTCATCCATGCAGCGCCCAACCATCCATCTCCCTAGCCTACAGTGTTTTAAATCCTGCTGGTTACTAGTTACTACTTTTGCCATTTACTCTTGCTATTTACTCCCTCCGTTCGGAATTACTTGTCTCGGAAATGGATGTATTTAGAACTAAAATACATCTAGATACAACCATTTCTGCGACAAGTAATTCGGAACGGAGGGAGTACTTTTGTTGTTTACTTTTACTATCACTATCATCACTATCATATCACTATTACCACTTATCTTTTGCTGCAAGTAAGTATAAGGTGCGGTTGAATTGACAACTCAACTGTCAAAGCTTATAAATACTCTTTTGCTCCCCGTGTATCGAATCAATAAACTGGGTTATTCTTACCCGCGAAGACTATCTCGATCCCTTACGATTGAGGGTTATCAAGTACCATTTTCTGGCGCCGTTGCCGGGGAGCATAGCAATATTTACAAGTCTACTTGAAGTATCCTACCTGCTGCACTTCATCCGCTATGGGTAAGAAAGGAGACCCCAAGGTTCCGATCTTACTATCCACTACAAGAAGAGGTACTGTTCTGATCACTAGTGCTATACTTGATTCACCTTCTGTTATGAGTAAGTTTGCCTCACCACCACCACATGATGCTCCTACTGAATCTGGTACTATGTCTGATACTCTTGATGATGCTTCTACTAATGTTGATGATATTAGTTCCCTTGGTTATGCTCTTGAGAAAGAGATCGCTCCTGCTGCTAAAAAGTCTGGAATTGAAATTCCTGTTACTCGCTACCCTATTGGTGAAACTTATGATTATCCTGATTTGAGTAAACTCAAGGAGAGACTCCTTGATGATGATTACTATATGCTTGATGAAGATTTATGCAGGGAACTGACAGAGTTTTCTGGCTCTGACCCTGAAGTTATTAAGAAACTGTTTGAGAAACACTCTTTGAAGAACAAAACCGTTCCTGATCCTGAATTTTCTACATCTCCTATATGCATTGATGATCCTGATTATGATTTCTCTGTTGATATTTCACTTATACCGATGGTTGAAGCTGACCCCTTTTATGGCAGAGAAAATGATGATGCTATTGCACACCTGACTAAACTCGGTGAGTTGGGTGGCCTGTTTACCACAGATGAGAAGATACGATACTTTTATGTGACCAAGCTTCTTCCTTTCTCCTTGAAGGAAGGTGCAAAAGCATGGTATGATTCACTCCCATGCGGTTCCATTAAGAGTCCTCAAGACTTAGCTCACTCTTTTGTTGATAAGTACTTTGCTGCTCACATGCAACATGCTGCTTTACAAAGAATTTATAAATTTAAACAGTTGCAGGATGAGTCCCTCCCTAAAGCTTGGGGGAGGTACTGCGGTCTGATTCGGGCTAGACCAGGACATGAAGTCCCTAAGAACGAATTAATCGATATATTCTATGCTGGTCTAACTGATGAATCCAGGTCCTATTTGGACAGTTGTGCTGGTTGTGTTTTCAGGAAAAGGACGCCGGAAGATGCAGAAGATTTGATGGGCAGGATTGCCAGAAACCATGAAGATTGGTCCGTCCCTAAACCACCTCCACCACCAAAGAAGAGGGGCATGTTTGTTCTAAGCCCCGAAGATATGCGAGAAGCAAAGAAGTCAATTAAAGAGAAAGGTATTAAAGCTGAAGACGTGAAGAATCTACCCCCTATTGAGAAGCTGTGTGAGCCTACCACTCACCCTCCTATGGTAGAGGTACACTCTCTTTTAGATTTCAACGCAAGTGACATCCCTCATGGTAAGCCTCCTGATCAATGTTTAGATGAGATTGATAATTTTATTATGAAACAAAATCATTTTAATGAGAGGATGCAAAGTCAGTTGCATGATAATTCCCTTGCTATCAAAAGATTGCTTGATGTTCTAGGTAGAACGATTAATGATGTTCAATGTCTTGTGAAACATTTTCATATGGTTCAAACTCAGCTTGACCAAATTTCTAATGTGCAAAAAGATTTGCTTGCTAACAATGCCAAAAAAGATGATTTGCAGGCTTTCGGGATTAAGACCCGAGGAGGAACTAGCACTCAAGATCCTCTCTATCCAGAGGGGCATCCGAGGAGAATCGAGCAAGATTCTCAAATGCAGGAAGAAGAAATTGTTGGCTCTCCAAAGAAGAAGAAGAAACATAAGGAGGCTGACAATTCTAATGATCCTATTGCAGATGAAGAGCCAGCTGTTGATCCCAACAGTGTATCTGTCTCCGATGCTGAGACTGAAGACGATGCTGAACCTGCAGGTAAGGATAACGAGAATAATGATCCGCCTGAAGTTTGAGAAGAAGAAGCACCTGACAAACGTAAGAGGTACACTAAAGAAGATTTCATCGCAAGAAAACATGGGAAGGAAAGAGAACCATGGGTACAAAAACACATGCCCTTTCCAGGTAAGTCCATCAAATCTAAAGAAGAAGAGCATTACAATAGTTTTGTGAGTGAATTAAACCTCTTTTTCTTCAAATTCCTTTGACTGATGCTATTAAGTTACCTCCTTATTCAAAATATATGAAAGATATTGTTACTAATAAAAGAAAAGTTCCTAATGAAGCAATATCTACTATGCTTGCTAACTACTCTTTCAGAGGCAAGATTCCTGAGAAGCTCGGTGATCCAGGTATACCCACCATTCCTTGCTCCATAAAGAATAATTATGTCAAAACTGCTTTATGTGATCTTGGAGCCGGAGTGAGTGTTATGCCTCGCTCTCTTTATGAGAGGCTTTTTTTAGAGAAACTAATTCCTACAGATATCTCCCTTCAGATGGCTGACAAGTCAACCGCCGTTCCGATAGGTATTTGTGAGGATGTTCCAGTAGAAGTTGCTAATTGTTTGATTCTTACTGATTTTGTTGTGCTTGACATGCCCGAGGATGGGAGCATGTCCATTATTCTTGGTAGACCTTTTCTTAACACCGCAGGTGCTATTATTGATTGCAATAAAGGGAAGGTTACCTTCAATGTGAATGATAAAGAACACACGGTATATTTTCCAAAGAAGACCGACAAGAGGCATGGCCTCAACTCTATAGAAAATATCGAGACCGTGAAGATTGGAGAATGGGACTGTCCACTACATGTGCCTCACAAATACAAAACTATCATGGTGGGGACTATGTCCATCAAAGTAAAGGTTCAGTGATTACTTCGTAAGAGGTGAGACTTTTTGCTCTATATATCGCTTGTTTGTTGGTGAGACTTGATCAACCTTACTAGTAAACATGTTTTATATATATAAAAAGTTGAGCTTGTAATGTTTTCATTTATTTTAGTTCTTGTTCTACTTGCTGTACCAAGTATTTATGTTTTGAAGCTTCACAATACTACTCACTGCTTCAAGTTTTCAGAGAGTTTCGCAGCTTTTTGAACTTCGAAAAAATTTCCACAGTGAAGTTTTCAGAAAAATTCCAGAAAAATAAAAATAAAAATTTCCACGTCGGGAGTGACCCAGAGGGACCTGGGGCCAGCCAGGGGGACCCACCAGTGGCCCAGGTGGCCAGCTGGCGCGGCCTGCCTCCTGGCCGCGCCCACAGGGCGCCTGGGGCCCACAGGGCCCCCCTCCAGGTATGTCTTCTTCCTCCCTCTCTCTTTTTCTCCAAAAACGCGAGTTCTGCACTTGTTCTTGTGTTCTTGCTGTTCTTGGAGGCGATTCTTCGATCTCTCTCTACGGCCCACCATTTGAGCTGAGATTTTGAACAAATACTCCCTGGTATGTGACTCCTCCACCCCTCCAATTAGATTTCTGATTGGTGGCTTCATTTGTGAGTATTTAGTAGTTCTTGGTGCTGTATAGATGAGCTTGCATGCATGAGTAGAAAGTTATTTTCCAAGTTTTGATGCAAGTTTATGCCTTGGGCAAGTGAGTTGAGTAGTTTGCCTTAACTCACCTTGTTTTAATCCTTGTTTTTGTAAATTGCCAAAAATTTCAGAAATGAGTTTGTTAGGAAGGGCAAAAGGGTGGCTTGAGAAGAGGAGGCCCGCACACTCCGATCGAGTTACTAGAGCCGCAGCTTCACCCTCGACTGCTAGGGTGAGCTATAATGAAGATCATGTGCCCCTGGAGTTGTTGGAAGACACAAGTCCAACACGTGCTATGACGTTTCCATGTGATGAATTCCTTGAAGCTGCGGGAATCAAGGATGAGTTTTATAATCTTTGTGCTAATGCAGGTCTGACACGGCTCGTCACGTGTCGTGTTACTCAGTATCAAAAACTCACCTCCAGTTTCATTAACAGTTTTAGATATAATCCTGATTCAGGTGCTATTGAGTTTAAAATTTACAATGATCTTATCACCATGCCTTTGGGAAAGTTTTGTGAAATAATAGGTGTGCCAAACGTTGGGAGGACGGCTAGGATGGCCTCTCAGCCCTCCGAGCTGAAAACCGTCATCAACTCTCTGCAGCATGGGTAAGAGGGATATTCATCGGTCGAAGATCTCCAGCATCTTATTTCCTCACCTCAGGTATTTTGCATATTATGTTGCTAGAGGGGTGTTAGCTCGTGACAACACGAGCAACATTTCTGCTCCGGATATTGCTATCCTGGCAGCAGCCCTCTCAGGGAGGTCTGATTATAATCTGGGTGCCTTAATTGCTCGACGCCTTGCTATGAACGGTAACAAGGGAGACTTATATGGTGGCGTTTATGCCACACTTATCTTAGAACATCTTGGAGGCACCCCACACCCTGATGATAATCCTTTTACTTATTTAAGCTTTGATCTTGCTGCTATGAAAAGGCATAAGTTTGTTACCATGGCTTCTGAGCTGGATAATCTTGTTTATATCTTGCGTTTCGGAACTGCCGCGGAACGCGAGATCCGTCTACCTGCACCTCTTTTGTTTGATTTTTCTCGTAGGAACGGATGGTCCTTTGATGTTGTCCAGTTCGATGAGTTCATGGCCCAGTATCAGTTTCATAACCCCATGGAAGGGGTTGTGTCCGACGAGGAGGAGCACGGTGAGTTACCACCTTTTCATGAAGAAACCGCCACCGAGTTTGGTGAAGGGTCTTCCTCTGCTTGGTGTACGGACCCTTCCTCGTGGGAGACTCCGAGGAGTTCGGTATACGCGCCGGCATCCTTCTACAACCCTTGGACTCACCACTGTTCCCCCGGAGTAGGAGGCTCCTGGGGGCAGTAGCTGCTACCAACTTAGGCCAAAAGCCTAAGCTTGGGGGAGTACGTGCCCCTCTCGCTTTTCCATTGTATTATCCGTTTTATTCGCTTTGATCTTTTCAAAGTTTTTGCCCGTTCCTCTTTATTTCTCTCTTTGCAAAAACAACAAAAAGATTTTCTCTTTCTTTTGCTTTCGTTCAACCTTTGAAATAATCCAAAAATATTTCCTTTCTCTCTTTAGTTTGCTTTGTTTTCAGAGTTCAGCTCGAGTCCGTGATGGCATTTAATTATATTTCGTATGTTCGATCGTGCAAGTGACGAGGCAGTAATGACGAAGATCGACTGAAGGGAAGCAACAAGGAAGACCGGTATGAACTCTTCTTGTTTCTAGTTTTGTACATATGCCTGTACTTATGATCTAGAGACCAGCTTGTAGCGACATAGTGCTATGTTTACAATGCTCATCCAGTAGTACATGATTTCCTTGTGGCTAGTCTCGAATAGCTAGAGTATATAATGTGTTATTGAAATGATTTACATGCATTGCACTATTCATAGTCTGGTATACTAAGGTGGTATTTCCCTTTAGAGAATTTTTGGATTGACTTGGCACATGTTTACACATGTTTAAGACTAAAAAGTCTGCTCTGCCTTGATGATCTTCGAGTTTCAGAATAGTTATATCACTTTCATGCCCGATTCAATGTTGCTTTGTCGCTCTGCATGATTATGACCGTTATTGCTCTCTAGTTGGTCGCTTCCCAGTCTTTTGCTAAACCTCCACTTGTACTAAGCGGACTGACTGCTTGTGCATCCAAAATCCTTAAAACCTGTTATGCCATATGAGTCCACCATACCTTCCTATACATGGTATTTACCTGCCATTCCTAACGAATACTTTCGTGTACCATCTCAAAATTAATCAAAAGCATTTCTCTTTTTGTGCCTCTGTTTTAGCTCATGAGGAAGTAGTAGTTAATTCATGATCTTTTTAAGTTGGACAAGTTTCACCCCGGGATTGCATGTCTAATGTGCAAACCCATAATACGAGAAGGAACTGGCATAGAGTGCGCCCAGCTCATTAAAGATAATACAACAAACAAACCCTCCTTCACGCTTTGTTCATGAGAAATCAGAAAACTTTGAAGTGATAAACAAAGGAGATTAAGAGGATGTGATCGTCCTCATGCGGGAGCCGTTCCTCGAAACTTGTCCAGCTCAAGAAGTGATTGAGTTATCTGCTAGCATTCGTTGATGAAATATGCACCTCTCAAAAACGTTTTTACCTCTGTTTTTAAAACCAAGAGCTCTGGTACATGTTAAGTTTTTGTTTCCGACCACGGGTTTTCGACCTTGCCAACAAAAGCCACGGTTCGAGAGTCTCCACCTTCTTTCTTCAAAGCACCAACTAGGAGAGCATAATTGTCATTCTGAGTGCATTGTCCCAAAGTATTACATTGTCTTCTGCATGCTTGTGATATGATTTATTCTGAAATTCTTAGTTCTAGTCTCCTTTAAAACTTTGGAGGAGTTTCTGCATTATGTTTTGCTTCACTCATGGAGGCTAGCGAGATACCACCCTAATATGCTCAAGCTATGTGCAATGTAATCTTGTCTTGATTTTCAGTAGTATATTATTTACTTTTAGGTATTTGTGATTGGTCACTTGAAAGAAGGATTGCTCCGTGCATTGTCCTCATAGTACTGTTTCAATACTTGCTAGACTCTTTTCGTAGTACATGCTTATATACATCTAATGAAACAAAAGAGTTTGTCAAAGTTTTCTTTGTCGTGTCCAGTTCGTTGAACTGAATTGCTTGAGGACAAGCAATATGCTAAGCTTGGGGGAGTTGATACGTCTCAAACGTATCTACTTTTCCAAACACTTTTGATATTGTTTTGACCTCATTCTTGCATGATTTGAACTAAACTAACCCGGACTAATGCTGTTTTCAGCAGAGCTGCCTGTATGGTTTTATTGTGTGCAGGAAAATGGATTTTTAGGTATCTCAGAAAAATCCATGAAAAATCACAGAAAATCCACGCACCCGAAGGAACCCGGAGCTAGAAGAGGGGCCAGAGGGGGGCTAGGGGGGCCCAGGCGCCCTGGTGGCGCGGCCCAGCCCCTGGCCGCGCCGGGGGGTCGCCTAGGTGGGCCCCACCTCCCCTGGTGCCCTACTTCGACTTGTATTTTAGCTCGTGACGGAGAAACCCCAGAGAAGAAGTTCTTTTCGCAGTTTTCGTCATGGAGCCGCTGCTACCCTCTGTTCTTCTTCGGGAGGGCTAATCTGGAGGCTGAATTGGCCTCCGGAGAGGGGAGATCGTCGCCACCGTCATCATCATCACCACTCCATCATCCCTCCATGACTTCTCCTTCCATCTGTGAGTAATCCCCTGCTGTAGGCGAAGGGGATGGTAGGGATTGGATTAGTTAGATCATGTAATAGTTTGTCAGATCGTTGGGGGCATGTTGCCTATCATCTACTATGGTGTTTATCATCTTTGCTTCAACTCGTTATTCTTAATGCTTGTCACTTAGGGCCCGAGTGCCATGATTTCAGATCTGAACCATATGTGTTTGCATGAATATATTTGTGGTCTTGATCCTATCTATGAGTTGTTTGCACCTATTACGGTTCAGAACCGGCGATCCCAAAAGTGACAGCTTGGGACACCAAAGGGGATGGTCCGTAGTTTGAGGATTACATGTATCCATTGAGTTCATTTCTTTGTTCCGGTGCTCTTTGACAGGAGCACCTTAATCTCCATAAGTTCCTTTTGGCCCCGTTCGTAGCGGGATGGTAGTACAAAAGATGTTGTGCAAGTTCTTATTGCAAGCACGTACAACTACCTACGGGATACATGCCTAATGTTTGATAGTTGCCTAGATGATCATTACTTTTCCGTGTGCTGTGCCCCAAGTTAGAAACATGATATATCTCATCCATGCAGCGCCCAACCATCCATTTCCCTAGCCTACAGTGTTTTAAATCCTGCTGGTTACTAGTTACTACTTTTGCCATTTACTCTTGCTATTTACTTTTGTTGTTTACTTTTACTATCACTATCATCACTATCATATCACTGTTACCACTTATCTTTTGCTGCAAGTAAGTATATTTCAGGTGCGGTTGAATTGACAACTCAACTGTCAAAGCTTATAAATACTCTTTGGCTCCCCGTGTGTCGAATCAATAAATTGGGTTATTCTTACCCGCGAAGACTATCTCGATCCCTTACGGTTGAGGGTTATCAGTTGGTCGCTGGAACTCTCTTTATTTATCATGCTTATCTTGTTAAGAGAGTTGGCTTCTGTTGCACTGGTTGATATGTCTATGATAAAAATGCTATGTGCATAATGGTGCTTAGTAGTTCATGTTTTCTTATGGTTAGTCTCAAATAGCTCGGGGGTTCTCAATGTGTTATTGGAGTACCAACATGATTTGTTTGCCTATGATGTGGTATGGTTTAGTGGTACCTTCCTCCAGGAATTTATTTTGATTGACTTGGCGTATGCTCACGCATATTTAAGACTGTAAAGAAAGTCTATCAAGCCTTGATGATCTTTAATTTCTGAGTAGCGATATAACTTCCATGCCTGATTCAATGTTGCTTTGTCGCTCTGCATGATTATGACCGTCATTGCTCTTTTAGTTGGTCGCTCCCAGTCTTTTGCTAACCTTCGCCTGTACTAAGCGGACTGACTGCTGGTGCATCCAAAATCCTTTAAACCAGTTATGCCACATGAGTCCACCATACCTTCCTATACATGGTATTTACCTGCCATTCCTGACGAAGACTTGCATGTACCATCTCGAAATTATTCAAAAAAGCATTTCTCTTTTGTGCCTCTGTTTTAGCTCATGAGGAAGTAGTAGTTAATTCATGATCTTTTTAAGTTGGACAAGCTTCACCCCGGGATTGCATGTCTAATGTGCAAACCCATAATACGAGAAGGAACTGGCATAGAGTGCTCCCGGCTCATTAAAAAATTATATACAACAAACAAACCCTCCTTCACGCTTTGTTCATGAGAAATCAGAAAACTTTGGCAGTGATAAACAAAGGAGACTAAGAGGATGTGATCATCCTCATTCGGGAGCCGTTCCTCGAAACTTGTCCAACTCAAGAAGTGATTCAGTTATCTGCTAGCATTCACTGACGAAATATGCATATTCTTAAAAAATAATTATTACCTCTGTTTTTAAAACCAAGAGCTCTGGTACATGTTTAGTTTTTGTTTCCGACCACGGGTTTCCAACCTTGCCATCAAAAGCCACGGTTCGAGAGTCTCCACCTTCTTTAAAGCACCAACTATTGAGAGCATGATTGTCATTCTGAGTGTAATGTGCATTGTCCCAAAGTACCATTGTCTTTTGCATGATTATGATATCGTTTATTCTGAAATCATTGTATCTAGTCGTCACTTAAACCTTGGAGGTGCCCCTGCATTTATGTTTTGCTTCACTAAAGGGGGCAAGCGAGGTACCACTTTATCATATTTGCACACCATGCTCACTACAAATCTATTTGATGTTTCAGTATCATATTGTAAAACTTTCAGTCCTTTGTGATTTTTTCATGAGGCAACTTAATTACTACAGATTCATTATCTCATTAAGCTTTTGTCATGTGACTGTGAAAAGTCCTTATATGTTTAATAGCATGTCACCACAGAAATTATGCTTGTTATCATTTACCTACTCGAGGACGAGCAGGAATTAAGCTTGGGGATGTTGATACGTCCAAAACGTATCTATAATTTCTGCTTGCTCCATGCCCTTTTTTGTGTGATATTGCTATGATATTTATGCACTTCCATACACTTTTGATCATATTTGGACTAACCTACTAATGGTTGCAAAAGTGCACAATGTTCTTGTTTTACACTTTATTGTGTAGGAATTACTTGGAAATTGAGAAAAACGCAAAAGGAGTCGTATTGGAGCAGGTCTCTGACTTTCCTGAAATCTGTCTGAGAACGTTTTTTAAAGATGGTCACGTTCCGTCCTGAAGACGACGTCAAACGGAATAAGTCTAGTTGCGAAAGTTGTGGGGAATTTCGAGGCGATGCTTCTGGATATAAAATTCGTCCAAATTGGAGTCCCGACGGCCGAGTAAAGCCCGTTTTACTGAGGCCCAAAATCTGATGACGGGAATCCGAGAGTCTATATAAAGAGAGGAAACCTAGGTCACCAAGGGCCACAATTTTTCCTCCTCCCGAGCCGCTGTCTTGGAGGGGAGGACCAGCACCATTGCAGCACCATCCACAAGGAAGAAGGGGGGCCAAGGAGCCGCCGCCCCCTAGGGCCGCCGCCGCCGCCGCGCCCCCAAGGGCCGCCGCCGCCGCCTCCGTGGCTGCCGCCGGCCGTCTCCTCCTCGCGGGGCTGCACCTCTTCATCAACACCATCATCAACCTCCTCCTCACCATGTCCATGTGTGAGTAGTCTTCTCCGGGGCCGAGGGCTCGTACGTGTAGCTATGTTGTTATCTCTCTCTCCCATGATGTGATCTTCGTTGTGATCATAGGCTATGTTAATCTAGGGTGATCCCATGATGTTTCCCCTTCCTCTATGTATTGGATTGATGTACTCACTTGTCTTTATCTAATATAATCCCCGAGACCAAGGTGACAGCTGTCTATTGGACATGGATTAGAAAAATATTTTCATGAGTGATTTCCTCTCTTGTGTGTTGATTGAATATTGAGAGTCTCTTGGTGCTTGTCTTTGACTATCCTTTAGATATGTTGTGGTGATTGTGGGACTCTCTTTGGATGGCAGCGGTGACATTGGGAAATCCTTAGATTGAGAACTACGAACTTTGAGGTGTGCTTTTGTAGCCCTACATAATTCTCGTCCTCTCTTGACCACGAAGGAATGACCTCCGGGTGCGTCTCCATTGCATGTTTTATGGGAAATATCATGTGATTCGATTATGTTAATGTTGTTGGGAGTTGCCACTAGGGAAAGTATGAACCCTAGGCCTTGTTCCCACCATTGCAATACCATTTGTGCTCACGTTTACCACTTGTTTGCTTGCTGCACTTTTTATTACAGATTTATATTACTTTGTTTTGCCATCCATATCACTTGCCATTTAACATCTCTTCGCCGAACTAGTGCACCTATACATCTAACAAGTGTATTAGGTGTGTTGGGGACACAAGAGACTTCTTGTATCTTAGTTGCAGGGTTGCTTGAGAGAGACCATCTTCAACCTCTACTTCCCTGAGTTCGATAAACCTTAGGTCATCCACTTGAGGGAAATTGCTGCTGTCCTACAAACCTCTGCGCTTGGAGGCCCAACATAGTCTACAAGAGTAGAAGCGTGTGTAGACATCACTGACCACCCGGCTGGTGGCGGCTATGTAAAGGAACATGGGTTCCTTGTCTGCTGGCGCCGTCAGGACAGGCTGGGTGGACAGCAGTCGCTTGAGCTGCTGGAAAGCTTCGTCCGCCTGGTCATTCCACTCGAAGCAAGTGGTCTTCTTCATCAGTTGGTACAGGGGGAGTGCTTTTTCTCCCAGCCAGCTGATGAAACGGCTGAGAGATGCGAGGCATCCCGTGAATCTCTGAACATCCCGCACACGGGCCGGTCGTTCCATCCTCTCAATGGCTTTGATCTTCGCGGGGTTGCACTCAATGCCGCGTTCGGATACCAGGAAGCCAAGGAGCTGGCCTGCTGGTACCCCGAAGACGCATTTCTCCGGGTTTAGTTTAATCCGAAAGCGGCGAAGGTTGTCAAATGTAAACGTGGGCATTCCTGCCAAGCTGCTTGAGGAGACACTTCTGCATGCAACGCTGAAAGGTGGCGCCAGCATTTCTCAAGCCGAACATCATGGTCAGGTAGCAAAAGGCCCCAAACGGCGTGAGGAAGGCAGTCTTCCTACGATTAGCTGGATCAAGCTTGATTTGGTGATACCCTGAATAAGCATCAAGGAAAGACAGCAGCTCGCAGCCGGCTGTGGAGTCAATAACTTGATCTATTCATGGCAGAGCAAACGGGTCTTTAGGGCAAGCTTTGTTCAGACTGGTGTAATCAATGCACATGCGCCATTTATTGTTCTTCTTTAGCACCAGGACTAGATTCGCCAGCCACTCGGGATAAAAGACTTCCGTGATGAAGTCGGCTGCTAGCAGGCGGGCGACCTCCTTGATGGCTTCTCGCCCCTCGTTGGTTACCCCAAGTGGAAGGTTTGAGATGCAGTGTAGCGGAAGTTTTCCCTTGGCAAAGATACCAAGGATCGATTTCCCTGAGACTCCCAGTTTCAACAAGAAGGTGTCAACTGCTAACGGCGCCAGATATTAGCAATCAACGTGGACCTGCACACAGATACAAATAACTTTGCTCCCAACGAGTACAGAGAGGTTGTCAATCCCTCCGGCCTTGTCGTTTACAAAGGATCAAACGCAAGTGATAATAGTGATAGGTGATGCAGCAAATAGTAAGTAAAAGCGTAAAGTAAATAGCGGATGTGATCAGTGATGGTAATATGGACCGGGGTCCCATGATGTTCACTAGTGATGTCTCTCTCCCAAAATACGATAAAACAGCTATGTGAGGTAAACTAATTACAGCTGGGCAATTGACAGAATTATGTGCGCAAACCAATGCTAACTATGTTGCAAGAAAGGTAGAGGTTCAAAGCATGGGCGATACGCCAAGGCAAGTAGACCGAAATCCATCTGCATCTACTACTAATCATCCACCTTGAGATATCTATCCAGAACATCTCGCTGGTATTAAGTTGTGAGTCCCACCCATAGTGTAAACTCAAAGCAACAGACATCTGCATTAAAAGAACTTTGTGTAAAGTAAACAATCCTTGCACCCGCGGGCACAAGCACCGTTGTTTTCCCCCTTGTGGCAACAACACATCCCCTAGACTCATGTTTCTGTCACTCAAGCTAGTCATCGAGGGGCATGAACCCACAATCAAGCATCACGTTCCCTCTTGGAGTCACTACCTACTACTTGGCCAAAGCAATAAATAACAATGGAGAACATGCAAGAATTACTTATGAACATAAATATAAAAGAGGTAGATCAAATATATTACTCAAACACAATCTGAACATAATCTCACAATCCATCGGATCCCAGCAAACTCATCATAGCAACAGCATAAGGATTACATATGTGCCTCGATCATGTAGGGCAGCTCATGAGGACTAATTAGTGAAGCACAAGAAGGGGAGGAGAACATCACATAGCTACTGGTCATGAACCCATGGTCCAAGGGAGACTACTCACAACTCATCCGGGAGGCGTCCATGGTGGTGGAGAGGCTCCCGGTGGTGATCCTCCCCTCCGGCAGGGTGCCGGGAAGAGTTCTCCTGGTGCTCCCGATCATGGAAGCGCGGCGGCGGCGAAACAGAGATGAGATCGCGAAAAAGGGTTCCCGTCTCGAGGGTTTCGGGACACGATATAAATATATGTCAAAGAGGGGCATCAGCGGAGGCCCGGGGGGCCCAGGCGCCCCCCGGCGCGGCCAGGAGGGGGGCCGCGCCACCAGGGCGCCTGGAGCTCTGGTGGCCCCCCTCCGGCTGTACTTTGGCTACCGGGAAGCTTCTGGAACGCTGATTTTTTATATAATTTTTCCGGGATTTTTCTGGCAGTTCTCGTAATGGGAAAACCTGAAGTCACTAGTAGAAAACAGGGCATTGGTCCAGCCCATTAGCCCCGGTTCAATCTAGAACCGGGACCAATGGGGGTACTGGACCCGGTTCGTTAGCCCAGGGGGCTGGCCGGGCCACGTGGGCCATTGGTCCAGGTTCGTCTGGACCTATTGGTCCCGGTTGGAGCTAAAAACCGGGACCAATGGCTCTTGCTCCTGGCCCACCACTATTAGTCCCGGTTTGTTTTATGAACCGGGACCAAAGGCACCCCTTTAGCCCCGGTTTGTAGCACCAACCGGGACTAGTGAGTTGCCTATATAAACCCCCTCACTCAAGAGCAGAGCTCACTGCTCTGTTTTTTTTTCTGGCCGAGGGGGAGAGGGGTTAGTGGTGCTCTAGCTCACCTCCTATGCACACAACATGTTCGTTGGAATGCCCGAGCCACACTAGTTAAGCTTTTCTCCTCTCGAAGCTCTATTTTCTCCGAGATTTGTCTAGGTTTAGCGGTCCGTCACGTCCCGTCCCCGTCTTCGCCGCCGTCGATCGCCCCCGCCGATCTCGTCACCGGCACCACCGTGGTGAGCCTCTTGTTATGTCCATGCTTTTCTTACTTTTATTATTGCTTTAGATAGATATTTGTCTAATTTTCTTACGTTTATTATTGCTTGTTATTATATAGTGCGATGGTTTTGATATCCGCCCACGTGGGCCCTCGTCCGGTCTACGATTCGGATGTGGTATATTATCTTTAATTTATAACTATTTGTTTTAGTGCTTATGATAGTTATGCCGACCAACCTGACATGCATAGATGTTTTATTATGTCTAGGAGGTAGTTGAACCGGAAATTCCAACCGACCCTCTTGTGGAGAGGATAAATTTAGTTGAAGAGGAAAACATTTCGTTAAAGAAAAAATTGGAAAAAATGGAGGAGGAGAAGATGGAATTGGAGTTGCATGTTGCGGAAGTTATCGATGATCACAAGATCAAGATGGAACCTATTGTCGAGAGGTTAAATTTAGTTGAAGAAGAAAACAAATTCTTGAAGGAAAAAATAAAAAAAATTGTGGACGAGAAGATGATATTGGAGTTGCATGTTGCGGATGTCGTCGATGATCACAAGATCAAGATGGATGCAATGCGGTTGAAGATTAAAAAGATTAGAAAATATGCCATTAATACCGAGGCTTGGTATCATTATGCCGTTGGATCAATTGTTACCTTGGTTGCGATTATGATAGCATTTGTTTTCGCGTTGAAATGTTTTACATAGTTTCGATGTGTATGGAGAGCTATATATGTTGTTAGATGAGAACTATATATGTATGTACTTTGGTTTTAATGTGATGATGAACTTTTATCCATTTGGTCACTTAATTATCTATTTATGATGTTCTGTAATGGTTTTTGACACACTTAATTATATATAAATGCACGCAGATGAACCGCCAATGGATGTACGGTGACAGACACACCTCCGAGTACATTAAGGGCGTGCGTGAGTTTCTAAATGTGGCAGAGGCAAACAAGCAGAATGGTTTTATGTGTTGTCCATGCACTCAATGTGTGAATACGATGTCTTAGTCTAACCGAAAAATCCTTCACTCCCACCTGCTTTACAAGGGTTTCATGCCACACTATAATGTTTGGACGAGGCACGGAGAAATAGGGGTTATGATGGAAGACGGCGAAGAAGAAGAGTATGATGACAACTATGTGCCCCCTGAATACGGTGATGCTGCAATGGGGGGAGCTGGTGAAGATCAAGAGGAACCAGACGATGTGCCCAATGATGCTGCAACGGGTGAAGCTGCTGAAGATCAAGAGGAACCAAATGATGATCTTCGCCGGGTCATTGTCGATGCAAGGACACAATGCGAAAGTCAAAAGGAGAAGCTGAAGTTCGATCGCATGTTAGAGGATCACAAAAAAGGGTTGTACCCCAATTGCGAAGATGGCAACACAAAGCTCGGTACCGTACTGGAATTGCTGCAGTGGAACGCAGAGAATGCTGTGGCTGACAAAGGATTTGAGAAGCTACTGAAAATATTGAAGAAGAAGCTTCCGAAGGATAACGAATTGCCCGACAGTACATACGCAGCAAAGAAGGTCGTATGCCCTCTAGGATTGGAGGTGCAGAAGATACATGCATGCCCTAATGACTGCATCCTCTATCGCGGTGCATACAACGATCTGAACGCATGCCCGGTATGCGGTGCGTTGCGGTATAAGATCAGACGAGATGACCCTGGTGATGTTGATGGCGAGCCCGCCAGGAAGAGGGTTCCTGCGAAGGTGATGTGGTATGCTCCTATAATACCACGGTTGAAACGTTTGTTTAGAAACAGAGAGCATGCCAAGTTGATGCGATGGCACAGTGAGGACCGTAAGAAAGACGGGAAGTTGAGAGCACCCGCTGACGGGTCGCAATGGAGAAAAATCGAGAGAAAGTACTGGGAGGAGTTTGCAAAGGACGCAAGGAACGTATGGTTTGCTCTAAGCGCGGATGGCATTAATCCTTTCGGGGAGCAGAGCAGCAATCACAGCACCTGGCCCGTGACTCTATGTATGTATAACCTTCCTCCTTGGATGTGCATGAAGCGGAAGTTCATTATGATGCCAGTTCTCATCCAAGGCCCTAAGCAACCCGGCAACGACATTGATGTGTACCTAAGGCCATTAGTTGAAGAACTTTTACAGCTGTGGAATGGAAACGGTGTACGTGCGTGGGATGAGCACAAACAGGAGGAATTTGACCTAAAGGCGTTGCTGTTCGTGACCATCAACGATTGGCCCGCTCTCAGTAACCTTTCAGGACAGACAAACAAAGGATACCACGCATGAACGCACTGTTTAGATGACACTGAAAGTATATACCTGGACAAGTGCAGGAAGAATGTGTACCTGGGCCATCGTCGATTTCTTCCGACCAACCATCAATGTCGAAAGAAAGGCAAGCATTTCAAAGGCGAGGCAGATCACCGGAAGAAGCCCGCCATGCGTACCGGTGATCACGTACTTGCTATGGTCAATGATTTACACGTAATCTTCGGAAAGGGCCCCGGCGCACTAGCTGTTCCGAATGACGATGAGGGACACACACCCATGTGGAAGAAGAAATCTATATTTTGGGACCTACCCTACTGGAAAGACCTAGAGGTCCGCTCTTCAATCGACGTGATGCACGTGACGAAGAACCTTTGCGTGAACCTGCTAGGCTTCTTGGGCGTGTATGGAAAGACAAAAGATACAGCTGAGGCACGGGAGGACCTGCAACGTTTGCACGAAAAAGACGGCATCCCTCCGAAGCAGTATGAAGGTCCTCCCAGCTATGCTCTTACGAAAGAAGAGAAAGAAATCTTCTTTGAATGCCTTCTCAGTATGAAGGTCCCGACTGGCTTCTCGTTGAATATAAAGGGAATAATAAATATGGCAGAGAAAAAGTTCAAGAACCTAAAGTCTCATGACTGCCATGTGATTATGACGCAACTGCTTCCGGTTGCATTGAGGGGGCTTCTACCGGAAAACGTCCGATTAGCCATTGTGAAACTATGTGCATTCCTCAATGCAATCTCTCAGAAGGTGATCGATCCAGAAATCGTACCAAGGCTAAGGAGTGATGTGGCGCAATGTCTTGTCAGTTTCGAGCTTGTGTTCCCACCATCCTTCTTCAATATCATGACACACGTCCTAGTTCATCTAGTCGACAAGATTGTCATTCTGGGGCCCGTATTTCTACACAATATGTTCCCCTTTGAGAGGTTCATGGGAGTCCTAAAGAAATATGTCCATAACCGCGCCAGACCAGAAGGAAGCATCTCCATGGGCCATCAAACAGAGGATGTCATCGGGTTTTGTGTTGACTTCATTCCTGGCCTTAATAAGATAGGTCTCCCTAAATCGCGGTACGAGGGCAGACTGACTGGAAAAGGCACGCTTGGAAGGGACTCAATAATATGCAGGGACGGTTATTCTTGGTCTCAAGCACACTACACAGTTCTACAGAACTCTACATTGGTGACCCCGTACGTCGATGAACACAAGAACAGTCTGCGCTCCAAACACCCGGAGCAGTGCGACGACTGGATTACACGTGAACACATCAGGACTTTCAGCAGTTGGTTGGAAACACGTCTCAGAGGTGACAACACTGTTTGTGATGAGTTGTACTTGTTGTCCAGGGGACCATCTTCGACTGTATTGATTTACAAAGGATACGAGATAAATGGAAATACATTTTACACGATTGTCCAAGATCAAAAGAGCACCAACCAAAACAGTGGTGTCCGCTTTGATGCAACAACCGAGAGGGGAAAGGACACGTATTATGGTTACATAGTGGACATATGGGAACTTGACTACGGACATGATTTTAAGGTCCCTTTGTTTAAGTGTAAATGGCTCAATCTGTCAGGAGGCGGGGTACAGGTAGACCCACAGTACGGAATGACAACAGTGGATCTGAAAAATCTTGGATACAATGACGAACCGTTCGTCCTAGCCAATGATGTGGCACAGGTTATCTATGTGAAGGACATGTCTACCAGACCGAGAAAAAGAAAAGATAAGGAAGCGAATACATCATACGATGAGCCAAAGCGCCACATAGTTCTTTCAGGAAAAAGGGACATCCTGGGAGTGGAGGGCAAGACAGACATGTCTGAAGATTATGAAAAGTTTCATGAAATTCCTCCCTTCAAAGTCAAGGCTGACCCAAGCATCCTGATAAACGATGAAGATTATCCATGGGTACGGCGCAATAAGCAAATGACACAAGCGAAGATAAAGTGAAGAGTTATTTCCGCAACTATTATGATGATACCATGCCAACTTTGTAACAAACGAGTATGATACCATTGTCCGTTTGTACTATTCAAATTTCAATACTACTTGCACTAACAAAACAAAACAAAACAAAACAAACTTGAAAAATAAATAGCAACAATAAGTATTTTGTTGTAAGTATAAAAAAAATAAAAAAAATAAAGCAACAAAGAAAATAAATAAAGAAAGTAAAATAAATAAAGCAACTCTAAATACAGCAAAAAACAACTTAGAAATAAACAAAGAAAATAAAATAAATAAAGCAACTCTAAATACAGCAAAAAACAACTTAGAAATAAATAGCAACAATAAGTATTTTGTTGTAATTAAGTATAAACAAAATAAAATAAATAAAGCAACAAAGAAAATAAATAAAGGAAGTAAAATAAATAATTTCAAATTTAAACTATTCAAATTTGAATACTACTTGCACTAACAGAAAGTTTGTAATTGGTTTTACAAAAGAAAATAAATAATGCAAAAAACAAAACAAAAAAACTTGAAAAAAAAATAGCAACAATAAATATTTTTTTGTAAGTAGAAACAAAATCAAATAAATAAAGAAACAAAGAAAACAAATAAATAAAAATAGCAACAGTAAGTATTTTGTTGAAAGTAGAAACAAAACTAAAAAATAAAGCAACAAAGAAAAAAAGAAAAAATATGCCACCTGCTGGGCCCACACGGCCTGAATACGACTAGAAACCCAACCATGGGCCAGGATTCAGGCCCGTAGAAAGCCCAGCAAGTCCATAGGCAAAGCAGTGTCAGTTTAGGCCCTTAGGCCTGCAGTTTAGAGGAGTTCGAGAGGAGAGAGGCAGCGGGGCTTATAAACTGGTGCTGCTCTCCCTCAACTAGCGAGGTGGGACTAAACTTCCCACCGCACCGCGGCAAGGCCTTCAGCCCCGGTTTCTGCCAACAACCGGGACTAAAGGGGGGCATTAGTCCCGGTTTCAGCCACCAACCGGGACTAATGCCCCTCCTATATAACCAGGACTTGCGATATTTTTGTCAGTTTCCTTCTTCTCCCCGCCCCGACGCCTCCCTCGATCTGCTCCGTCCCCGTCGCCGTCGCCATCGCCCCCGTCGCCCCCGTCGCCCCGTCGCCGTCGCCCCCGACGCCGCCTCGTCGCTCCGCCCCGCGCCGTCGCCGCGCCCCGCGCCGTCGCCCCGCCCCGCGCCGTCGCCGCGCCCCGGCCGGCCCGTCGCCCCGCGCCGCCGCGCGCCCCGCCCCGCCGCCGTCGCGCCGCCCCGCCCCGACGCCGCCTCGTCGCCGCCCCGCCCCGCCGCCGTCGCGCCGCCCAGCCCTGCCGATGTGAGGGCCGGCTCCCTTTTTTTTATATGTTTAATATTGCTGTATATATATATATAGTTGTTGTGTATATATATGTATATATGTGTATATTTTTTTTATGTTTATATAAATTGCAGTATATATAGTTGCTGTATATATAGTTGCTGTATTTATATGTATGTGTATATCTTTTTTTTTCTTAGGAATTTGCTAAATATATATGTTAAATATATATTTATGTGTATATAAATATATTTTTTCTTAGGAAGTTGCTGTATATATGTGATGTGTGTATATGTGATGTATATATATGTGTATGTGGCTAGCTATATAGTTTTTTGTTTATATATGCTAAATATATATAGAAAGTTATATATATATATATGCAAAAGTTACAAATTTAGAAAAAGAAGGATAGGAAAGAAGAAAATAAGAAAGAGGAAAGAAAGAAGAAGAGGAGAGGAAGAAGAGGAGAAATAAATAAGAAGAAGAAAAAAAAGAAAAAGAAGGATAGGAAAGAAGAAAATAAGAAAGAGGAAAGAAAGAAGAAGAAGGAGAGGAAGAAAGAGGAGAAATAAATAAGAAGAAGAAAAAAAGAAAAAAAGAGGAGAAGAAGAAAGGAATAGAGGAGAAGAAGAGAAATTTTCTCTTCTTCTCCTCTATTCCTTTCTTCTTCTCCTTTTTTTTTTTCTTTTTTTTCTTCGATCTTCTCCTCTAGCGGTTCCTTTTTTCTTCTTCTTCCTCTTTTTTTATCGGATATGTATACACCCTCTCCCCGATAACTTCGACATTAGGGGGGGCCGGGGTCGAGGGTCGTCGAGGGACCGAGGCCGAAGGTCGAGGGGTCGAGGGTCGTCGAGGGACCGATCGAGAGGCCGAAGGGCGAGGGGTCGAGAGGTTGCCTAGCAGTCGGGGGTCTAGGGTTGTGGATCGCCGAGCAGTCGGGGGTCAAAGTATTGAAGAATATTTCCATGACTTCATCATTAGCCAGAAGTAACCGGGGCATTTTGGTACAAAGTTATGCAAAGATATTTTGGAACGGAGTTCCTGATAGAATAATCCGTCTTTTGTTACGAATTATCCTATCGGGGACTCCGTTCCAAAATAACTTTGGAGAGCTTCGTACCATCATGCTACTGTTACTTTCGCCTAATGATGAAGTATTGGTTTTGTTGAATCCTTTGACACTCGACAAAAT
>LR738709.1:7012049-7026785 GCA_902687465.1 Secale cereale
CCCCCCCCCCCCCCCCGGCGCGGCCAGGAGGGGGGCCACGTGGGCAGGCCGCCTGGGCTACCCCCGGCTCCCCTCTGGCCCCACTTCTGGCGCGTGGAAGCTTCTGGAGCGCTGATTTTTTATATATTTTTCCCGGAATTTTTCTGGCACTTTAAGTAATGGGAAAACCTGAAATACAAAAACAGCAGAAAACAGAAACTGGCACTGTGGTGCACTGAGTTAATAGGTTAGTCCAAATATGATCAAAAGTGTATGGAAGTGCATAAATATCATAGCAATATCACACAAAAGAGGCATGGAGCAAGCAGAAATTATAGATATGTTTTGGACGTATCAACATCCCCAAGCTTAATTCCTGCTCGTCCTCGAGTAGGTAAATGATAACAAGCATAATTTCTGTGGTGACATGCTATCAACCATATAAGAACTTTTAAGTAAAGCAATCAAGGCATGTAATCCCATTCAAGTCATAACAAGCAAGAGTCTATATTAGTATTGTAACAAGTAACATAAGAACATAAAGGTGCAAGAGCTCTCGCTGTCCGTGACTCGAATGTCTCCAAATGGTGTTTGTGTGCAAGAAAGGGGATAGGGATATATGAGAGAGTAAAACATAGTTTTTGTATTGTTGAGAACTTAATCTACTAAAGTTTCACACTTGGTCTTCTTTGGAATCTTATCTTGACTCATCCCCAGACCGTCAGCCAGGTACAAGTCAAAATGATCCACTCCCTTTCGATATTTTGAGCACTCATGCAATGGATGAGCGTAAGCAAGAAAGTCGACACTTAGGATGGCAAAGAGAGAAATGATAGAGGGGGAAGACAAAAAGGTGTGAAAGGCTCACATCAATGAGGACAATCATCGGCGAGAGAAAGCCAAATGATAGATATGATGTGAGGAGTAGGGATTGCCATGCAACGGATGCACATATGAGCTAAGGTAAGCTCTCCAATGGAACTAGTGGGGGTGCATCCAACTTGCTTGCTCAAGAAGACCTAGAGCTCTTTTGAGGAGGCTCATCATTGGAATATACAAGCCAAGTTCTATAGTGTAAAGGTCCCCACATAGCTATATGCATAAATGATAATCTCTATGGAGTACAAGGTATAAGATGGAGTACGAGTGTGGATCTCTCAAAAGAAATAGTAGTGTGCCCCCTTCTCTCTTTTTATTTTTTTTTTATTTTTTTAATTTTTTTAATTTATTTTTTTGTGGCCTCAATGGCTCTTTCTATTTATCTCTCATTTGTCCTCTTTAGGATCTTTTGATTTTGTCCTCTTTGGGATCTTTTGATTTGTCCTCTTTGGGATCTTTTCCTCACTTTAGGGGCATCACTCTATGTATTACAAGAAGTATGGAAGATCTTTCACACTTTACAAAAGTACTCAACATAGAGAAAATGAAACTATCATGATGTATGCAAATGTATGCCTCTGCCAGTGTAGCAGGATATGCAATGATACTAGCGCGTCATGTAGCAATGATTAGGGCAAGGCCCAACTAGCATGCGGCTCATCGATCAAGCAAAAAGCATGTATGACATGAAGATCAAGTCATGAGAGGATGGATGTTGCATGGCAATGTATCTCGGAAAGGCTATGGAAATGCCTTAATAGGTAGGTATGGTGGCTGTTTTGAGGAAGGATATAATGAGGCTTATGATGATAGAGTGTATCGTGCCAAGGATTTGGATGCACCGGCGAAGTATGCGCCAACTCTCGAGGTGAGAAAGGGCAATGCACGGTAACGAAGAGGCTAGAAAAATATGGATAGGTGGAAGTGTCAACTTTCGAATACTCACATTAGTCCGAAGAACTCATGCACTTATTATCGGTAACTCTCAATCTAATTAGGAGGTTCACAAAGAGACAAGTACCCCGAGGAGGTGTGTATGGGGGTTTGGTTACCCTTGCTCATCCTCGACCCATGGTACGTGAGTGTACTCTAATATTCGGTCCCTCCAAAGATTAGTGATCCATTTAGTAGCTAAAGTTCTCAACTATTTTGTAGGTTTTCGAAAATAAACACGGATTTCCCAAAATACGACATCTATCACTAATAGGCTAAAGCTCTTGACACCAAAAGTTCAAACATTACTCATGGCAATACCTCAAAACTATTGCAAGTTACTACTAAAATTAAATAGCAACCTCAATTACCTACTTTAAGTTAAGACACACAACTCAGTGCAACAGACAAACTCTCCTAACAAGATAAACATGAAAACTCAAGAGAGTTCAACAACCAACTAAACAAAAGCTCTTTAAAAAGAAAAGCATGAAAACTAAGAGCTAAACATGACAGTAGCTATGGAAAGACAAAGAACATACACAGCAAAGATAAGCATGAAAATCCTATGTTGTGTTCTAGGTTGAAGTGGAGTGTGTTTCTCTCCCACACAAAGAAAGCTGAGTTCTAACTCCTTATGAACAGTAAGCAAAGCTAAAGAAAACTAAAAAGGAAACTAAGAGCAAGACGCTCCAAGCATAGCACATAACGCATGAAGTGATTAAAATATAGTGGAACGAAAGACGAACTGATAATTGTTGATGGAGAAGGGGATGCACGGGGGCATCCCCAAGCTTATACGCTTGAGTCTTCTTGAATATTTCTTGGGGGTGCACGGGGGCATCCCCAAGCTTGAGCGTTTGACCCTCCTGAATCTTTTTATCATCTTCCCTCGCACACTTGAAAACTCCCTTCATACATAACTCATCATAATCTGATTAGCGAGGTTAGTACCCATAATAAAATAATTTTTCCTTGCTGGAAATAAAGATAATCTTGAAGACCTACTGTTTCTCAAGATTGCCAAAAAGGTTTTTGCAAAGAAAAAGCAAGCTCAAGGTTTGCAAAACGAAGAAAAGGCAAAACAAGACAGAATCTGTGAAAAACAGACCAGCAGATAGTAAATAATTTTTTCGGGGCACTTCTGCAACTCAAATCAAAAAACTCAGAACAGACACCCGAAAGCCAATTGTATAGAGCACGCTGTCAAAAAAATCAGATCAAAAAAATGTTCTGGTGATTTCATACGAATTTTTCTGTCCAAGGACAGAATCTGTTTTCTGGACTGCACGTCACAACTTTTGAACTTTCTTGCAATCGAAGGCTAAACTTGGCACAAAGATGAAAAATAAAGATACAATGATGTTGCTACAGTAGTAACAAACATCAAGACCACTAAAAACTGAAAGAACAAACTGAAAGCAAAGATAACAAGGGTTATCTCCCTAGAGCTCTTTCTTTATAGCCATAAAGATAGGCTTAAGACTTTAGTGATGCTCTCGTAGGAATAAGAGTTGAAGAACAAAAGAGAGCATCAAGAAGCAAATACCAAACACATTTAAGCCTAACATGCTTCCTATGCATAGGAATATTGCAATACAATAATTCATTGAAGCACAAAGCAATAAGCATAGGAAGACAAAACAAGTGCAGCTTCAAAACCATCAACATAAAGAGAGGGAACATGATATTATTGAAATATATATAAGCATATGTTCCCTTCTCATAATAATTTTCAGTGGGATCACGAATAAACTCAACAATATAAGCATCACATAAAGCATTGTTACCTTGATCCACATGCAAAAAGGTATCATTACTCTTCATATAAGCAAAATCTTTCTTATTAGGAATAGTGAGAGTAAAGCAATCATAACCATCATGGTAATCATTGTATTTAGGAGGCATATCATAATCATAATAAATTTTATCCTCAATAGTAGGTGGACTGAAAACATCATATTGATCATTGTAATCATATATAGGAAGCAAAGTATCATCAAAGTAAATTTTCTCTTCAAAAGTTGGGGGACTAAAAATACCATGTTCATCAAACGTGTCATCCCCAAGCTTAGAGATTTCCATGTCATTAGCAATATTGATATTCAAAGAAAGCATACTAATAACATCACCACCATCATGATTGTTATGCAAATAATAAAGTTCCATAGGTTTTTTAATTTTCTCTTCAAACACATCATGTCCCAAAGCAAGGTAGAGCTTATAAAGCTCTCTCATATTTTTGTTGTTTTCCATTAAGAAAAACTAGTGAAAAGACATAAAGAAAACTGAAAGGTAAACTAACAAGACTAAAAAGCAAAGATAAAAGATAGCGTGCAACTCCCCTATCATGAAGAGTGGAGTCCCCGGCAACGACGCCAGAAAACCTTGCTTGATGGCTTCTCGCCCCTCGTTGGTTACCCCAAGTGGAAGGTTGAGATGTAGCGTAGCGGCAGTTTTCCCTTGGCAAAGATACCAAGGATCGAATCCCGTGAGACTCCGAGGGTCGACAAGAAGGTGTCAATAGCGCCAGAGACTTTTGCTTGACAGGACCTGCACACAGATACAAATAACTTTGCTCCCAACGAGTACAGAGAGGTTGTCAATCCCTCCGGCCTTGTCGTTTACAAAGGATCAAACGCAAGAGATAATAGTGATAGGTATGACTGCAACTAGTAAATAAGAACAGGAAGTAAATAACGGGTGTGATCGGTGATGGTAATATGGACCGGGGTCCCATGATGTTCACTAGTGATGTCTCTCTCCCAAAAGACGATAAAACAGCTAAGCGAGGTAAACAAATTATAGCTGGGCAATTGACAGGATTATGTGCGCAAACCAGTGCTAACTATGCTGCAAAGAAAGGTAGAGGCTCAAAAGAATGGGCGGTATGCCAAGGCAAGTAGACCGAAATCCATCTGCATCTACTACTAATCATCCACCTTGAGATATCTATCCAGAACATCTCGCTGGTATTAAGTTGCGAGTCCCACCCAAAGTGTAAACTCAAAGCAACAGACAACTGCATTAAAAGAACTTTGCGTAAAGTAAACAATCCTTGCACCCGCAAGTACAAGCACCGTTGTTTTCCCCCTTGTGGCAACAGCACATCCCCTAGACTCATGTTTCTGTCACTCAAGCTAGTCATCGAGGGGCATGAACCCACAATCAAGCATAACGTTCCCTCTTGGAGTTACTACCTACTACTTGGCCAAAGCAATAAATAGCAACGGAGAACATGCAAGAATTACTCAAGAACATAAATATAAAAGAGGTAAATCAAATATATTACTCACACACAATCTGAACATAATCTCATAATCCATCGGATCCTAGCAAACTCAGCATAGCAACAACATAAAGATTACATATGTGCCTCGATCATGTAGGGCGGCTCACGAGGTCTAATCGATGAAGAACAAAGAGGGGAGGAGAACATCACATAGCTACTGGTCATGGACCCATGGTCCAAGGGGGACTACTCACAACTCATCCGGGAAGCGTCCATGGTGGTGGAGAAGCTCCCGGTGGTGGTTCTCCCCTCCGGCAGGGTGCTGGGAAGAGTTCTCCTGGTGCTCCCGATCGTGGAAGCGCGGCGGCGGCGGAACAGAGGTGAGATCGCGAAAAAGGGTTCCGTCCTCGAGGGTTTCGGGACGCGTGGTAAATATATGCCAAAGGGGGTCACCAGAGGAGGTAAGGGGGGCCCAGGCGCCCCCCGGCATGGCCAGGAGGGGGGCCGCGTGGGCAGGCCGCCTGGGCTGCTCCCGGCTCCCCTCTGGCCCCACTTCTGGCGTGTGGAAGCTTCTGGAGCGCTGATTTTTTATATATTTTTCTAGGAATTTTTCTGGCACTTTAAGTAATGGGAAAACCTGAAATACAAAAATAGCAGAAAACAGAAACTGGCACTGTGGTGCACTGAGTTAATAGGTTAGTCCAAATATGATCAAAAGTGTATGGAAGTGCATAAATATCATAGCAATATCACACAAAAGAGGCATGGAGCAAGCAGAAATTATAGATACGTTTTGGACGTATCAATCGCTCCGGGTGAGACGGGTCCAAGGCAATCTTCTTTGTGTCCTTGGAGGGCTAGAACGAACCTTGCGGCTTCGCCTCCTTGGGATCGGCTGGTATGGCCGGCTGCTCGCCAGCCATTGCCACCAGCCGCTCCAGACGGCGCTTTTCCTCAGCCACAACAAGGGTTTCTGCCAGGCGACTGCTGGCCGTCGCGCATGTGATGGATTTCTCGTAGTCCCCAGCTATGGTGATTATTCCCTCGGGACCAGGCATCTTTATCTTGAGGTAGGCATAATGGGGGACTACCATGAACTTTGCAAGAGCGGGCCGGCCCAAGATCACGTGATAGGGACTTTCCAGATTTACCACTTCAAACCAGACCGGCTCCCTCCGGAAGTGCGTCTTGTCACCAAACAGGACATCGACCCTGGCCTTGACGATTGGTGAACAAGAGAGGCCTGGCACAATGCCATGGAACACGGTCCGGGTAGGCTGAAGCTGCTTCTCTTTGATGCCCAACTTCTCCATGGTGTCTCGGTACATGATGTTAATGCTGCTGCCGCCGTCTACCAGGGCTCGGGTGAAACGGCAGACCCGCCTGTCAGTGGAGAGAGTGGCGTCCAGGACCAAGGCATAGGCCCCTGGGGAGGGCATGACGGCCGGGTGATCCTCTCGGCTCCAACTGACAGGCCTTTCAGACCAGTGCATGAATTCTGGGCTCTTGACGGCAATAGTGTTGACTTCTCTGCGCTGCTGGCGCCGGCTGTGCCTATCGTCCGTCTGGCTGGTGAAGACAACGTAGGCTCCATTTTCCTCTGGGAATTCGTCCTGGATCTGGCCGCCAGGACGAGCAGCCGGCGGATTGGGAGGCAGAGCCGGCTGTCCAGCAGGCGGCGGAGGCAGAGCTTCTCCCCTCGCAATCCTTGTGAGCCAGTGACACTTTCGTGTGGTGTGGTTGGAGGGCTTCGTGCCGCTGTGGAATTTGCAGGGGGCGTCCAAGGCTTGATCAAAGGAGAAGGCCGGCTGCCACATCAGTTTGCCTCCCTTTTGGCGCTTGGGCCCTGCTTGAGCTTCTGGCTGCTGTCCATCGACCGCTGCCACCAGCCGGCTGTTGGCAGCCGGCGCGTGGGCCTTGCGCTTCTGGTCGCTGGTCTGCTGGCGCCGGCTGGATTCTCCTGCCGGTGTCTTGGAAGTTGGAGGGGTCATCTTGCCCGAAGCATCCACTTGCAACTCGGTCTTCATGGAGGAGTCAGCGGTGGCGTACTTGTCTGCTATGCTCAGCAGCTCATCTAGCGTGGACGGCTCGTCGCACAGGAGCCTGTGCTTGAGCAAGGTGCCTTCTCTGCACCCGGCCGTGAAATACTCGATGGCTTGTACCTCGTGCACTCCCTCACAAGAGTTTCGCAGCTCTGCCCAGCGCGTCAGATAGTCACGGGCCGACTCGTCCGGGCCTTGGACACACAGGGAGAGCTGACGCGGCTTGGGAGGGCGCTTGTAGGTGCTGGTGAAGTTGCGTGTGAAGGCGTTGGTGAAGTCTAGCCAGCCATTGATGCTGTTGGGCTTGAGGTTGTTCAGCCATGTCTAAGCCGTGCCCTGGAGCATGAGGGGCACGTACTTCACCGTGACACGCCTGTTGCCGGTGGCTATGCTGACAGCCGTGGAGTAGTCCACCAGTCAGTCCTCTGGTTTCACTGATCCGTTGTACTTGGGGGTGTCTCTGGGGAGCGAGAAGCCCTTGGGAAAAGGCTCGTTGCGGATGCGAGGGCCGAAGCAGGCCGGACTGAGGTCATCTTCTTCTTCTACCACATGGGAGCGAGCCAGACGGTCCAGGCGGTGGCGGGCGTCGTTCTCCCCGACCCCCTTGCGGCGGCCCAGGCGGCCTGCCAGAGAGGGATGGTCAACAGGCGGAGGAGACACGCGCCTCTCCCGCCTGGGAGGAGGTGGCTGCTCCCCTCATCGTTATACGACCCTTGGGCGTCCGTCTTCGTCGCGCTCGATGGTGAAGCGCGTCTGCCGGCTGCGGCTGGCAGCGGGCTCTGAGTCTCGCCGGTTGGTGGCGCCGACTGTTGGAGAGCGGGACGTGGCTCCTTGCTCCCGCCGAAGAGGGCGGTTGTCGGCGTGCGCGCCCGCCTCTGATACCCGGCGGCGGGCCTCCTGCTGCGTAGCAGCAGCGTCGAGGAGCTGGCGGGCACGCTGGGTCATGCAACGGAGCTCGTCTCCCTCTAAGTGGCCCATCTCATCGACTGCCTCCTGGGCAGCCCTTAGGTTCTCCGACGGAGTGAGGTATACAGGCCGCGGGGGCCCCAGCATATCTGCTAATAGCCCGCCGCAATCGCGGACAGCGCCGGCTCGGCTAGGCTCGCCAGCAGCCGGCGTGCCGCAAATGGCGCTGTCCATTTCGCGGCGGTAAGCTTCAGTGAGGCGTCTGGAGGCCGCCAGTTTGTTGGCGCTGTCGAGGAGTGAAACGTGGAGCGCCTCCAACTCCGCACCGTCTGCCCCCGCCGCGACAGGGGCGGCGAGATGCTGCAGAGCGGCCTTGAGCGGGTCTGGACCCGCTCTGCACGATGGTTCGCCGTGGTCGGTGACGAGCACCTCCGTGACGATGTCGATGGTGCCGCAGATCGGAAGAACGGGAAGAGGGTCGTTGACGATCTCCACGTGCTCGGGGAAGGAGTCGTCCGGCCCCGCGCCGGGGTCTATGATCATGTCTACGGGTGGGTCAGAAGGGCCCACTGACTCCACGTCAGAGGCGCGCTCGTCAACGACGTGGAGCTTGTCGAGGAGCTCGACGAGGAAGCTCTCCGGCGCGACTGGCCCGGCCGTCGAAGAGGGCTCGTCGTGGATGCGGGCGGCGCCGAGCAGACCGGCGAGCCCGCCCACGGCGCATGCAGCCTCAGCGCTGCGAAGCATCCCGGTTTCCACGCCAACGGGCGTGCCGGGCTGGCTACTCTCGCTAGGAAGGAACAAGGTTCCCGTCCAGAACATGTCTCCGGACGATGGTGCACCAAGCCCCACGGTGGGCGCCAAATGTCGGGGTTTTGGGGCAACATATGCCAACGGATGGCTTATTATGCATGGGGTCAAAAGAACGTCGCCGGGCTCGGGAAGCGGGATAAAGCGATACTTAGGACGCCTACGAATCTTACCCAGGTTCGGGGCTCTCCGAGGAGATAACACCCCTAGTCCTGCTCTGCGGGGGCTCCGCGTCATGACTGATAGCACGAGAGTAGCTACAAGATTGCTCCTTGAGCTGTGAGGTCCAAAGGAAGAGTATGAACCAGGCTAGCTCACCTCCTTCCTCTATCTAGGGTTTTATCTTGTGATCTCCTCATAACCAACCCCCCCCCCCTCATGGAGGACCCTGGGGGGTTTATATAGGCCTACCCCCCAGGGGTACAATGGTATACTCGACGGTGTGGCCCCCAACCGTCAGCGTCTTCTGGCGCCGGCCTCGCCGCCCGTCTGCTGGGGCCCGCAGGCGTGATTGTCTTTCACTGTGGGGATGCTTTTGCTAACGACAGCCTCGTCAGGAAGGAGATGGCTACAGTGCCATCACCCCCCGCCGTACGCTGCCGCCTCGCCCCGTCCCGTCACCTTGATGAGGCTCGGACTTCTAGGGTGGGGTTCGTCGTCTGCTATCAGACGGCCGTCTCCCCTGGCCGCCTGCCAGAGCTGCTTGTTCTTGAGCCTACCCGCTGACCGATGGTGCCAGTCGCCTGCTGGCCCTGCCGTTTGCGGGTAGTGGGATCGTGGCCTCCTCTGACCGTTGCTTGGTCACGAGCTTCGTGGCTACAGTGACCCGCCGCCTAGGGGATATTTATAAGGTACACGGCCACTGTAGCCACACTCTTACAGATCTTCTAAGGACATGTTCTCCTGTAGCCACGCCCCCGCCACGCTGGGACCCCCCTCAGCGTGTTCCCTGAGGGAGGAGTGCGGGGCGGTCTGCTGGCTGGTGGTGTTGGTGTTGCCGCCTGCTGGGTCCTTGCCGCCTGCTGGCAGCCGGCTCCTAGGGCAGGCTACCCTAGGAGGCGGCTAGAGGAGCAGACGGCCGCAGCTGACCAAGCGGCTATCATTTGTCTTAAAATACCAAGGGTAGTCGCCGAGGATACCATGGTCAATATCTCCGACAATGTCACAGCCCCAGTTTAAATTACTAGTCTGTACATCCTATGACCATGCATGGCCACTGCTCACTATTAGCTGGTACCTGCCACTTGCCCTTCCTGCATCAACCACGACAACGTTTCCACACATGCCAAAAGGATCAAATATACTTCAGACATTGAGTGATGACAAACTAGTAAATGATCTGGTCTGGGCATGCATGGTCAAAAGTAGCATTATGTATGACCCACTTCAACATTATGCATGGTCTGAACTCACATCCAAAGTGCTAGCCTCACCTGCTCCAACTAACACTTGATGCTGCTGCCGCCGCCGCCTCTTCTTCTGAACCAACGCAAAACGCACCGCACCTGGCATCTTTATTCTCCAAATGTTCATATGCATACATGCATATATCTCCACAACAAGAGAAATAGTGTAATTTCCTGAAGGCTTCTCCAAACTTATCACCAAATTTCTAAGATCCCAGCTTCTACAATATCTAGGGAATGTTGAAGGAGATTATAAATTCAAACTACAAATGTCTGAAATCTGAACGATGTAAAGAGTCAAAGCTCAACAAAGCCGCTTCATTACAATCATGACATGCTATTTTCCTCGCTTAACTGGCCAGCGGCACACTTTTTTCCTCTAAAAGCCTGCCCAGCCTTTGATTGCCTCCACTCAGCGGCATGTGCATGGAGTACTCTTGGTATTTCCTTCGATGTCTTCAGTTTAAATACCATTACTGCACATAAAACGGGGTGTGCTAACATCTTGTGAACCAGTAACAACACTATATTTTTAGTGTCACGAGCAAATATAGACTTACAGTCAGTAAATGATACCATGGTATTTTTGTTTTCCTCCAATATTTCAGTCGATTTGAAGTTGGATAAAGAGATTAACAAATTAGTACGCACATCCCACTCACTTAGGCCCTGTTCGGCAAATCGCCACGGAGTGGAGCCTGCGGAGCGGCCTTCCAGCCACTCCTCAAATTAGAGCTAGATCCTGCTCCGCTCCGGCATGGAGTCAGAGAGTGGAGAGAGTCCGAACAGCCCCTTAATTCAGTAACCTAGGGCAGAAGGTATATATAGGACTCCCATACATTCCTTGTTATGAAAACGAAGTGCACTATAGAACATGTAATAGGTGTGAGCAAGCCATCCAGGAAACATTTATAACATCATTTGGACCACGTGAGTACACTAGAGAATCATGTATGTGACCATTTAACTTGCATGTTTAGTTATAATAGAAACATTGTGTTTGGTTGAAGGAGAATGAAACAAATGTTCACAAGATATATACCAGTTGCATCAATTGAGGAAAATAGGATTGAGATTAGCCTAAACTGTATAGCTAGGAGGACCATCAACTGATGCCAGAATTATGAATGGTACAAGAGATTTGCCAGAACATCCACTGCATGCAACTGTCTTTGGAAGAAAGGAAACTGCTGTAATGTCTTTGTCTGGCGATTGGCTAAGCATTAGTGAGCGGGATTGAAATTTACACACACGCTGAATGTGAATTTACAGACATCATCATTGCTCCAAAGTTTAGACAACTAAAGATAATAATGTATCTCCCTCTGCAGGTTAATTAATTACCTAACATGCCACCGTCTTCCTTAGCATTTTTTGCTATAGTCTATCCCAACTTGTACCAAAGTTGGGGGAATGGTGAAGGAGATACTACCTACATTACAAAATATCGAAACAAGATTTTTTTTTTTCAAAGTTCACCAAAGCCGATAATAACCATGACACAACCTAGTACATTATTTGAAGCAAACACGATATTTTTTTCCCATTTCCATCTGGTATTCGTCCTGTTTTCCTCCTATAAAAAAATCTGAACAAGATAATTTGAAGCAAACGCAATTTCCCTTTCGTGCATCATAAGGAGAGACATTCCAGACACCCAAAACGGATCAAGTGTATTTCAGACATCGATGGCATACTTATAAGTAATAACATGATTAATCCAGTCTATCATGCATGCAATGTGTTCTACTCTACAGAAGATGATACCTAAACAGACTAGAAAAAGTGGTTAAACAGGAGCTGACACTGCTGGTGCAGTGGTGCTTCAGGACAATTAATTGAACAAACTGGTCACAGCCTGACGTTAAGTACCTGCTAGTAAAGGCATATAAAGCTGAGAAACAGGGCTCTCCTCTCGGGTGGCCGTCTCTGGTGGCAACTTCCCACTGTGACGGCAACGGCTAATTTGTGGAGCATTACAAACAAGACAATACTATAAAGCCACAAGTAACCAGACTATAAATCTCAATCACACCTAGTGTAATGTAACTTAAACGCTGGTTCAGGCATAGCAGAGAAACAGAGCTATGGAAGCAGAGCACCGACTGACTGACAGACAAACTGACTGGCCTACAGGAAAACCATGAGTACTTGAGAAGAAGAGCACCGCTGCCTAATTCCGGCATGCAAACCATTGACTGAAGCCGGATTCTGAATGCAGCAAATCGTCACTCACGGAAGCCGGAATCTGAATGCACCGAGTTCACTTGCCCAGAAGAATAACCAGACTTAAATAACATGATTAATTTAATGAGTCCCGCTTCGGTACAACCCCCCTCGTAAAACGTATAAAGGGCAATGTAGTCTTTTCACAGAATGTACGTACTTCAACTGGGCCGGCCCAATTCGCAAATGCTAAGCCAATACGTGAGTTTCACTAAAAAATAAAAGTGAGTGCGACGGGAATCGAACTCCTAACCTCGCCTTGGATTCAAGCGCAGCTAGCCAGCTGACAAACCAACGGATTATGATTGATAGCTAGCATTATGGTCAGGAGTGCGACGGGAATCGAACTCCTGACCTCGCCTTGGATTCAAGCGCAGCTAGCCAGCTGACAAACCAACGGATTATGATTGATAGCTAGCATTATGGTCAGGAGTGCGACGGGAATCGAACTCCTGACCTCGCCTTGGATTCAAGCGCAGCTAGCCAGCTGACAAACCAACGGATTATGATCGATAGCTAGCATTATGGTCAGGAGTGCGACGGGAATCGAACTCCTGACCTCGCCTTGGATTCAAGCGCAGCTAGCCAGCTGACAAACCAACGGATTATGATCGATAGCTAGCATTATGGTCAGGAGTGCGACGGGAATCGAACTCCTGACCTCGCCTTGTATGGATTCTCCTTTGCCACCAAATAAACCACATTGCTACAAGGGCGAGCTCAGCTATAGGAATGTTATTTACTGACGACTGCATCTGGATCAGTCTATCAAGGTTAATAGAGCCCGATCGATCCTGGCAAACCACCCGTGATGACCGACAACTGGCATGGATGTCTGAAATATTTATGGCCGGACGTGACATAACTTGCATATGGTGTCTGAAATCGCTCAAATCTGGCATGGATGCCTCACATGGGCATGCCCACTGCTGGCAAAAGTTTAGGTCATTACACGCATGTCCAAAAATAAAACATGCTCAACGGAGGATGCTTGAGTAGCCTAGAAGGATCTGTATGAGAGCATGTTTTTTCCAGCATCATCAAATGATTTAAAATTGTTTTCATGAGTTTATATGACCAATTTAAGGCACCATGCCAAGTTATATAAGTTTTTGATGGTTCTTGCATTTTTAGAGTTCTCTCGGTGAAAATGGCCGATAAATGGCCGGACGTGACGCAACTTTCATACTATGTCAGAAATCGTTCAAACTTGGCATAGATGCCTATCATGGGCATGCCCACCTGCTAGGAAAAGTTGTATTCATTTCAAGCATGTCCATAAATAAAGCATGTTCAACATAGGGTGTTCGGTAGGCGAGAAGAGTCCGTACGAGAGCACATTTTTTTCGACATCGTCAAATGACCCAAAAAAATTCCCATGAGATTACATGACCAATTCAAGGCATAACGGCAAGTTGTTTGATTTTTTTTTTGACAATTCTATCATTTTTTGGACTTTTCTTGGTGAAAAATGGCGGATAAATGTCGGGACGCAAGCCAACTTACATACGGTGTCGGAAATCGTTCAAACATGGCATGAATGCCTACTATGGGCACGTACCTGCTGGCAAAAGTTCGGGTCATTTCATGGATGTTCGACGGAGGGCAATCAGGTACGCTAGAAGGATCATATGAGAGTACATTTTTTCAGCATCGTCGAATGACCCCATTTTTTTCATAAGCTTATATGACCAATTCAAAGCACCATGCCAAGTGTTTTGAGTTTTCGACAATTCTTGCATTTTCTGGAGTTTTCTCGGTGAAAAATGACTGATAAATGGCTGGACGTGACGCAACTTGCATACAGTGTCAGAATTCGTTTAAACCTGACATGGATGCCTATCATAAGTACGCCCACCTGCTGAAAAAAGGTGGGGTCATTTTAAGAATGTCCAAAACTATACCATGTTCAACGGAGAGTCTTCGGGTGTCAGAAGGTTCTGTCTAAGAGCACATTGTTTCTTGACATACTTGAAATGACCAAAAAAATATCATTGTATGACCAATTCAAGGCATCATGCCAAGTTGTATTGGTTTTTGAAAAAAAAATGCACTTTCTAGAGTTTTTTCGATTTAAAAGGTTGATAAATGACCGGACGTATCGCAACTTGCATGTGGTGTCAGAAATCGTCTAAAGCAGGCATGAATCTCTACCATGGGCATTCCCACCTTCTTGGAAAATTTGGGATCATTTTAAGGATTTCCAAAAATTAATCATGTTCAACGGAGATTGTTCGGTAAAGGCTAGAAGGGCCCATTTGAAAGCACGTTGTATTTCGACGTCCGTCAAATGTCCCAATTTCCTTTTTTTTTTTTTTTTTTT
>LR738709.1:7026878-7050991 GCA_902687465.1 Secale cereale
GGGGTCCTTCGCCCGTAAGAGGCAAGTTCATGACTACATTTATTTTCTGACCGATTACAAAGAGTGAATGAAATCTCCCGTCCAGCGGTAGCCGCTAAGTCTCTAATCTCCTGAATGAGGGTGCGGTGCACCGATCGATCCTCCACATTTGCTGTGATCATCGCCACAGCCTCCGCGCAATCAAGCTCGACCGTGATAGGCAATCCGGTCCTGTGTAAAGCCAACTCGAGGCCCTCCTTGCAAGCCGCAAGCTCCGCTCCCAGAGCACTATCACATGTGCGCAGCTCTCTGCATGCGGTATAGATGATTTCTCCACGATCATCGCGCAGAATCATCCCTCCTCCGGCTGCTCCCGTCGCCCCAACAAAACTACCATCAGTGTTTAGCTTGGTGCAGCCCGACAGTGGCGCAGTCCGTGGTCGCTCCTCCTTAGCCACCTTAGGAGGGCGATTGACTGAAGGTGGCAAGGAGACCGACATCTTCCCCTTGACCATGTCAGCATTTGGATACTGTTGGATGCAGAGCAGCGAGGTAATGTACCCGTGCAAGAACCTACGAGAGGCTTCAGCAGGGGGCGGCTTCTTGTCGTGCGTGATCTCATTCCGGACATACCATGTTCTCCACATGATCATAAGCACGATCATCCTCGTTGCCTCGTCTAGGGGTTCCAGCAGGGTGAAGAGCCATTCCGGGCCAGTGTTCGTGATGTCCTCCACCTTGGGAATGCACCAGTCCATGGCCATGGCGTGCCACAGCTCCTTAGCCAAGGGGCACCTGCAGAAGGCGTGGAACATATCCTCCCGTTCCAGTCCACACAAGGGGCATAGGTCAGACACCTCAAGATGACGAGAGAGCTTATTTGCCCAAGTAGCAAGCGAGTTCGTAACGATCCTCCAGGCAAACACGCGTACCTTAGGGGGAGCAGGGCACCCCCATATGATCTTCCAGATGGCGCGATGACCATCCGGTGCCCTGCTCGTGGCGGTGGCCAATGGACGTTCGCGCTCGTCCATGGCGAACAGGTAAGCGGATCGAACGGTGAAGATACCGTTTTTCTCCGGAGCCCATGCGATGATGTCGTCGGTGACGCGGGGCGACGTACGTATGCTGGTGATCACCTCCACGTCTGCCGGGTGGAAGTAGCGGTGGAGCAGGTCGAGGCGCCATGTACCGTCCTCATGCAGCAACTCGGCCACTCGTCGTAGCCGGCATGTACCCTGTGGGGTAATAAGTTGGCGTGAGGGCTCGCGGGGGATCCACCGATCTCGCCAGATCCTGATATTGCGGCCATTCCCTACACGCCAGACGAGGCCCTTCTTGAGGAGCTCCAGGCCATAATGAATGCCCTGCCACGTGGGGGAGGCGTTGCCTGCGAAGACTGTATCCTCGAGGCGGCCTTCGGGGTAATACCTCGCCTTGAGCACCTGCGCACATAAGCTGTTAGGGTTAGATAGTAATCGCCACGCCTGCCGGGCAAGGAGGGCCTGGTTGAAGGCGCGGAAGTCGCGAAAGCCCAGCCCGCCTTGAGCCTTGTGTGCCAAGATCTTCGGCCATGCCAGCCAATGTGTCTTCCGTTTCCCTTCCGATGCGCCCCACCAAAAGTTCCTGACCATACGGTTGAGGTCATCGCATACAGACATGGGTAACTTAAACACCCCCATTACATACGTTGGTATGGCCTGTGCAATGGCTTTGATCATCGTCTCCTTTCCCGCCAGGGATAATGTATCACCCCATGCTATGATTCTCTTCAGCAATCTGGACTGCAGATTTTGAAACTTCCCACGAGACATGCGGCCCTCCGGAGTAGGTAGCCCCAAGTATTTGTCCTCAAATAGGTCGGTCACAATGTTAAGAACCGCACGAACTTTCTGCTGCTCTTCACTTGGACATGCATCACCAAATAGGGCGCTACATTTAGCCGGGTTAATGCTTTGGCCCGTGGCCCTTTCATAAGCATGCAGAACCTGCTTCACATTCCTTGCTTGCTCCTCGTCAGCTTTGAAAAAGAGTAAAGTGTCATCTGCAAAAAGTAGATGGGACACGCCAGGAGCTCTTCGGCACACTTTTAGCGGGGTAAAGTCTCCATTTTCTTCCCCTTTCTTCAACAAAGCAGATAGACCATCAGCCACCAATAAAAATAGGAACGGGGATAGAGGATCACCTTGCCGTAGCCCACGGGACGGTGCAAACGAATCCAAGAGGGTACCATTAAATTTTACAGTATATCTCACCGAGGTGACGCATGACATAATCCAGTGCACCCATCGGTGAGCGAAACCCATCTTTTGCATCATTCGCTCCAAGAAGATCCAGTCCACCCTGTCATATGCTTTAGACAGATCCAGTTTATAAGCGCAGAAACTTTTTTCAGGGTCCTTCTCTTGCTGAATGTAGTGAAAACACTCAAAAGCAATTAAGGCGTTGTCTGTTATGAGGCGTCCAGGTACGAAGGCACTCTGCTCCGGTGAAATGATCTCATCAAGGATAGGGCGGAGGCGATTTACCAGACATTTAGCCACCACCTTGTATATGACATTACATAAGCTGATGGGCCTGAACTCAGACACTCGTTCCGGGCTGTCCACCTTGGGTATGAGTACTATGGCCGTGTCATTCACCCCCTCCGGCATGATACTCGTTCGGAAGAACTCCTTCACGCCTGCAGTGACTTGCTCCCTCATCACCTCCCAGTTCCTTTGAAAGAAACGAGCGGGAAACCCATCCGGTCCCGGAGCCTTCAAGGGGCCTATCTGGAACAAGGCATCCGCGATCTCCTTGTCAGAAAAATCTGCACACAACCCATCATTCATGCGGTCAGTAACACGTGTGTTGATTAAGTCAATAACCGGGTCCGGACAGATGGACTCATCCGCAGCAAACAGCACAGAAAAATAATTGGAGACCATCGCCGCCATAGTTTCGTGATCACTATGGGCGATTCCTGCAGCATCAAGTAGTTTCTTTATGCGGTTTTTTCTAGCACGCCATTTTGCCTTTCTGTGAAAGAAATTGGTGTTGCGGTCCCCTTCCTTCAACCACGCCACCCGTGAGCGTTGCATCCACATCATCTCTTCGTGGTACAGGAGCTCGTTGAGGCTGTCCGTCGCCTCCCGTATTTCCTTTCTATCTGCATTCATTGACAGAAGCTCCTCGAGCCGTGTTCGAGACTTGTTAATCTCCTTAATGACATTACCGAATTTCCTCCGGCTCCAATCCTGCAGCTTCTTCATTAGAGTACCCAACCCAGAGGAAATATCTCCAAGATTAAGCATAGAACCCATGTCTTTCCAGGTGTTCATAATTACCTCCGGGAGCGATGGCTCCCTCTCCCACATGACTTCATATTGCCGAAACCTTCTGCCAGCAGCTTGCATCGGTTCCTCTTGCGAGCATCGGATCAGGATAGGGAGATGATCCGAGCTCGGTGCCACCAGGTGGTCCACCTTAGCATGTTCAAACAAATCCCGCCAGGAATTGGTTGCAACCGCCCGATCAAGGCGGACCTTGACATTTGCTCGTCCAGCACGTTTATTATCATATGTATAGGGCAGCCCTGCAAAACCAAGATCACCCAATCCACAAACTTCCAGAGTATCACGAAAGTCAATCATCTGACCTGCCGACCGCGGTGATTCAGAGAAGTGTTCGAAGCTCCACATAGCCTCATTGAAATCTCCAACCACCACCCATGGCAGATCGGATTGGCGGTGAAGATCACGAAGAATGGACCACATGCGATGCCGGTCCTCCGTCCGCGGTTCGCCGTAGACACAGGTCAGCCGCCAAGGTGGCTCTCCCGGTGCCATCGTCACGTATGCATCAATGTATCTTTTATTAATTGTTTTTACATCAAGACTCAAGGACTCATGCCAAAACAAGGCCAAACCACCACTAAGACCATCACTATCTGACGCATCAAAACCACTTAAACCTAACCGAGAGCGGTATCTCTTCATTTTATTTTTCGACTGTCTAGTTTCACAAAGGAAAACAATGCTAGGGGAGTGAGCCTGTACAAGACTCACAAGATCGCGAACTGTCCGAGGGTTCCCACCCCCTCGGCAGTTCCAACTTAGGATGTTCATTGCTCCTGACGGGGCTCCTCCGGCCCCGTCAGTTCGTCGGCGGCCCCCGGGCCGACTGCCTCCAAAGGGTTGGACACCTCCACCATGTCCTGGTCCCGTACACCACCATATGCTTGAGACTGCTGCCCGTCCAGCGTCTCGGACGTCCTCCGCTTCTTCGGCGTTCCTGAAAAAGCATGATCAACCACAGTAGTCGGCTTAGTGTAGAGCACCATGGCTTTATCTCCTTGTTCCTCTCCAGTCGCAGATGACACCTCCTCTTCCGCACTCCGCTTCCCTAGTGTCGTAGCCTCGGAGAGCTCTACGTTGGCCATACGTACCTCGTTAGACAGGTCACGTATTGCTGGTATGATGTCGGAGCTTGTGGGCTGAGAGTGCATGTTCTGGCCGTGGGTATGAACGCTCCCACTGATCTCATCTGCAGATTTCTGCACACCTGGTTCAATCTTGTCACTTCCGGACATCTGTTGCATTTGTTCTGCTAGCATCTGATCGATGGCCGGGTTGCCGCTCTTGTGTTCTTCTTGCGTCTTATATGAACGCGCCCGGTCTGCTTCTCGACGAGCCCCACGGCCCCCTCGTCCCTGACCAGAAGAAGTGCTGCTTCCTGCTGAGAATTCGAGGCCACGGTAAGCTGTTGGGTTGGACTTCGCCCGGACTGTACCAGACTGTCTTGTGAAAGGACGAGGCGGAGAGCATCTCAGTTTGCCGCTGAACTTCCCCGTTGGTGCACCCCCTTTAGCCCTCCTGCCGCAAGACTTCTCCACATGGCCAAGGTAGCCACATGTATAACAAAAGTCAGGAAGTTTCTCGTACTGAATTTCAAATTCAACTCTAGTGCGCTGCCCTTTAAGTCGAGCGTACATCGCCACCGACGTCTCTAGCGGCTTATACACTGGCATAGCCACCCTGACGCGCACATAGTTGCCCCTGTTCTCATCAAGTTCAGCTTGTAAAAACATGCCTAAATTCGCACACATGGCTCTCACAATTTTATCGGTTCTCCAGTTGGTCGGCACATCCAGGATCCGCACCCAGATTCTGATACGGTCAAGAGTGTAGTCAGATACTTTCCTCATCCCATCATAGGCTTCAATGATGAGTGGATCATGTTTATATTGCCACGGTCCTCCACGCAGAATCCTTACCATGTCAGCTTCACAACCAAAGTGAACAAGGTACCTGTTATCTCCCTGGTATGAGTAGTCAAAGTTCTCCTTCAACCTCCAGCCATCAACAACATTGTCAAACAGAGCTCTGGGTGTTGGACGATCCAAAGAGTAGACTAGCATGATCACCGTCCATGGGTGATCCGGTTGCTGGAGCACCCCCTCTTCCTCGAGATCGACCTCCACAAGTTCGGCCTCTTCCTCTGTGTTCCCGCCTTCCCTGAATTCTTCTGGCCCCTCCACGTGCTGGTTCATGCTGGCCTGCTTCGCTGAGTATCCTGCATCTGGTTCCAAATGAAGGAAATATGCCCTAGAGGCAATAATAACGTTGTTATTTGTATTTCCTTATATCATGATAAATGTCTTTTATTCATGGTAGAATTGTATTAACCGGAAACTTAGTACATGTGTGGATACATAGACAAAACAGTAAGTCCCTAGTATGCCTCTACTAGACTAGCTCATTGATCAAAGATGGTTATGTTTCCTAGCCATAGACATGAGTTGTCATTTGATCAACGGGATCACATCATTAGGAGAATGATGTGATGGACAAGACCCATCCGTTAGCATAGCACTATGATCGTTTAGTTTTACTGCTATTGCTTTCTTCATGACTTATACATGTTCCTATGACTATGAGATTATACAACTCCCGAATACCGTAGGAACACCTTGTGTGCTATCAAACGTCACAACATAACTGGGTGATCATAAAGATGCTCTACAGGTGTCTCCGAAAGTATTCGTGGTGTTGGCATAGATCAAGATTAGGATTTGTCACTCCGAGTGTCGGAGAGGTATCTCTGGGCCCTCTCGGTAACACACATCACAATAAGCCTTGCAAGCAAAAGGACTAATGAGTTAGTCACGAGATGATGTGTTACGGAACGAGTAAAGAGACTTGCCGGTAACGAGATTGAACTAGGTATAGAGATACCGACGATCGAATCTCGGGCAAGTAACATACCGTTGACAAAAGGAACAACGTATGTTGTTATGCGGTTCGACCGATAAAGATCTTCGTAGAATATGTAGGAGCCAATATGGGCATCCAGGTTCCGCTATTGGTTATTGACCGGAGAGATGTCTCGGTCATGTCTACATAGTTCTCGAACCCGTAGGGTCCGCACGCTTAACGTTTCGTTGACGATATAGTATTAAATGAGTTATGTATGTTGGTGACCGAATGTTATTCGGAGTCCCGGATGTGATCACGGACATGATGAGGAACTCCGGAATGGTCCGGAGATAAAGATTAATATATGGGATAATAGTGTTTGACCTCAGGAAGGGTTCCGGAATTCACCGGAAGGGGTTCCGGATGTTTCCCGAAATGTTTGGGTACGAGAACACTTTATTTGGGCCAAAGGGGAAAGCCCACGAGGCTTTAGGAAAGTGCAAAAGGAAGTTTTGCGGAGACCAGAGGCTAGACGCCAGGAACCCTGGCGTCTAGGGGGTAGACGCCGGGAACCCTGGCGTCTAGCCCTGGTGTCCGAGTGGGACTCTTTCCTTTCGGGCAAAACCGACTTTGAGGAGGCTTTTGCTCCAAGTTTCGACCCCAGGGCTCAACATATAAATAGAGGGGTAGGGCTAGCACCCAAGACACATCAAGATACACCAAGCCGTGTGCCGGTTACCCCGACCCTCTAGTTTATCCTCCGTCTAGTTTCTGTAGTGCTTGGCGAAGCCCTGCAGAGATTATTCTTCATCAACAACCGTCACCACACCGTCGTGCTGCCGGAACTCATATACTACTTCGCCCGTCTTGCTGGATCAAGAAGGCGAGGACGTCATCGAGCTGAACGTGTGCTGAACGCGGAGGTGCCGTACGTTCGGTACTAGATCGGGACGGATCGTGAAGGTGCACGACTACATCAACCGCGTTGATAAACGCTTCCGCTTTCGGTCTACGAGGGTACGTAGACACACTCTCCCCTCTCGTTGCTATGCATCTAGTAGATAGATCTTGCGTGATCGTAGGAAATTTTGAAAATACTACGTTCACCAACAGTGGCATCATGAGCCAGGTCTATGCGTAGATGATATGCACGAGTAGAACACAATGAGTTGTGGGCGATACTAGTCATACTGCTTACCAGCATGTCATACTTTGCTTCGGCGGTATTGTGAGATGAAGCGGCCCGGACCGACATTACGCGTACGCTTACGCGAGACTGGTTTCACCGTTACGAGCACTCGTTGCTTAAAGGTGACTGGCGGGTGTCTGTCTCTCTCACTTTAGCTGAATCAAGTGTGGCTACGCCCGGTCCTTGTGAAGGTTAAAACAGCACATACTTGACGAAACATCGTTGTGGTTTTGTATGCGTAGGTAAGAACGGTTCTTGCTAAGCCCGTAGCAGCCACGTAAAAACTTGCAACAACAAAGTAGAGGACGTCTAACTTGTTTTTGCAGGGCATGTTGTGATATGATATGGTCAAGACATGATGAGTTATATGGTTTTGTATGAGATGATCATGTTTTGTAATGTTATCGGCAACTGGCAGGAGCCATATGGTTGTCGCTTTATTGTATGAAATGCAATCGCCATGTAATTGCTTTACTTTATCACTAAGTGGTAGCGATAGTCGTAGAAGCAATAGTTGGCGAGACGACAACGATGCTACGATGGAGATCAAGGTGTCGCGCCGGTGACGAAGGTGATCATGAAGGTGCTTTGGAGATGGAGATCAAAAGCACAAGATGATGATGGCCATATCATGTCACATATTTTGATTTGCATGTGATGTTTATCTTATTATGCTTCTTATTTTGCTTAGAACGACGGTAGCATTATAAGATGATCCCTTACAAAATTTCAAGGTATAAGTGTTCTCCCTGAGTATGCACCGTTGCGAAAGTTCTTCGTGCTGAGACACCACGTGATGATCGGGTGTGATAGGCTCTACGTTCAAAAACAACGGGTGTAAGATAGTTTTGCACACGCAGAATACTCGGGTTAAACTTGACGAGCCTAGCATATGCAGATATGGCCTCGGAACACTGGAGACCGAAAGGTCGAGCGTGAATCATATAGTAGATATGATCAACATAAGATGTTCACCATTGAAACTACTCCATCTCACGTGATGATCGGACATGGTTTAGTTGATTTGGATCACGTGATCATTTAGATGACCGGAGGGATGTCTATCTAAGTGGGAGTTCTTAAGTAATATGATTAAATTGAACTTTAATTTATCATGAAGTTAGTCCTGGTAGTATTAGCATATCTATGTTGTAGATCAATAGCTCGCGATGTTGCTCCCCGTTTATTTTTCATATGTTCCTAGAGAAAACCAAGTTGAAAGATGTTAGTAGCAATGATGCGGAATTGTTCCGTGATCTGAGGATTATCCTCATTGATGCACAGAAGAATTATGTCCTTGATGCACCGCTAGGTGACAGACCTATTGCAGGAGCAGATGTAGACGTTATGAACGTTTTGACAAAAGCTCGATATGATGACTACTTGATAGTTTAGTGCACCATGCTTTACGGCTTATAACCGGGACTTCAAAAACGTTTTGAAACGCCACGGAGCATATGAGATGTTCCAAGAGTTGAAATTAGTATTTCATACTCATGCCCGTGTCGAGAGGTATAAGACCTCTGACAGTACTTTGCCTACAAGATGGAGGAGAATAGATCAACCAGTGAGCATGTGCTCAGATTGTCTGGGCAGTACAATTGCTTGAATCAAGTGGGAGTTAATCTTCCAGATAAGATAGTAATTGACAAAGTTCTCTAGACACTATCACCAAGTTAGTAGAACTTCGTGATGAACCATAATATGCAAGGGATGACGAAAGTAATTCCCGAGCTCTTCACGATGCTGAAATCGGCGAAGGTAGAAATCAAGAAAGAACATCAAGTGTTGATGGTTAACCAGACCACTTGTTTCAAGTAAAGGGCAAAGGGATAGAAGGGGAACTTCAACAAGAATGACAAGCAAGTTGTCACTTCCGTGAAGAAACCCAAAGCTAAACTCAAGCCTGAAACAAGTGCTTCTACTACAAAGGAAATGGTCACTAGAAGTGGAACTGCCCTAGATATTTGGCGGATAAGAAGGATGGCAAAGTGAACAAAGGTATATTTGATATACAGATTATTGATGTGTATTTTACTAGTGTTCATAGCAACCCCTCGGTATTTGATATTGGTTCAGTTGCTAAAGAGTAGTAACTCGAAATGGGAGTTGCATAAATAAACAGAAACTAGTTAAAGGATGAAGTGACGATGTGTATTGGAAGTAGTTCCAAGATTGATATGATCATCATCGCACACTCCCTATACTTTCGGGATTAGTGTTGAACCTAAATAAGTGTTATTTGGTGTTGAGCATGAATATGATTTGATCATGTTTATTGCAATACGGTTGTTCATGTAAGTTAAAGAATAATTGTTGTTCTGTTTACATGAATAAAACCTTCTATGGTCATACACCCAATGAAAATGGTTTGTTGGATCTCGATCGTGTGATACACATATTCATAATATTGAAGCCAAAAGATGCAAGGTTAATAATGATAGTGCAACTTATTTGTGGCACTGCCGTTTAGGTCATTGGTGTAAAGCGCATGAAGAAACTCCATAGTGATGGACTTTTGGAGTCACTTGATTATGAATCACTTGGTGCTTGCGAACCATGCCTCATGGGCAAGATGACTAAAACTCTGTTCTCCGGAACTGTGGAGCAAGCAACAGATTTGTTGGAAATCATACATGCTGATGTATGCAGACCAATGAGTGTTGAAACTCGCGGCAGGTATCGTTATTTTCTGACCTTCACTGATGATTTGAGCAGATATGGGTATATCTACTTAATGAAGCACAAGTCTGAAACATTTGAAAAGTTCAAAGAATTTCAGAGTGAAGTAGAGAATCATAGTAACAAGAAAATAAGAGTTTCTACGATATGATCGTAGAGGTAAAATATTTGAGTTAGCGAGTTTGGCCTTCAGTAAAAACAACGTGAAATAGTTTCACTACTCACGCCACCTGGAACACCACAGTGTAATGGTGTGTCCGAACGTCATAACCGTACTTTATTGGATATGGTACGATCAATGATGTCTCTTACCGATCTACCACTATCGCTTTTGGGGTTATGCATTAGAGACAACTACATTCACATTAAATAGGGCACCATCTAAATCCGTGGAGATGACACCGTATGAACTGTGGTTTGACGAGAAACCAAAGCTGTCATTTCTTTAAGTTTGGGACTGCGATGCTTATGTGAAAAAGTTTCAACATGATAAGCTCGAACCCAAATCGGAGAAGTAAATCTTCATAGGATACCCAAAAGAAACTGTTGGGTACACCTTCTATCACAGATCCGAAGGCAAGATATTCGTTGCTAAGAATGGATCCTTTCTAGAGAAGGAGTTTCTCTCGAAAGAAGTGAGTGGGAGGAAAGTAGAACTTGATGAGGTAATTATACCTTCTCCCGAATTGGAAAGTAGTACATCACAGAAAATTATTCCAGTGATTCCTACACCAATCAGTGAGGAAGTTAATGATGATGATCATGAAACTTCGGATCAAGTTTCTGCTGAACGTCGTAGATCAACCAGAGTACGTTCCGCACCAGAGTGGTACGGCAACCCAGTTCTGGAAATCATGTTACTAGACCATGATGAACCTACGAACTATGAGAAAGCGATGATGAGCCCAGATTCCGCAAAATGGCTTGAAGCCATGAAATCTGAGATGGGATCCATGTATGAGAACAAAGTGTGGACTTTGGTTGACTTGCCCGATGATCGGCAGGCCATCTAAAATAAATGGATCTTCAAGAGGAAGACCGACGCAGACGGTAATATTACTGTTCACAAAGCTCGACTTGTTGCGAAAGGTTTTCGACAAGTTCAAGGAGTTGACTACGATGAGACTTTCTCACCTGTAGCGATGCTTAAGTCTGTCCGAATCATGTTAGCAATTGCCGCATTTTATGATTATGAAATTTGGCAAATGGATGTCAAAACTGCATTCCTGAATGGATATCTCAAAGAAGAGTTGTATATGATGCAACCAGAAGGTTTTGTCGATCCAAAAGGTGCTAACAAAGTATGCAAGCTCCAGCGATCCATCTATGGATTGGTGCAAGCATCTCGGAGTTGGAATATACGCTTTGATGAGGTGATCAAAGCATATGGTTTTATACAGACTTTTGGAGAAGCCTGTATTTACAAGAAAGTGAGTGGGAGCTCTGTAGCATTTCTAATATTATATGTGGATGACATATTGTTGATTGGAAATGATGTAGAATTTTCTGGAAAGCATAAATGAGTGTTTGAAATGAGTTTTTCAAAGAAAGACCTCGGTGAAGCTGCTTACATATTGGGCAGCAAGGTCTATAGAGATAGATCAAGACGCTTGATAAGACTTTCGATGAGTACATACCTTGATAAGATTTTGAAGTAGTTCAAAATGGATCAGTCAAAGAAAGGGTTCTTGCCTGTATTACAAGGTATGAAGTTGAGTAAGACTCAATGCCCGACCACTGCAGAAAAATATAGAGAGAATGAAAGTCAATCCCTATGCCTCAGCCATAGGTTCTATAAAGTATGCCATGCTGTGTACCAAACATGTTGTGTACCTTGCCATGAGTTTGTCAAGGGGGTACAATAGTGATCCAGGAGTAGATCACTGTACAGCGGTCAAAATTATCCTTAGTAAATGGATGACTAAGGAAATGTTTCTCAATTATGGAGGTGCTAAAGAGTTCGTCGTAAAGGGTTACGTCGATGCAAGCTTTAACACTAAATCCAGATGACTCTAAGTATCAATCTGGATGCGTATTGAAAGTGGGAGCAATTAGCTAGAGTAGCTCTATGCAGAGCATTGTAGACATAGAAATTTGCAAAATACATACGGATTTGAATGTGACAGACCCGTTGACTAAACTTCTCTCACAAGCAAAACATGATCACACCTTATTACTCTTGGGTATTAATCACATAGCGATGTGAACTAGATTATTGACTCTAGTAAACCCTTTGGGTGTTGGTCACATGGAGATGTGAACTATGGGTGTTATTCACATAACGATGTGAACTATCAGTATTAAATCACATGGCGATGTGAGCTAGATTATTGACTCTAGTGCAAGTGGGAGACTGAAGGAAATATGCCCTAGAGGCAATAATAACGTTGTTATTTGTATTTCCTTATATCATGATAAATGTCTTTTATTCATGCTAGAATTGTATTAACCGGAAACTTAGTACATCTGTGGATACATAGACAAAACAGTAAGTCCCTAGTATGCCTCTACTAGACTAGCTCATTGATCAAAGATGGTTATGTTTCCTAGCCATAGACATGAGTTGTCATTTGATCAACGGGATCACATCATTAGGAGAATGATGTGATGGACAAGACCCATCCGTTAGCATAGCACTATGATCGTTTAGTTTTACTGCTATTGCTTTCTTCATGACTTATACATGTTCCTATGACTATGAGATTATGCAACTCCCGAATACCATAGGAACACCTTGTGTGCTATCAAACGTCACAACATAACTGGGTGATCATAAAGATGCTCTACAGGTGTCTCCGAAAGTATTCGTGGTGTTGGCATAGATCAAGATTAGGATTTGTCACTCCGAGTGTCGGAGAGGTATCTCTGGGCCCTCTCGGTAACACACATCACAATAAGCCTTGCAAGCAAAAGGACTAATGAGTTAGTCACGAGATGATGTGTTACGGAACGAGTAAAGAGACTTGCCGGTAACGAGATTGAACTAGGTATAGAGATACCGACGATCGAATCTCGGGCAAGTAACATACCGTTGACAAAAGGAACAACGTATGTTGTTATGCGGTTCGACCGATAAAGATCTTCGTAGAATATGTAGGAGCCAATATGGGCATCCAGGTTCCGCTATTGGTTATTGACCGGAGAGATGTCTCGGTCATGTCTACATAGTTCTCGAACCCGTAGGGTCCGCACGCTTAACGTTTCGTTGACGATATAGTATTAAATGAGTTATGTATGTTGGTGACCGAATGTTATTCGGAGTCCCGGATGTGATCACGGACATGATGAGGAACTCCGGAATGGTCCGGAGATAAAGATTAATATATGAGATAATAGTGTTTGACCTCCGGAAGGGGTTCCGGATGTTTCCCGAAATGTTTGGGTACGAGAACACTTTATTTGGGCCAAAGGGGAAAGCCCACGAGGCTTTAGGAAAGTGCAAAAGGAAGTTTTGCGGAGACCAGAGGCTAGACGCCAGGAACCCTGGCGTCTAGGGGGTAGACGCCGGGAACCCTGGCGTCTAGCCCTGGAGTCCGAGTGGGACTCTTTCCTTTCGGGCAAAACCGACTTTGAGGAGGCTTTTGCTCCAAGTTTCGACCCCAGGGCTCAACATATAAATAGAGGGGTAGGGCTAGCACCCAAGACACATCAAGATACACCAAGCCGTGTGCCGGCTACCCCGACCCTCTAGTTTATCCTCCGTCTAGTTTCTGTAGTGCTTGGCGAAGCCCTGCAGAGATTATTCTTCATCAACAACCGTCACCACACCGTCGTGCTGCCGGAACTCATATACCACTTCGCCCGTCTTGCTGGATCAAGAAGGCGAGGACGTCATCGAGCTGAACGTGTGCTGAACGCGGAGGTGCCGTACGTTCGGTACTAGATCGGGACGGATCGTGAAGGTGCACGACTACATCAACCGCGTTGATAAACGCTTCCGCTTTCGGTCTACGAGGGTACGTAGACACACTCTCCCCTCTCGTTGCTATGCATCTAGTAGATAGATCTTGCGTGATCGTAGGAAATTTTGAAAATACTACGTTCCCCAACACCAAATTCCTCATCTGATCCCATATGGCGAGGTCCTTCACGCGCGGTTGCGGCGCCATGGCGACACCAGAGTTCCCAACGGAGGGCTTCGGGCGGGAAGCATCCGCAAGGGGAGCCCCGTAATCGCCCCCACCGACCCCTGGGTTCCCCTCGGTCACCGGCGACTCGCTTCCCTCTTCGCGTGCGGCCAGTTTCGTCATGACGCCGGGGCGTTTTGGCGGTAGCAGCACAGAAGCGCGTATAGATCGATCTGGCGGCTCTCGAGGTTTTTGACTTTGGAGCGTCCCTGCCTTAGATTTTAAGGGGACGAGGTGCAGATTTTCCTTGCGGCAGGGTTCAGGAAACCCTGGTTCCTTCCGACGTGAGGCAACAGGACTCCTCGAGGCAGTTGCCCTCTCGGGCACGGCGGGATCGACGAGGTCCGATTGGACGCGCGATCGCTGGGCGGACGTAGCCGCTGCTGGTCCGGCACCCTGCCATGGCTGGGGCACGGATGGAGGGCCGACCTTGGCCGGGGCGGCGCCCGGCGTTGGCGGCGGCGTGGGGGTCGCCCCCGGATCGCGTGGGTTGGGAAACCCTAGCGAAGACATCATTGATGGAACAGAGTCGGCACCGTGTATCAATGAAACTAGCTTTCCCAATTTGCTTTTCATAGGCTTCTATGAGCAATTCAAGGTATCATGTCAAACTGTTTGGATTTTTGACAAGTTTTATGTTTTTGGAGTTTTTCCGGTGAACATTTATTATGAAATTCCAGAACGTTTTTAAAAATGGACAATATTTGAAAACAAGAACATTTTCTGGTATTCTAAACTAATTTGACTTTCCAAAAAAATGTTTGCAAATTTGGAAAATTGTTCACATTTCCATGAAAATGATCGCAAAGTTGAAAAATTATTTCTTTCGAAAAAAAGTTCACAATTTTGAAAAACTCATAAATTCAAAAAATGTCCACAAAATCAATTTTTTTTGTAATTTTCATAAAAAGGTTGGCATGTTTGATATTTTTTTTGCGATTCCAAAAAAGTTTGAACTTAAAAAACCGTATTTTAAAAATGTTGTGTTTCTAAAAAAATATTTCAAAAATTGGGAAAATGCATTAGCTCCGATACATTTTGTTAGCGAACGCCTCGATCACCCCCGCATTGCTATGTCTCCCGACGTGCATTAATAGATCAAAAATGCTAGACATACAAAGATTTACAAGCTTTTACACGCTCTTTCTATCTAACAACCAATCACAAACCTCCTCCCCCCTGATTTTAAGGGGGTGGGCCGTCCCGCTCATCTATTGACCAATCAAGGTTAACCCACCATGTAAAAGCCTGTAAACGTTTGTACGTGTAGCATTGCTCTTAATAGATCCCCACTCCCCAGCCTTTTCATGTGTATTTACGGGCAGTTACACACTAGAAAATCACGCCTTAATTCCTGCCTTCATACGTGAGTTTTGGTCAAGTCTGAGTGATGTGTAATCCGGACGGGCTAACAGTTGATATTAATCTGCGCTACCAAATCCTCAACAAGGTTCTCTTTGTTCTATTGGTTATCAACGATCTCGTGGCTGAACGAGGTCCCGGGTTCGATACCTAGCGATCCAGCTCTACAGCATACACTCGCTATTGGGCTGGGCCATGGCTCACTCCCCGGGCCGTCTCTATATTTAGAACTCAGGGGACGTATTTTTTAGAAAGACCATCCTACCCTTTGTTTCAGGGGGGTTGTACCGAAGAAGAAGTGTAATTTCAGATGTTGATTGATGACAATCTAATTGATATAAAATGATTAATTTCGAAAAATTAGCAAAGGGAATATTAATCTAGCACAACATGTGCCAAGCTAAGCTAGTGAATGCACAAGCATGAGAGCATGCTGAAATATAATTACTAGGCATTCATATCATTTTAACAGGATCCAAAATTGATGTTATGGGTTAAGAAAAGAAGAAAATAACTAACTAAATTCGTACTTGAGGAATTAGTTAAATTTACTACCACCAACCCAAGTACTCCCTCCGTCCCAAAATACTTGTCATCAAAATGGACAAAAGGGGATGTATCTAGAACTAAAATATATCTAGATACATCCCCTTTTATTCATTTTGATGACAAGTATTTCTGGACGGAGGGAGTATGTGTTTAGGACATGCATTTAGCAGAGCAGCATTGTTAGCTAACTGAACAAACATGGTACAGTCTACAAAACACACTTGTAAACACCATTTCTTCTTTGGTATAACCCCTGAACACATCAATGGACAAGATCTGTTCATACCCCTTCATAATAAAGGGTAGGATGTTCTGAGTCCACCTTAGGCCGGCCCATTAGAGAGAGTATGTGCGGTAGCATGGATCGAAAATCCAAAAAATGGTGCGCCTATTAGGCATCAAACACAGGACCTCCAGGGGTTGGGAAAATGCTAATAGCCAACAGAACCATCTCAACTTGGTGATACTTATGTAGTGCAGTTGTTTATCACATACAACAGACGTACTGTAGAAGTTTTTTTTACTACAAATACTCTAGCAGATCAAAATTGGTACTGTACAACTGGGCCGGACATTCTAGCTAAAGCGTTTTTTATAGCTAAAAAACCTAATGTGTTTTTTTCATCTTTTGGAATATTTTTCGAAAACATGAATTTTAAAAAAATATGAAACGTTTTCCAAAATTTGGACATCTTCTGGAAACGTGTTTTTCTTTTTTTCAAATTTCTGAACCCTTTTTTTTATGAAAAATACTTTGATTTTGTGAATATTTTTGAAAGTTAAAGTACAGTTTTTCAGAATTGTAAACATATATCTGAAACTGCAGACATTTTTTTGAAAATAAGAATAATTTTTTACATTTGTGAACATTTTCTTGAAAACATAAACAATTTTTAAATATCTGAATATTTTGTTTAAATGCAATCACTTTTTCAAATTGGCGAGCATTATTCAAAAACACAAAAAAATTCAAAATTACGAATATATTTCCAAATATACTAACATTTTCTGAAAACATTTCTTATTTTCTAGGGCCTAAGCATTTTTCGTCGCAATTATTTTCGTTTTTTTGCTCTTTTTGTTAATTCATTTTTCTACTTTTGAACTTTATTATTCTTGTGAAACTTGTTCAAAATTTGGAAAAAAATTTGGCATAACATGAAATGTTCTTGTTTTCAAATATTGTTTAAATTATAAAAAATATTCTGGAATTTCATAAAATGTTCTAGTTTTCGAATTTTTTTGTTCCCAAATTTATGAAATGTTTGTGTTTCAGAAAAGTTGATAATTGTTTAAAAAGTACGTGGTTTGCCCTTTTTGTTTGAAATTTTCATCATTTTTTTCGTAATTTGTTAACAATTTTGGAAAAAAATGTTCAAGTTAGTAAAATTTTCATGCACACTTTGAAATTCCAAAATTGTTGACAAATTTCACAAAATTGTTAGGAAAAAATAAAATGTTTATGTTGAGTGATAATGACGGGAATTACAAATAAACTCGTCTAACTGGTGTAAGAGCCTAGCATGGACATATGAGGCATCCATGCCAGGTTTGAATGACTTCCAATACCCTTTACATGTTGTGACACGTCCGACCATTTATCGACCTATTTTCACCGAGAAAACTCTAGAAAATACAAAACTTTTCAAAAATCTAAACAAATTGGCATTGTGCCTTGAATTGGTCATAGAAGCTCATGAAAAATATTTGAGGTTATTTGACGGATGTCGAAAAACAACGAGCTTTCAAACGGACACTTCTGCCCTATCCGAGCACTCTCCGTTGAACAGAGTCTATTTTTGGACATCCTTAAAAGGAACTCCTTTTGCAAGAAGGTAGGCATGCCCATGGTAGGCACGTGCCTGGTTTGGACGATTTTCGACACCATATGCAAGTGGTGACTCATCCGGTCCTTTATCGGCCTTCTTAACCAAGAAAACTTCAGAAAATGCAAAATTCTACGAAACCAAAACAATTTGGGGTGGTGCCTTGAATTGGTCATACAAGGCCATGAGAAATAGAGCTCCGAAACAGATCCTTCTGGCCTATTCGAACAGTCTCCATCGAACATGGTATTTCTTTGGAAATATCAAGACTGCCCCCAACTTTTACAAGCAATTGGGCATGCCCATGTTAGGCATCCATGCTTAGTCTGAATGACTTCTGACACCGTATGCACGTTGCGACATGTTCTGTCATTAATTGTTATTTTTTTCACTGAGAAAACTTCAGGAAATGCAAAACTTGTTGAAAACCCAAACAACTTGCCATGATGCCTTGAATTGGTCATACGAGGCCCTTGAAAAAATTGGAGTAATTTCAAGGATGTCAAGAAATAACATGCTCTCAGACAGATCCTTCTGCCCGAGAACACACTTTGTTCAACATTGTCTATTTTTATACATCCTTGAAATGGTCCCAACTTTTGTCACCAGGTGGGCATGCCCAGGTATCCATGCCTGCGGTGCGAGAATCCCTATATCGATGAATCATTCTGCACAGAAAATCTCTAAACCTGAAGACCAAGCAAGCATTCGGAATAGAAAAAGGAGAACGATGATGTGCAATCCCATCAGCGGCAACCGCTTCAACCATGGGGAAAAGAACGCGACCACCTGCAAGCGGCACCCCTCCCGTCGGCGGCATAGAGCGTGGTTTGCTCAGGCGCGTGGCGCGGCGGCGGCACAGAGCACGTGCGGTGCAGGGATGTCCGCATCAGGCATCGGCAATAAACTGTTGTTGCCGAAGCCTAGCTTGCTCTCTCTGTCGTGGATGGATGGAGGTAGAAGAAGGAGCAAGACACAGCAGAAATTTTATACAGGCGCTCGAACGCCCAGCCGCCGCCCTGACGCTCTCGGGCCAGCCACTTCTCGTGAGTGAGTAGGAGACGCCCGGAGGACTGCGTAGCGTCATCCAGATCATAATGGTCCTCACACGCGGAGAAGCGCCCTACCAGCTCCTCGATGGACATGGTTTTGAGATCGATTAGAGACTCGATCGCCATGGCCATCGGGCGATACTTCCGCGGCATGACTCGGAGAAATTTATGGACGGCCTTGTGCTCGGTGATGGCGTCGCCGTATATCTCCAGATCAGCGACGAGGGCAGTGAGCCGCAGCCCAAAATCCTCAACGGTTTCCCCGTCCTTGAAACACAGTTTTTCGAACTCGCGGCGGCGTACTTGCACCATGGCCTCGCGAGCCCTTTCACTCCACATGCGGAGCGTCTTGATCATCTCTCAGGCGGTCTTGGTCGTGTCCTTGGCCGCCGGCACCCGGAGCATCTCTGGCGGCACGCCAGTGAGGATGATCTGCAGTGCACGTCGATCATCACGCTCGTCTACGACGCCATCAGTCACCGCGGACCACACGCCAGCAACTTGCAGCTTGACCTGCATCAGGAACGCCCACTCCATGTAGTAGGTGCGGGTGAGCACCATGGTCGACGACGAGCTTTCTGTCTCCCGCACCACCCTCTCGATGACACAGATCTTTCCGCTGCCGCTGCCTGCGCACAACAGGCGCCTTGGACGACGGCGTCTTCGGCGACTTGGTGCCGCCTTTGCCCTTCCCGTCCGACTCATCGCTAGAAATGTGCGCCACCGCGGATCAAACACCGCCGGCCACCAGAGCTAGATCAAAAACCAGACTCTGATACCAATTGTCGTTGCTGAACGAGCGATCGAGTGGAGAAGAGGTGAGAGCGATGAACGAGAGAGAGAGAGAGACACAGAGAGAGAGAGAGAGAGTAGTTTTGTTGCCGCACAAACCTCACAGCTTTTCTGTTTTCATTCACTTCCTCTTATCTCTGCTACATTGACAGAAACAACTAACTAGCTAACCTACCGGCCTGATCGTTGTGATCCGTTGTAGTCGCGCTATCCCACTACTCCTTCACACGGCGATAAGCGCTGACCGGGTGGAAAAATAAAACAAGGAAGAGGGAGTATGTGCACAGCGCATGCCTCCACTAAGTGTGTGCATGCGTCTGTCACATCAGGCCCGTGCACACATTATTACAACAGAAACAAACAGCAACCTATGCGCTGAGCTTATCTAGGCTAACACAGTTGGGGTCTTCGTCATGAGGACTGGGAGCAGGCTCAGAGGAGAAAGAAGCGGATTGGAGGCAAGTCCAAGGGGGCCATTGGCGTAGTCCAAGGAATGGGAGTAGGCCAAGAGGAGAAAGAAGTGGTAAACTGTGCCGCATTCTGTGCAGCCTCCCCAGACGGAGGTGTATTCAGGGGAGTGGTGCTCTACGCCGATGCCACCTGAGGCCTCACAGTGATCAGTTGTTCCTATGGCTGGGCCAACAGTTGGAGGTCATCCTAAGGTTGGCAAGTGCGGAGAGGTTTGTGCCTGGCCACCACTGCTCCACGTGCCTTCGCCCCTAGCCGTTCATACATTTGTGTCAGGATCTAGGGTTGTGGCAGCGTGTGATCAGGTGTGTATCAGTTGCTAGGTCGTTGTGGGTGCAACCCAGCCAACCCTAACTGGCATGGACGTGGGTGTGCTTCTTGTAGACTACATGCCTTGTCGGTTAGGTCGGTATCCCAGCCCTCCCGGTCGTGCTCGGGTGAAACCGAGGCGCCTTTCTCGCCCCCTGGGTCGGAGGTGGATATGGGTGGAACCAAACCAAGTAGCTCACCTTCTATAAAGTCAAAGGAAGCCACACGCGGATGGTAAACGACATTGTTTCGAGTTATATGTTGTGCCTCCAGGAGACCTAGAAATTCTAGATTTATAAGACCTTTTACATCTCTACAATAGTGATATAAAAGGTCTTACAAAAGTTTACACAGGTAGTACTCGTCAGCACACGGTGTGGTGTTTATTTTCTCCACATAGATTGAATTCCTTACAAGAAAACTCACTTATATAAGATGTGGATCATATGTATAAGGTAAGATCCAATACACTCAATCATGCAATACATTAAAGGTCGAACATAGAGTAACGGAAACATGGATAATCAACTCATACATTGCAATCCATGCATTATTGTATGTAGAATAAAACATGTGAAACTTCACACTCGCAAGACTAGTAGATATCAATACACACATAGTAGAGCTTTTTCAGCTTGCAGTTGATCCCATCATGTGCCCTTTACCTATAAAAAATAAGGGAGACATTCAGTCATGGTCATTGCTAGTCTTAGAAAATATACATGTAGACATACAAGTGTAATATTGATGCTTCCATTAGTTGGTTATTTAGTTTAAGTCCTTCTAAACTCACTTGTATGATTGCACAAGTCAACTTTGTCCATGACACTGTTAAGGTAAATACCATAAATAATTGCTACATGTCATTATATATACACCATAGCAGCAAACTTTGAAGCGTTCAAATATTCGAGTGACATAGGCGGTTGTAAATATCTATGGTGTTTCTAGGTACTTACAGCTGGTGGGGTTGGGGGTGTGTAGAATGCATGAATGTTTAGTTCTCTAAGACTCTCAACACCACCAGTCTCCTTGAGTATTTTGTATTTGATAGTGCCACACGCCATAGTAAGTTCTCTGGTTCCACCGACAATGGCCCATTCCCCCACGGGATTCAAAATACCCATAACCTAAAGAGTCGCTCCCTTAAAGCTAGTTCACATAACAAATCACGAGTCAAAAATTAAGTTATATAATTGTATTACATCTAACAAATAAATAACGTGTTCTTGAATATACTACGATAATACTTTAAATATAGAATTATGTTGTACAAAATACAGAACATTGGATAAGAAAACACTCGTGCAATAATTTATGGTTGCATGCAAGTACACAAAGTTTTACCTTCCCTCCACGAACGCAAGGTTGAAAGAAGTATAATAGCCAACGCTTGGTTGATCAGCCATGATATGAATGCCTTGTGCACGACCAATGACCTTAGCTTTGAAATATGGAGCATCAACTATGGCCCAGTTATTAACAGCACTAATACCAAACAAACTCTCACCGTCTTTTGTCGGTATGATTGTCTTTTGATTGGCGTTTGGTCCTACAACTTGGTGCAAGTACAACATCAAGTTCAACTCCTTCTCACAGGGAAGACAACACTGAGTAGGGTGTGTTTCGGGGAGAGGAGTGGCCATTTCAAGACACTAGGCTTCAAGATGGATGAGGAGTTTAGTGTCAGATTGACTGAGAGGATGGAGCGTGTATACCTGCATTCACGCTTATGGCTGGTGATTCATGATGGATGAGGAGTTTCACTTTTTCGCCAAATTGAAAAGCATTTTTGAACATGATTCAAGACTTCCTCCCGATAATTTACTCTGGCGGATGACATATGTGTTCATGAATTTATACACCATTTTGTTCCCTAATAAACAGAAAGGAAAATTATGCCTCTGAATTCATATCTCGGGGAGAGCCTAGCATCATGTGCTTGCCCAGCAGTGGCGGAGCTTCACGAAAATACATGGGCGGGCCGACGGGTCCTAGCTGGAGGAAATTACATCATGCTCTCCTGATAGAGAGACAGCTCTATCTATACACAGCTAGCGTATAACATATTAACCATAAGACTTGAACCGCTAGAAGGTATGATCATCTAGTAAAAAAAAAATGGTAGCTCAGACCTATTAAAATGTCTAAATAATACAGTGTGTCTACGAGTTTTTCCTACTCTATGCATACATGCGAAGTCCAGCAAGTATATGCTCTAGCTTATCCCATTATCCCAAACCTATATGTTCTTACGACAGAACCATATAATTTAGAAATTTTCTATATATCAATTGGACTACTACTTGCTTTGAACACTGCCAAAAACAATTTCAAAAATAAAAGATGCGGATAAGGAATCCCATAAAAAATGGTTGGAGTAGGAGCAGTTTTTTTAAAAAATATATGTGAAGACCAGAGGCTTAGTCATTTTATTCCTTTTGTTTGAAGCGACTTGCAAGAAGCGTAAAACTTTATACTTCTTTTTTGTTATTTTTTATTGATTTTCTCTAGCATATATTCACATGAAGGGGCCACTTGTTTCTTCATGTGAGTTGCATTGCTACCATTTCATATACTAATGTGCGAGGCGAGGGGAGAAGGGGATCTGAGCAGAGGTGGAGGAGATTGGGCCGGTCGCTGCTGCGACTGGAATCAGGAGAGATTAGGGGAGAGATTTACACGTCGGGCTGCGGGTAGTTAGTTCCTGCCAATCTGTGGGGCGTCAGATTTCGTTGAATCAACGGCATTCGATTGGTCTTGGGTTGGACATCTATCAGACCATAGATCGGAAGTGTTTTCTTACTAAAATTCTAGATTGCTTGGCAACAACGAAGCTATCCTCTCATGCAAGGTCGATCATTGGCCAGGGTGGGGCCTGTAGATTGGTATTCACACTTAGGGCTGGTGATTCACGATGGCAGAGAACTTGCACCAGTCGTGCCTGTTATCATTAGTGCCAACTGTCTAGTGAATGTAGCGGTGGGTGTAGCACCAAAACTAAAAGCCAGAATGGATAAGGGTTTCGTGCGTATGATGCCAAACAAAAGGTCCTGACAACTTGTTCCCTCAATGGGTTGTTCATCCAAAATAAACATCCCACAATGCATCCCACAACACAGAATAAAACCAGGATCAATAACAATAATAGGAATTTTACTTACCTATTAGTAGGGGTGTCCGGTGCGCTGCTATGGAAATACATAAAGGTGTTAAGAGACGTTGACCAATTTTTTTTTGTCAAACTGAAATGCCTATTTTAAAATTATCCAAGTCCTTCATGCAAGAATTCCTCTAGATGTTCATGCCTGTATAGATCGTTAAGTCCCATCATAAACGGAAAAGAAAATTGAGCCCTTCATAAAGAATATTTACAAGAGCTTTGCATCATGCGGTTCTCCGTGTTATTGTCGGGGGTACTCTCAGACGGCTCATCCAAACACCCTGTCGGCAGCAAGGTCAATGCCCGCACCTCCCACTGTGAGCATGACCGGGGGAATCGGGATTGCATGAGCTCCTGAATTTTCAAAAATAGACTAATTAGTAACTGTAATTATCCATCTAATCTCAATAGATGATGATCTCCTCCACCCCCTCCC
>LR738709.1:7060862-7118712 GCA_902687465.1 Secale cereale
GGGTAGACAGCCAAACTTGGCGACAAGAAGTTAAAGTACTTGCTGCCCTCGCCAGCCTATGCTCCTCTGCATTTGATCCCAATCGTTCTTGACAGAATACACTCTCAAGAAAAGTACTCCTCCCACCGCCAATCTCTTTTATGACCATGCCATAAGTACGTCCACTATATTAATCGATGTTTATGTCCTTGGTATGAGCCCCAAATTTGACATCGTTGAATAGCAGATAGCGACAGATATGGGCCGGTTCTCGATGGCATGCGTAGAGCGCTGCACTCTATACCTATTTCCTTATAATTTAACCTTCGGTTTTCCTACCAATTTTCTAAAAACGGCTGCTGGATTATTTTTACAGATTGGAAAAAGGATAAATGATATAAAATTTTTGTTTAGGAACTTAAAAAATGTTCATGTATTTAAAAATATAATCAAATTTTAAATATATTTATTAAATACAAAGTATGTTCATTAATTTTATAAAATGTTAATGGATAGTAAAATCTTGAATTTAAAAAGTTCTACAATTTTAAAAACATTCATTAATTTTAAAAAATATCAAGTTAAAATAAAATGAAAGTAACATACCATATTAAAAGGAAAGACAGAGAAAAAAAACGGAACAAAACTAAAGAAAAAAACCACCTAAAATAAAAAAGGAAAAAGACATCACCTTGAAAAAGCAGAATAACCCAAACAAAACCGTCATAAAAGAAAATCGCCCCAGACCGTTACCATAAAAAGGCATCCGCTGGCCGACTAATAGTGGGGCTGGCCCATATCGCATCAATAAATGCGTGCTTTGACAATGATTTTGATCCAAAGTGCGTCAAATGGAAAAACCAACGCCTATACTACGATTTCTGCATCAGTTTGCAGCTTGATTGCACAGGCGTCACCCTCGACTAGGCCGCCCATTGGTACCAAACTGTAGCGAGTGGGAACTATTATAAATAGGGAAAACACGAAAATGGTAGTTATAAAATAAAATAAAAATATCTACTGCTATTAAACAAGCAAACATATTCTTTTCTAAGCGCATCCAAAACACATACACAGGATAATCAAGACAAAATACCACCTCACGATCTGGTCTATCTAATTAGATCTAACCGTCCACGTAAAAATTTACCCTCAGCTGTGTACGTTTACCAATTTACAAGAGTGGACGAAAACTCTGTCATCCCCCCCGACTAAGAACGTCCCCCGACCTGACTCGACAGCGCTTGGCACCCTTTTCCGGAGCTCTCCCGAAAAAGGGTTCATGTGTGCGCCACTATCCAGGAGATGGCAACCGGTGCGCTCCCACGTCGTCGCCGATGGGCTGCCGCAAGACAGTCGCCGGCCGCATCCATCCCCTCATTCACCCCCATCGCCCCGGCCTCCTCTCATCTGCTCCGCGGCCACCCATCTGCATACGCCGCCGCCCGCCGCAGGAGCTCGACCACGACGCAGCGTAGCGAAGCACGCACGTTTTCCATACCGGACGGCGGAAGGGGGAAGCATGGCGCGAGGCGGGAGCTTTGAGTGGCTCCAAGGAAATGGCAGGCGCGGCGAGAAAGAGGCTTGTTGGGTGGTACGAGCCTACGAGGTGGGGGTTGGCCGCTAAGGTGAAGTTCGCGGTCGTCCCCATGAAAGGTGCTCGACAAAGCCACCACCATCCTCAACCACCGCATGCTGCAACAGGTATAAGCCACCCCAGACCAAGTTTCCGCTAGCAGGAATCCAAATCAAACTCCTTCTACTCCCCCTCCGCCTCCCTGTCTCAGCCTTGATCCAAGCAATTTAGTAGCCTTGGTGTTGTTCGTTGCTGGCCTTCAGTACCAATTTGGATGATTCTTTGTATATTCTGTGCACTTTTGGGCGAGAAAAGAAGTTTGAGAGTTCCGGTGCGGGTGGAATATGCCCGCAGAAGCAGAAAAACACGTATCAGAGTAGTACGATCATGTTATATGCAATAGCTGCCATTATATTAACGAATTGCTAACAAGGACCACTTCAAATTTCTCTCCGAAGAAACGGGCCTTCTTTGCTCGATTTGCATCAAGGATTTGCTTTAGGAAAGTTTACATCTTCATTTCAGTATGAGCTCACGTCTCATGCTTCTCTACAGATCAAAAAGGAAATATCTCAATAATCAAGATTGTAAGACACCCCAACACGTAGCATTGGGATGTTGCCAATCCACCGATGCATCGGCCAAAGCAACACAGGCCGAGTTATCCGCATGAATGACCTCCACTTCATCATCAACCCACTGGATCAAAAACTGGTGCATAGTGGATGTCACACACTGGTTTGCATGAACCCAATCACAGCCTAGTATGATGTTATAGTTACCTTGCACCTCTGCGGCAAGAATGCAGTAGCCAAAGTTTTGCCTCCGACTGTAAGTTCCACATACATCACACCTTTGGCTTCAGTTTTCTCTTTGCCTTCAAATCCATCGAGCACCATATTCGTCTCTACAAATTTTCATCAGGCAAACCCAATTTCTTGAAGACCGAATAGGGCATCAGATTTACCACAGCACCAACATCAACAAGCATCCGAGTGAGAGGTGATCCATTGATGTGACCTCTGAGATACAATGGTTTCAGATGCGTTAATGGGTCTTTTGGCTTCTCAAATATTGCATTTTTAGGTCCAAAATCCAGTTGAGCAACCTCCCCTTCCTCATCTACAGCACGAAACTCAGTAGGCAAGTAATAAACCATATTGATATCCATACCTTCATGAACTGGTGTCGACTCATAATCTAACATATCATCCTCTTCCTCCGGTGCATCACCGATTCTGAAATCTGTCCGAGTGAATGAGAAGTAAGAAGTGTCGCAGACGATGTGATAGTTGTTGCATCATCCTTCTTTGGTGATGTAGGTACTGCTGTGATAGATGTAGAAGCTGATGTATCTTGTATTTGTTTAGGCCTCCACACTTGTTTTGCTGGAACCATGGGTCGAGTGTTATTGAACAACTTATCCCTTTGCTTCTCGGCCTCCTGTTCGGCCATCTCTTGTCTCCTTAACCTCTGCAGTTTCCTCTTTTGTGTTTTTGTTAACCCTGGAGGACACAACTTTGGCTGAGTGTATTTAGGATCTCTTACCTTTACTTGGCTGGTGCTTGCTTCATGATCATTAGCCGAGTGCTTTGGTGCGATAGAAAGTATCGGCTCAGTCGAGTGGTTATGCACAATCGGCTGTTGTATGGCGAATGTTTCGGTGCCCAGGATAAGTGAGTCGACACCCATTTTCTCCTTGCCTTTCCCGACTCAACGGCTGCAACACTTGGTGACTTAACACGCCATTCTTTTTTATTTCCATGATGCATGAAATTTTCACTCGGGTGCACCCTTTTATTCGGATGGAATCCACTCGGATGGATGTCACTCGGATGGAATCCACTCAGATGGAATTCACTCGGATGAAATCTACCTGGCCACATTTTTTTACTTGGATAGCTTCCACCTGGGTGCATTCTTACACTAGGATAGTTTCCATTTGGCCACATATTTTGACCAGCCGACTGATGACCACCGATGTTCAGTCGGCCATTGTATGAGTAGTCGAGTCGATCCCATACATGTTGCCTTTGTTCCTCTTGAAACGGTGCCCTTGGTCCAGCCGGCTTCACATACCGACTAAACATATCAGCTGGTGGTGATCTTGGTCGCTTCAGGTATGTTGGCCGGTTAGAGCTAGAACCGGTCGACTGATTGGCATACTTGGACAGCAACATATCAAAAGTTGGCTTGATCCACTTATGCTGTACTTTAGCCTCGTTCCCCTTCCACTTGCCAACTTCTGGACTCTTGGGCTTAACAAATTTAATACGAGCATTTTCTTGCACTTGTGGTTGCCCCCCGAGTGTAGGATTCTTGATGGTGATCTTGATTACTTCCTTGCCATTGGGTTGCTTGTCAATCACAATCTGCCTCCCCAAGATCTTGCTGTCCTCCTTGTCTTTCCTGGGCTCACCAACAATGACATTAGATTTATTAGCAGATTTGGCTACCTCTGGCCGAATGAGTAACTTCTTCCCCTCCAAATCCATGGTATTCATTGGAAAGGGTTGTTTATCAACTTGCATCTCAGAAAAGTTCAATCGACCGTCATTAATGGCCGATTGTATCTGTCGTCGAAAACATTGCCATCGTTAGTAGCATGAGAAAAAGAATTATGATACTTGCAATAAGCGCGCCATTTCAGCTCTTCAAACGGCGGTAAAGTGTGAGATATTCTAATCATTTTAGCTTGCAGCAAAGCATCAAATATTTTATCACACTTGGCAATGTTAAAAGTAAACTTCATCTCTTCATCACGATTATTATGAATCGGTTTCAGATCATTGCAAGTAAATGGTTTGGCCTTAGATGGCCAAACAAATTCAGTAGCATACATGTCACCCTCATCGTCCGAGTGATCACTATCATATTCAACCATATTCATCTTTAGACAATCAGCTTTGTACCTATGCACTTCTTTGAGATCTTTGCTTCGGCTTTCCTGAGCCAAAGCCCTTTGTAAGACATAGTTAATTTTTAAGAACTCATAGCCTTCTAGCTTTTCTCTAATGGGAGTCCTGAAACCACTCAGCACTAGGTCTGCCAAGTCTCTCTCGGTTATCACCAAACTATAACAACGGTTTTTTGTTTCTCTAAATCTCTTGACATAATCAAAGACCGATTCATCATGCTTTTGTTTAACCGATGTCAGATGTGACAACTTGAGTTCATTATCGCCGCTATAAAAGTGATAATGAAATTTCTGCTCTAGCTGCGACCAAACCTGAATGGAACCATGTGGTAAAGAAGAAAACCATGAAAAAGCTGTACCAGTTAATGATAAAGGAAACAAACGCACTTTCAATTCATTCAATGAGCCTGCCTCACCCAATTGTGCTAAATATTGACTAACATGCTCCCATGTGGTTTTTGTGCCTTCTCCATTAAACTTAACAAAATCTGGAATTTTAGGGCACTGGATGGCATCGAAGTACTCGGGGTACGGCTTTTGGTAAATCCGATTCCGAGGTAACTCAACTCCAAAATTCTCTCGAAGCATCTTAGCCATCTCCTCTCTAAGATTAGCTAGACCATCATCCATAGTGGACGATGAAGCTTGTGGCAGTGGCATAGGAGGAATGGACGAAAACTCTGTCATCCCCCCGACTAAGAACGTCCCCCGACCTGACTCGACAGCGCTTGGCACCCTTTTCCGGAGCTCTCCCGAAAAAGGGTTCATGTGTGCGCCACTATCCAGGAGATGGCAACCGGTGCGCTCCCACGTCGTCGCCGATGGGCTGCCGCAAGACAGTCGCCGGCCGCATCCATCCCCTCATTCACCCCCATCACCCCGGCCTCCTCTCATTCGCTCCGCGGCCACCCATCTGCATACGCCGCCGCCCGCCGCAGGAGCTTGACCACGACGCAGCGTAGCGAAGCACGCACGTTTTCCATACCGGACGGCGGAAGGGGGAAGCATGGCGCGAGGCGGGAGCTTTGAGTGGCTCCAAGGAAATGGCAGGCGCGGCGAGAAAGAGGCTTGTTGGGTGGTACGAGCCTACGAGGTGGGGGTTGGCCGCTAAGGTGAAGTTCGCGGTCATCCCCATGAAAGGTGCTCGGCAAAGCCACCACCATCCTCAACCACCGCATGCTGCAACAGGTATATAAGCCACCCCAGACCAAGTTTCCGCTAGCAGGAATCCAAATCAAACTCCTTCTACTCCCCCTCCGCCTCCCTGTCTCAGCCTTGATCCAAGCAATTTAGTAGCCTTGGTGTTGTTCGTTGCTGGCCTTCAGTACCAATTTGGATGATTCTTTGTATATTCTGTGCACTTTTGGGCGAGAAAAGAAGTTTGAGAGTTCCGGTGCGGGTGGAATATGCCCGCAGAAGCAGAAAAACACGTATCAGAGTAGTATGAGCATGTTATATGCAATAGCTGCCATTATATTAACGAATTGCTAACAAGGACCACTTCAAATTTCTCTCCGAAGAAACGGGCCTTCTTTGCTCGATTTGCATCAAGGATTTGCTTTAGGAAAGTTTACATCTTCATTTCAGTATGAGCTCACGTCTCATGCTTCTCTACAGATCAAAAAGGAAATATCTCAATAATCAAGATTGTAAGACACCCCAACACGTAGCATTGGGATGTTGCCAATCCACCGATGCATCGGCCAAAGCAACACATGCCGAGTTATCCGCATGAATGACCTCCACTTCATCATCAACCCACTGGATCAAAAACTGGTGCATAGTGGATGGCACACACTGGTTTGCATGAACCCAATCACATCCTAGTATGATGTTGTAGTTACCTTGCACCTCTGCGACAAAGAATGCAGTAGCCAAAGTTTTGCCTCCGACTGTAAGTTCCACATACATCACACCTTTGGCTTCAGTTTTCTCTTTGCCTTCAAATCCATTGAGCACCATATTCGTCTCTACAAATTTTCATCACGCAAACCCAATTTCTTGAAGACCGAATAGGGCATCAGATTTACCACAGCACCACCATCAACAAGCATCCGAGTGAGAGGTGATCCATTGATGTGACCTCTGAGATACAATGGTTTCAGATGCGTTACTGGGTCTTTTGGCTTCTCAAATATTGCATTTTTAGGTCCAAAATCCAGTTGAGCAACCTCCCCTTCCTCATCTACAGCACGAAACTCAGTAGGCAAGTAATAAACCATATTGATATCCATACCTTCATGAACTGGTGTCGACTCATAATCTAACATATCATCCTCTTCCTCCGGTGCATCACCGATTCTGAAATCTGTCGGAGTGAAGGAGAAGTAAGAAGTGTCGCAGACGATGTGATAGTTGTAGCATCATCCTTCTTTGGTGATGTAGGTACTGCTGTGATAGATGTAGAAGCTGATGTATCTTGTATTTGTTTAGGCCTCCACACTTGTTTTGCTGGAACCATGGGTCGAGTGTTATTGAACAACTTATCCCTTTGCTTCTCGGCCTCCTGTTCGGCCATCTCTTGTCTCCTTAACCTCTGCAGTTTCCTCTTTTGTGTATTTGTTAACCCTGGAGGACACAACATTGGCTGAGTGTATTTAGGATCTCTTACCTTTACTTGGCTGGTGCTTGCTTCATGATCATTAGCCGAGTGCTTTGGTGCGATAGAAAGTATCGGCTCAGTCGAGTGGTTATGCACAATCGGCTGTTGTATGGCGAATGTTTCGGTGCCTAGGATAAGTGAGTCAACACCCATTTTCTCCTTGCCTTTCCCGACTCAACGGCTGCAACACTTGGTGACTTAACACGCCATTCTTTTTTATTTCCATGATGCATGAAATTTTCACTCGGGTGCACCCTTTTATTCGGATGGAATCCACTCGGATGGATGTCACTCGGATGGAATCCACTCAGATGGAATTCACTCGGATGAAATCTACCTGGCCACATTTTTTTACTTGGATAGCTTCCACCTGGGTGCATTCTTACACTAGGATAGTTTCCATTTGGCCACATATTTTGACCAGCCGACTGATGACCACCGATGTTCAGTCGGCCATTGTATGAGTAGTCGAGTCGATCCCATACAGGTTGCCTTTGTTCCTCTTGAAACGGTGCCCTTGGTCCAGCCGGCTTCACATACCGACTAAACATATCAGCTGGTGGTGATCTTGGTCGCTTCAGGTATGTTGGCCGGTTAGAGCTAGAACCGGTCGACTGATAGGCATACTTGGACAGCAACATATCAAAAGTTGGCTTGATCCACTTATGCTGTACTTTAGCCTCGTTCCCCTTCAACTTGCCAACTTCTGGACTCTTGGGCTTAACAAATTTAATACGAGCATTTTCTTGCACTTGTGGTTGCCCCCCGAGTGTAGGATTCTTGATGGTGATCTTGATTACTTCCTTGCCATTGGGTTGCTTGTCAATCACAATCTGCCTCCCCAAGATCTTGCTGTCCTCCTTGTCTTTCCTGGGCTCACCAACAATGACATTAGATTTATTAGCAGATTTGGCTACCTCTGGCCGAATGAGTAACTTCTTCCCCTCCAAATCCATGGTATTCATTGGAAAGGGTTGTTTATCAACTTGCATCTCAGAAAAGTTCAATCGACCGTCATTAATGGCCGATTGTATCTGTCGTCGAAAACATTGCAATCGTTAGTAGCATGAGAAAAAGAATTATGATACTTGCAATAAGCGCGCCGTTTCAGCTCTTCAAACGGCGGTAAAGTGTGAGATATTCTAATCATTTTAGCTTGCAGCAAAGCATCAAATATTTTATCACACTTGGCAATGTTAAAAGTAAACTTCATCTCTTCATCACAATTATTATGAATCGGTTTCAGATCATTGCAAGTAAATGGTTTGGCCTTAGATGGCCAAACAAATTAAGTAGCATACATGTCACCCTCATCGTCCGAGTGATCACTATCATATTCAACCATATTCATCTTTAGACAATCAGCTTTGTACCTATCCACTTATTTGAGATCTTTGCTTCGGCTTTCCTGAGCCAAAGCCCTTTGTAAGACTTGGTTAATATTTAAGAACTCATAGCCTTCTAGCTTTTCTCTAATGGGAGTCCTGAAACCACTCAGCACTAGGTCTGCCAAGTCTCTCTCGGTTATCACCAAACTATAACAACGGTTTTTTGTTTCTCTAAATCTCTTGACATAATCAAAGACCGATTCATCATGCTTTTGTTTAACCGATGTCAGATGTGACAACTTGAGTTCATTATCGCCGCTATAAAAGTGATAATGAAATTTCTGCTCTAGCTGCGACCAAACCTGAATGGAACCATGTGGTAAAGAAGAAAACCATGAAAAAGCTGTACCAGTTAATGATAAAGGAAACAAACGCACTTTCAATTCATTCAATGAGCCTGCCTCACCCAATTGTGCTAAATATTGACTAACATGCTCCCATGTGGTTTTTGTGCCTTCTCCATTAAACTTAACAAAATCTGGAATTTTAGGGCACTGGATGGCATCGAAGTACTCGGGGTACGGCTTTTGGTAAATCCGATTCCGAGGTAACTCAACTCCAAAATTCTCTCGAAGCATCTTAGCCATCTCCTCTCTAAGATTAGCTAGACCATCATCCATAGTGGACGATGAAGCTTGTGGCAGTGGCATAGGAGGAGTAGGGTTACTAGCGGTGGGTAGGAACTGAGGCATGTATGTCGACCCATAACTTGGTAGTGGTCGACTGGTTGTAGCTGTAGGTAGGGTTTGGTTCGGCGTTGCCACCGAACCTGGCATGCTCATGATAGGATTAATTGGTGCAGCCACAATCTGATTTGTGTGTGTAGGATAATAAGTCATCGGCATGGGAGGTGCCAATGAAATAGGCAGAGTCAGATTAGGGTTTTGCACACTAGCAGCTATACCGCCATTACCACTAGACGATTGAGATATATTTTTCTGAGCATTAGTATTTTCTATGAAAGTTCGATAGACTAGATTGTTACCATCAGCAATACGACTCTCAATCTCAACCCACTGCTCAGGAGAAAAGGTAGTACTTACAGAGGGTTTAACCTGCTCGGCTTGAAGATGAGGGAACTTGATTTCTTCAATCGGAGTGATGTTGCCTTGGCGATCCTTCTTGAACTTCGCAAGGAACTCCTACAAATCCTTCTCTTCGTGCGCCTTCTTGTACTCCTCATAGATTTGGAATGATCGGCTGGTATCTCATCAAGACTGGGCTTAATGATGTTATCGGCGTCTACCTCAGATGGATTGGGAAGATCGGACATGGTGGATGATGATGATTGACCTTCAATCCCCAGCGGAGTCGCCAAAAAGTGTGTTGACACATGAACACGTCATGTGTACCCTCGACGCCGGGGTTGATGCACCGCAGCTCACGTCGAAGGAGGCCCGACCAACAGCGCGATACGCAAAGACAGTCGACGTGCGCTTTTGCGGACCCGAAAACCCCACACCCCCGGGAGGGACCCCGTCAGGGAGTGCGGCGGCTATGGGCTGCCCTAGGTCGATTCGCTCGCCCCTAGAGCCTCGAGATTCGCAGCTCTTAAACACAAAGAACAGCGAAGAACGAGAGAGAAAAACGATGGAGGGATAAAACGTAGACCGGAAAAAGTAGTATATTGATTTGTTTGATTGTGTGTTGTCTAATCGGCCATCACCTCCAACATATATAAGAGGCGGCTGGACTTCCCGTACAAACAAAGGATTCGTCTAGGCTTTCCTTACAAAAAAATACATCAATTCACGTCCTAGAGTCCTAGTTCTATTCCAACTCGAATTCAGTCTGAATCTGCCCCATCTTCGGTCTTCCACCTCACGCGGGCCGCCGAGCTTGCATACGATCTCCGATCAAGACGGCCCAAATATCAAACTCGTGCGCCTCGACAAGACGAACAATTCTCATGTTGATCACTTTTTCAAATAAGGCCATCTTGAATACCTTTTAAGGTCATATTTACCTTCCGGTCGGATTCGTTCTTGCAGCAGACTGGATTATCCGAGTCTCGTAGTGAATTTGCATGCCATATACTATCTCTTACGATGATGATTCCAAAACCAAATTTCACCGTTTTTACGATACGCATAACTTCCGTATTGAACACTTCTCCATCCGAGATCATCTTGATAAACTTTTGGGCACATGTTCAGTTTCACTCGGATTCAAGCTCATCCATTCGGATATTAGAGTCTTTCACTCGGATGGTCTGACTGGACTTTTTCACTCGGATGTTTAGAATTTTCCACTCAGATGACTATATTTTCACTCGGAAGACAATCTTTCACTCGGATGATGACCACATTTTTAATCGGAAGACAATCTTTTACTCGATCGGCAAGCTTTCATTCCAATGGTAATTCTTTCACTCGGTTGACTATATTTTCACTCGAAGATAATTTCACTCGGATTACTATATTTTCAGTCGAAAGCCAATCTTTTACTCGATCGATAAGTTTTCACTCGACCTTTTACTCGATCGGTAGGTTTTCACTCGACCTTTTACTCGATCGGTAGGTTTTCACTCGGATGGTAAAACTTTTCACTCGGATTTCCCGACTGAAAAGACAGCTTGATCTTGATTTGCCTCTCCAGGTTGCATACGACCTCGTATTGAGACAAATTTTATATGAAAATCGATCGGCTTGACGAAACTGTTTCATATTGAAGGTTTTTCAATTCAAGACCGTCTTGATGGCCGAATTGCTCGCGCAACCTATCAGACCAGTGTCTGGTACCTCGCGCCATATTTCCGTATAGTTTCGGTCTGCAGTGTATTGCCTCTAACTTTTGCTTACGAACTCGGATTGAGATGATTTATATATCAAAATCGATTGCCTCGACGAGACGAAGACAATTCCTTTGCTCCTTCATCCGAGGTCGTCTTGAATGCATGATTGGCCAAAAACCACTTGCAACATTGAATTATGCCACTCGGAATATAGTTTCGGTCCCTAAAATAAGGTCGAATGATGATAACCGAAACATCAAAGTCGTTTCACTCGGCGACGTGAATCTTTTCATGCTGAAAACCCTTTCATTCGAGACCATCTTCATTGCTTTCCGTATCTTGCCAAAATCAGGTGTCAACAATGTGAAACGTAAGAGCTGGCATTACTTGATTCTTCCCCATCTCTATGTTTCATGGGATACAGGGTGTCAGAGATCGACTGTGATAAGTTTCCACATGCAAAACTGGTCAGGGCAGATGACAGATTTAGTCAGGGAGAGAGAGGAGAGAGAGCGAGAGAGAGACAGAGACAGAGAGATCATTATTGTATATGTAAAAAAAAGGGAAGGTCCACAATTAGACAAACTGATTAGACCCGTAAATGGAACAGTATGAATTTACCATTTTGCTTCCGCAGAAAAGGGCCTATCAATTCTTCCGCGGTGGAAAGATAAAACCAAGATCACCATTGCAAGAGCCAGAATACTCATTTACACCAATTGTTGGAATCCAGCCACAGATCGGTTACATCTAAATAACACGAAGATGCACGCACTTTTTTTTATCCAAGGGCTCTTGTCGTGCCCTCTCTTTTTCTTTATTTCGTTTCTCCTTTTCTCTAGGGCATTACAAAGTTTCAGGCCCTATGCACGACAAGCCTAGCCAACCTATGAAACCATGTCCTACATGAAGAACTACTATTACTCTTACACTAACTCCTATTACAACGTGAGTACTTTTACTCTTACACGGACTCAGCCGAAAGTCTAGCTTACATGGACGGTAATCAAGCCTGACTATAACTAAAACTTATACTACTAAGACGTAGGTGACTTGCTAACTCAACTAACAAGATTACCTAACACCAGTACCACTTTACTGTGCAAGCACAACATCTTCAGCTCCTCATTTGCAAACTTACAACCCATTTGTACCAGAAAAATTACATAATATGTTTGCTGCATTTCACAAGAAACCATCAATTTTTTTTTGAAATAAAAACCATCAATTTTGTACAGAAGGAATTACACTTCATTGCCACTACTATACAACATTAACCGGATCAAAATCAGAATACCTCCCACTACAATTTTTTTGGAAAAATACACTGAATATGATTGATCTTAAAAAAAGAAGGAAACAATAAGAAATCTTTGACTTGCTATTGTTGCTGCATGAGCAGGAAAATACTTCTTTTCAAAAAGAAGCCTGAACTGCTAGAATGCAAAGTATCAGAAGTGCTGAATCTGGATATTACCGGCAGGCGGAAGAAGTGGGAAAATTTGTTCAAATGTGTGTATAAATCTGTTGATATGCAGGCAACTAATCGAGTTGGTGTTTGAGCTATCTTTGTGTGATCAGAACAAGTCCATGTCCATTCATTAGTCTTAATTAATATCACCTTCATGCTGCTAGGGACTCCTGGATAGTAAGAGTGCTTGATAATTTTATAATTAGTAGGATATATTTTTATTAGCTGCAAATAAATGCGTACAAATGATCAGATTTTATATATTATTGTTTGCAACTTAAGCATATCTATTCTACCAAAACCACAACTGCCGAACATCAGAGTGCCCACAAAGTGAAGACCGAAGGTGTAAACATAACTACTTTCAACCTCGAAAAAGTAGCATTTCTCTCTTCATGTACCACTCTGCGGACTACTCTTACACCATGAAACTATGAAGCCAGCTGTGATCACTACTAGGAAAAGGCATGCTAGTGGCGCACCACTTTTGCCTACTAATGGCGCACTAGTGGTGCGCCACTAACAGCACGCCATTAGATTTTTTTACTAATGGCGCACCCCTGGTGCGCCATTAGTATCTGGTGCACTAATGGCTCCCAGGGGGTCATATGTACCCATGTGCTTTGGCATACTAATGGCGCACTGATGGGTGATGCGCCATTAGTATCATCTGGACAGTGCGCCATTATTATCTTGAGTGGTGCGCCACTAGTATGAATATTAGGGATTTTTTTCTTTTCTGATATTTTCGCAGGATACAAAATATATTATTGGACAGAATTTAGACAACACCAGATTCATCGAATACAATAGAAGGTTAGTCTCCGAATATAATTCATCATATTAGTCTCCGAATACAATTCATCATATTAGTCTCCGAATTCAAAAGACCGAACAAAGATAGAACATTATATTACAAGTCTCGAGACCGCGAGTAGCGAGTTTGTCTTCACATTACAAGTCGATATCGATCATCTAAACTACCATCACATAGAAGAGAGCTGCGGTCATCACGATGAGCATTATCGCGATGAAACTCGTCTTCATCCGGTTCCTCCAACGCAGATTCCGCCTCCGCCCTAGTGGTCTACCCTTTGTAATTAACTGTTACCGCTGAAACGGTGAACCTGTCTCCGACACTCCTCCCAGTCGTCGTAGACTCCGGGAACCTTACCCTTGTACACGACATACGACGGCATCGCTATGCACTAGCCAAACGAAACGTTAGTACCAATTCACAGATAATACATAAGCAATATATAAGTATGCAACAAAAGGATCGGAAGAGAAAAGCAAGACATTAATTGCATCGATTACATCTAAGTTGAACGACTGTCGAAACCAAAGGTGCCAGCCGGCGTACACCCGGGTGCATTAAGGTCCAATGCCCGTGCCGGCGTCGGAGACACCAATGCCGCCTCCGCCGGAGACACCAATGGCCCCGCCTACGCGTTCTCCGAGTTGCTGGACGTGAAGCTGGGAAACAGGGGCCGCCCGCAATCCACATCGTCAGCCCCTGAATCAAGGTAAGCATAATGCCGGTGAGCGTCGATCCCAGTTGTTGTTGCACTTGCTCTTGGACAATCTCTGAAATCTGCGCCACTTGTGCCTTGAGTTCTTGTACCTCGCGCGCCTGGCTTTCCGAGCTGGTCTTTTTCTCCTTTAGCCCACCAGCGTTATAGTATGACGACCATTTTGTGGACAAGCCTTTGCCGGCCACACGACCAGCTGACGACGGCTTACTGAGCTTATCCTTTTTTTTCATTACATTCAACGCCCTATTTAGAGTGGTGTCCCAAGGGGTGCTCTGAGTCGATCCCGCGCTACTGCTTTCAGTCGCGTGCGGAAGGAATGTGAACCATTTAGAAATTTGGATTCATTAATTAGAATGCAACCATATGGAGCTAATTACGCGGGGGTGTATTCCTTACCAGAACAAGCTCAAGGGCCCTTGTCTTCGGATCCATGGTGAGCTCCTTTGTTACCGGGTCCTCCTTGTACCGGGCCCTGACAAAGTTCCTGGTCTGCTTGTCACCATATTTATCGAAGAGGGGCGGTAGGCCTTGCTCGGCACGCTCCGCGTCCTCCTTGTCCCATATAGGCTCTGCCACTCTGTAACCGCCGGGACCGAGTGTGTGTTCCCCTAAGTTCAACTGCTGCATTTCTTTCCCCCACTGACTTGATTCGGAGGTTGCGGTGCTCTCACACTTGATCTTGAACTCCTTGTAGTCATCTTCGGTGATCGATGGATTTTTCTCCTTGATCTTCTCATAAATAAAACCTTTGTCAATCATTCTCTTCACTGTGCTTTTCCAAGTAGACAGGGCCGTGCTCATCCTCGTGAGGGCGGCATTGTTCACTTTATTCCCGTCGAGGCTTCCGTTTTCAAATTCAGCGGGAAACTTGTATCGTTCGTGCAGCTTCGTGAAGAGGAGGTTGCGCAAATTCCCTCGGTCAGGATGCCTCAGGTTCTCGGTATTGATCGAGACGGTGCTCCGGAGAATGTATCCGAGCTGAACCCAGTACCCCTTGACTATTTGTTTGGGCGCCGTTGGATTCCCGTCGGAGTCCACTTCAATAAATTCCTCCTTGACGGTGCGGAGCACGGTCGGGCGCCGGTCATTCCGTTGCCTCTTCGGTTGGCTGCCATCTATACGTGCGCCGCCATCATCAGTGGTGGCATCCTTGGCGGCACCATCAGTGGTGTCATCCCCGACGGCACCATCAGTGGGGTCATCCTCGGCGGCACCATCAGTGGTGTCAGGATCGGTGTCTTTCGCGACATCCTCATAGAAGTGAGGTTGTTCATCTCCTGGCACAGCTCCCAGAATGCCTTGCCGCCCGAACCGCCGGCCTCATCGTTGTGGGCCATGTTTCTCTCTAAATAGGAAAAAAGTTTGGTCAAAAAGTTGGTTATTGTCAAGGAACAAGATCATGGTCTCATCATTTAGGGTTTGTCGACACCGAGGCATCCTAAAAGCTAAGCTTTTATCATTTAGGGTTTTTCGACGCCGAGGCACCCTAAAAGCCTAAGCTTTCATCATTTCGGTTTTTATCGACACCGAGGCACCCTAAAAGCCAAGGTTTTATACTTTATGGTTTGTCGACACCGAGGCATCCTAAAAGCTAAGCTGGGAAGGAGAATTCTAAGTTGGGCCTAATCACTTGGCTCTATTGCCGCCTATGGTTTAATGCAGCAAGAATAAAGGGGCAGTTGATCCTACTTAATTAAGTACTAAGATACCCCGACCCATGTATTAGTCACAAGTACCCCATATGTCCTATTTTTAGCAAAGTCATGCTAAAATTCACGGAAAATTTCAGCATGACCTTTGCTGAGAATAGGACATATGGAGTACCTGCAAAATCATCACGACACGATGGTAGGAGACAAAACCCAGCAAAAAGCTGCTCTAGGGTCAATCTAGAACATGCATACGAACGACTGTCCACACTTGCATGCATAGAAGGAATTCAGTCACCTCTACAGATCTGCTAAGCAGATGCCAAAACCGAGGTTCAATGGAGCTTGTTACACTTCCACGCTTGATTATGTATCTATTGTTACACAATCATGGTAAGCATGTTTTAAATAATGTAATGCAGAGTTGCACACACAATCAGTACCATTTTTTTTCTAGAACTCCATAAATGAACTGGTGATATATAATAATTACTGTGTTCCTTAGTTTGCCCTAGGTACTGAGCAGCGTATGAGAGATGAGCTGTTGATTCGGCCCTTCGAGAGGGATTTGACCTAAACCTAGCAAAAGAGAGAGTATACTGACTGAGATGTGGTGTGGCCTACGGGAGATTATAAAATGCTAGCAGTTAATTAATTAGCACTGAGATCAGATGCAGCAGCAACACAAGTTCAGATTCAGACTAAATTAACTGCTAATTTGACCTAGTTAACCTAGTTAATTAATTCGAGAGGGATTTGACCTAGTTAACCTAATTAATCCCTTGCAGTTAATTAATTTGACCTAGTTAACCTCCAGCAAGCAAGTTTGAACCTAATTTGACCTAAATTCGAGAGGGATTTGACCTAAACCTAGCTAAAGAGAGAAGAAGAGGGCATGGTCGGGAGGGAGGAGAGGAGGAAGAGAGGAGAAGAGAGGCAGAGGGAGGAGGGTTACCTGAGGCAGTGGTGGCCGGAGCGGAGACGACGAGCTTGGGGGAGGCGGGTGGGCCTCCTCTCCTGGAGGCGACGACGGCGAGCTTGGGGGAGACGCGGAGCTCCTGGGCCTCCTCTCCTGGAGGCGACGACGGCTAGCGGAGAGATTAGAGGGGGCGGCGCGTGGCGGGTGGTTGGGGGCGCGGGGGCGCGGGGGCGGCGCCACGGGGGAGCGCGCGGGGGTCGGGGCGGCGGCGTCGGGACAACGCGAGGGAGAGGAAGAAAGGGGATCTGGCGAGCGAGGGCGAGGGAGAGAGGCCAGAGGAGAGAAGTGTCTGGATGGGGGCACAATACTAATGGCGCACCTCCCCCTGGTGCGCCATAAGTACATCTATTCTAATGGCGCACCTCCCCCGCGGTGCGCCTTTAGTATTTTTTTTCTGTTCGAGCCCACACGTTATCTTGCACCAAACCCCATCTACACCAAACCCCATCTAGTAGCCTGACTGGTTAGCACGTGATACGTCTCAAACGTATCTACTTTTCCAAACACTTTTGATATTGTTTTGACCTCATTCTTGCATGTTTTGGACTAAACTAACCCGGACTGACGCTGTTTTCAGCAGAGCTGCCTGTATGGTTTATTTGTGTGCAGGAAAACGGATTTTTAAGTATCTCAGAAAAATCCACGAAAATTCACAGAAAATCCACGCACCCGAAGGAACCAAATGCCAGAAGTGGGGCCAGAGGGGGGCCAGGGGGTGCCCAGGCGCCCTGTGGGCGCCCCCCCCCTGGGCCGCGTCGGGGGGGCGCCTGGGTGGGGCCCACACCCCCTGGTGCCCTACTTTAGCCCGTATTTTTCCTCCCGACGCAAGAAACCCCAGATCGGAAGTTCTTTCGCAGTTTTTCGTCGCGGAGCCGCCGCCACCCTATGGTCTTCTTCGGGAGGGCTAATCTGGAGGCTGAATTGGCCTCCGGAGAGGGGAGATCATCGCCATCGTCATCATCATCACCACTCCATCATCCCTCCATGACTTCCCCCTTCATGTGTGAGTAATTCCCCTGCTGTAGGCGAAGGGGATGGTAGGGATTGGATGAGTTAGATCATGTAATAGTTCGTCAGATTGTTGGGGGCATGTTGCCTATCATCTACTATGGTGTTTATCATCTTTGCTACAACTTGTAATTCTTAATGCTTGACACTTAGGGCCCGAGTGCCATGATTTCAGATCTGAACCATATGTGTTTGCATGAATATATTTGTGTTCTTGATCCTATCTATGAGTTGTATGCACCTGTTACGGTTCGGAACCGGCGATCCCAAAAGTGACAGCTTGGGACACCAAAGGGGATGGTCCATAGTTTGAGGATTACATGTATCCATTGAGTTCATTGCTTTGTTCCGGTGCTCTTTGACAGGAGCACCTTAATATCCATTAGTTCCTTTTGGCCCCGTTCGTAGCGGGATGGTAGGACAAAAGATGTTGTGCAAGTTCTTATTGCAAGCACGTACAACTACCTATGGAATACATGCCTAATGTTTGATATTTGCCTAGATGATCATTACTTTTCCGTGTGCCGTGCCCCAAGTTAGAATCTATCTCATCCATGCAGCGCCCAACCATCCATCTCCCTAGCCTACAGTATTTTAAACCTTGCTTGTCACTAGTTGCTACTTTTTCCATTTACTACTGCTATTTACTTTTGCTGTTTACTTTTTACTATTACTATCATCACTATCATATCACTGTTACCACTTATCTTTTGTTGCAAGTTAGTATATTTCAGGTGCGGTTGAATTGAAAAATCAACTGTTAAAGCTTATAAATACTCTTTGGCTCCCCGTGTGTCGAATCAATAAATTGGGTTATTCTTACCCGCGAAGACTATCTCGATCCCTTACGGTTGAGGGTTATCAAGTACCGTTTTCTGGCGCCGTTGCCGGGGAGCATAGCAATATTTACAAGTCTACTTGAGGTATCCCACCTACTGCACTTTATTCACTATGGGTAAGAAAGGAGACCCCAAGGTTCTGATCTTACTATCCACTACAAGAAGAGGTACTGCTCTGAGCACTAGTGCTACGCTTGATTCACCTTCTGTTATGAGTAAGTTTGCCTCACCACCACCACATGATGCTCCTACTGAATCTGTTACTATGTCTGATACTCTTGATGATGCTTCTACTACATTTGATGATGATATTAGTTCGCTTGGTTATGCTCTTGAGAAACAAATTGCTGCTGCTGCTGAAAAATATGGAATTGAACTTCCTGTTGCTCGCTACCCTATTGGTGAAACTTATGATTATCCTGATTTGAGTAAACTCAAAGAGAGGCTCCTTGATGATGATTACTATATGCTTGATGAAGATCTATGCAGGGAACTGACAGAGTTTGCTGGCTCTGACCCTGAAGTTATTAAGAAAATATTTGAAAAACAATCTTTGAAAAACAAAACCGTTCCTAATCCTGAGTTTGCTACATCTCCTATATGCATTGATGATCCTAATTTTGATTTCTCTGTTGATCTCTCACTTATACCTATGGTTGAAGCTGACCCCTTTTATGGCAGAGAAAATGATGATGCTATTGCACACCTGACTAAACTCGGAGGGTGCTAAAGCATGGTATGATTCACTTCCATGCGGTTCCATTAAGAGTCCTCAGGACTTAGCTCACTCTTTTGTTGATAAGTACTTTCCTGCTCACATGCAACATGCTGCTTTACAAAGAATTTATAACTTTAAACAGTTGCAGGATGAGTCCCTCCCTAAAGCTTGGGGGAGGTACTGCGATTTGATTCGGGCTAGACCAGGACATGAAATTCCTAAGAATGAATTAATTGATATATTCTGTGCTGGTCTAACTGATGAATCTAGGTCCTATTTGGACAGTTGTGCTGGTTGTGTTTTCAGGAAAAGAACACCGGACGATGCGGAAGATCTGATGGGCAGGATTGCCAAAAACCATGAAGATTGGTCCGTCCCTGAACCACCTCCACCAACAAACAAGAGGGGCATGTTTGTTCTAAGCCCCGAGGATATGCGAGAAGCAAAGAAGAATATTAAAGAGAAAGGTATTAAAGCTGAAGACGTGAAGAATATACCCCCTATTGAGAAGCTGTGTGAGCCTACCACTCACCCTCCTATGGTAGAGGTACATTCTCTTTTAGATTTCAACGCAGGTGACATCCCTCATGGTAAACCTCCTGATCAATGTTTAGATGAGTTTGATAATTTTATTATGAAACAGAATCATTTTAATGAGAGGATAAAAAGTCAGTTGCATGATAATTCCCTTGCTATCAAAAAGTTGCTTGGTGTTTTAGATAGAACAGTTAATGATGTTCAATGTCTTGTGAAGCATTTTCATATGGTTCAAACTCAGCTTGATCAAATTTCTAATGTGCAAAGAGATTTGCTTGCTAACAATGCCAAACAAGATAAATTGCAGGCTTTTGGGATTAAGACCCGAGGAGGAACTAGTACTCAAGATCCTCTTTATCCAGAGGGACATCCGAAGAGAATCGAGCAAGATTCTCAAATGCAGGAAGAAGAAATTGTTGTCTCTCCAAATAAGAAGAAGAAACATAAAGAGACTGACAATTCAAATGATCCTATTGCAGATGAAGAGCCAGCTATTGATCCCAACGGTGTATCTATTTCCGATGCTGAGACTGAAGACGGTGCTGAACCTGAAGGTAATGATAATGAGAAAAACGATCCGCCTGAAGTTCGAGAAGAAGAAGCACCTGACAAACGTAAGAGGTACACTAAAGAAGACTTCATCGCAAGAAAACCTGGGAAGGAGAGAGAACCATGGGTACAGAAACCCATGCCCTTTCCAGGTAAGTCCATCAAATCTAAAGAAGAAGAGCATTACAATAAGTTTTGTGAATGGGTTAAACCTCTTTTTCTTCAAATCCCTTTGACTGATGCTATTAAGTTACTTCCTTATTCAAAATATATGAAAGATATTGTCACTAACAAAAGAAAAGTTCCTAATGATGCAATATCTACTATGCTTGCTAACTATTCTTTCAGTGGAAAGATTCCTGAGTAGCTCGGTGATCCAGGTATACCCACCATTCCTTGCTCCATAAAGAATAATTATGTCAAAACTGCCTTATGTGATCTCGGAGCAGGAGTGAGTGTTATGCCTCTCTCTCTTTACGAGAGGCTTTGTTTAGAGAAACTAATTCCTACAGATATCTCCCTTCAGATGGCTGACAAGTCAACCGCTGTTCCGATAGGTATTTGTGAGGATGTTCCAGTTGAAGTTGCTAATTGTGTAATTCTTACTGATTTTGTTGTGCTTGACATGCCCGAGGATGGGAGCATGTCCATTATTCTTGGTAGACCTTTTCTTAACACCGCAGGTGCTATTATTGATTGCAACAAAGGGAAGGTTACCTTCCATGTGAATGATAAAGAACACATGGTATATTTTCCGAAGAAGACCGACAGGAGGCATGCCCTCAACTCTATAGAGAATATCGAGACCGTGAAAATTGGAGAATGGGACTGTCCACTACATGTGCCTCACAAATACAAAACTATCATGGTAGGGACAATGTCCATCAAGGTAAAAGTTCAGTGATTACTTCGTAGGAGGTGAGACTTTTTGCTCTATATATCGCTTGTTTGTTGGTAAGACTTGATCAACCTTACTAGTGAACGTGTTTTATATGGATAAAAAGTTGAGTTTGCTATGCTTTCATTTGTTTTTAGTTTTGTCCTACTTGCTGTACCAAGTATCTATGTTTTTGAAGCTTCACAATACTACTAACTGCTTCAAGTTTTCAGAGAGTTTCGCAGCTTTTTGAACTTCGAAAAAATTTCAACAGTGAAGTTTTCAGAAAAATTCCAGAAAAATTATATTAAAAATTTCCACGACGGGAGAGACCCAGAAAGTCCTGGGGCCAGCCAGGGGGGACCACCAGTGGCCCAGGCGGCCAGCTGGCGCGGCCCAGCCCCTGGCCGCGCCCACAGGGTGCCTGGGGCCCACGGGACCCCCCTCCAGGTACTTCTTCTTCCCTCCTCTCTCTCTTTTTCCAGAAACCCGAGTTCTGGTCTTGTTCTTGCTGTTCTTGGAGGCGATTCTTCGATCTCTCTCTACAGCCCATCATTTGAGCTGAAATTTTGAGCAAATACTCCCTGGTATGTGACGCCTCCACCCCTCCAATTAGATTTTTGATTGGTGGCCTCATTTGTGAGTATTTAGTAGTTCTTGGTGCTGTAGAGATGAGCTTGCATGCATGTGTAGAAAGTTATTTTCCAAGTTTTGATGCAAGTTTATGCTTTGGGCAAGTGAGTTGAGTAGTTTGCCTTAGCTCACTTTGTTTTAATCCTCGTTTTTGTAAATTGTAAAAAATTTCAGAAATGAGTTTGTTAGGAAGGGCAAAAGGATGGCTTGAGAAGAGGAGGCCCGCACATTCTGATCGAGTCACTAGAGCCGCAGCTTCACCATCGACTGCTAGGGTGAGCTACAATGAAGATCATGTGCCCCTAGAGTTGTTGGAAGACACAAGTCTAGCACGTGCAATGACATTTCCATGTGATGAATTCATGGAAGCTGCGGGAATAAATGATGAGTTTTATAATCTTTGTGCTAATGCAGGTTTGACACGACTCGTTACGAGCCGTGTTACTCAGTATCAAAAACTCACCTCCGGTTTCATTAACAGTTTTAGATATAATCCTGATTCAGGTGCTATTGAGTTTAAAATTTATAATGATCTTATCACCATGACTCTGGGAAATTTTTGTGAAGTAATAGGTGTGCCGAACGTTGGGAGGACGGCAAGGATGGCCACTCAGCCCTCCGAGCTGAAAACCGTCATCAACTCTCTCTGCAGCATGGGTACGAGGGATATTCATCAGTCAAAGATCTCCAGCATCTTGTTTCCTCACCTCAGGTATTTTGCATATTATATTGCTAGAGGGGTGTTAGCTCGTGACAACACGAGCAGCATTTCTGCTCCGGATATTGCTATCCTGGCAGCAGCCCTCTCAGGGAGGTCTGATTATAATCTTGGTACATTAATTGCTCGACGCCTTGCTATGAACGGTAACAAGGGGGACTTATATGGTGGCATTTATGCCACACTTATCTTAGAGCATCTTGGACGCACCCCACACCCTGATGATACTCCTTTTACTTATTTAAGCTTTGATCTTGCTGCTATGAAAAGGCATAAGTTTGTTACCATGGGTTCTGAGCTTGATAACCTTGTTTATATCTTGCGTTTCGGAACTACCGCGGAACGCGAGATCCGTCTACCTGCACCTCTTTTGTTTGATTTTTCTCGCAGGTACGGATGGTCCTTTGATGTTGTCCAGCTCGATGACTTCATGGTCCAGCATCAGTTCCATAACCCCATGGAGGGGGTTGTGCCCGACGAGGAGAGGCACGGTGAGATACCACATTTTCAGGAAGAGACCGCCACCGAGTTTGGTGAAGGGTCTTCCTCTGTTTGGCGCTCGGAACCTTCCTCGTGGGAGACTCCGAGGAGTTCGGTGTACGCGCCATCATTCTTCTACGACCCTTGGTCTCACCACCATACCCCTGGAGCAGGAGGCTCCTAGGGGCAGTAGCTGCTACCAACTTAGGCCAAAAGCCTAAGCTTGGGGGAGTACGTGCCCTTCTCACTTTTCCATTGTATTATCCGTTTTATTCGCTTTGATCTTTTCTAAGTTTTTGCCCGTTCTTCTTTACTTCTCTCTTTGCAAAAACAACAAAAAGATTTTCTCTTTCTTTTGCTTTTATACAACCTTTGAAAAAACCAAAAAGATTTCCTTTTTCTCTTTAGTTTGCTTTGTTTTCAGAGATCAGCTCGAGTCCGTGATGGCATTTGATTATATTTCCTACGTTCGATCGTGCAAGTGACAAGCAGTAATGACGAAGATCGACTGAAAGAAAGCAACGAGGAAGACCGGTATGAACTCTTATTGTTTCTACTTTTGTACATATGCCTGTACTTATGATCTAGAGACCAGCTTGTAGCGACAAAGTGCTATGTTTACAATGCTCTTCCAGTGGTTCATGCTTTCCTTGTGGCTAGTCTCGAATAACTAGAGTATATAACGTGTTATTGAAATGATCTACATGCATTGCACTGTTCATAGTCTGGTATACTAAGGTGGTATTTCCCTTTAGAGAATTTTTGGATTGACTTGGCACATGCTTACACATGTTTAAGACTAAAAGTCTACTTTGCCTTGATGATCTTTGAGTTTTAGAATAGTTATATCACTTTCATGCCCGATTCAATGTTGCTTTGTCGCTCTGCATGATTATGACCGTTATTGCTCTCTAGTTGGTCGCTTCCCAGTCTTTTGCTAAACCTCCACCCGTACTAAGCGGAATGACTGCTTGTGCATCCAAAACCTTTAAACCTGTTATGCCATATGAGTCCACTATACCTCCCTATACATGGTATTTACCTGCCATTCCTAACGAAGACTTTCATGTACCATCTCGAAATTATTCAAAAACACTTCTCTTTTTGTGCCTATGTTTTAGCTCATGAGGAAGTAGTAGTTAATTCATGATCTCTTTAAGTTGGACAAGTTTCACCCCTGGATTGCATGTATAATGTGCAAACCCCTAATATGAAAAGGAACTGGCATTGAGTGCGCCCGGCTCAAAAAGATAATATAACAAACAAACCCTCCTTCACGCTTTGTTCATGAGAAATCAGAAAACTTTGGCAGTGATAAACAAAGGAGATTAAGAGGATGTGATCGTCCTCATGCGGGAGCCGTTCCTCGAGACTTGTCTAGCTTAAAAAGTGACTGAGTTATCTGCAAGCATTCGTTGACAAAATATGCACCTCTCAAAACATATTTACTTCTGTTTTTAAAACCGAGAGCTCTGGTACATGTTTAGTTTTTGTTTCCGATCACGGGTTTTCAACTTTGCCAATAAAAGCCACGGTTCGAGAGTCTCACCTTCTTTCTTCAAAGCACTGACTAGGAGAGCATAATTGTCATTCTGAGTATAATGTGCATTGTCCCGAAGTATTACATTGTCTTCTGCATACTTGTGATATGATTTATTCTGAAACTCTTAGTTCTAGTCTCCTTTAAAACTTTGGAGGAGTCTCTGCATTTATGTTTTGCTTCACTCATGGAGGCTAGCGAGATACCACCCTAATATGCTCAAGCTATGTGCAATGTGATCTTGTCTTGATTTTCAGTAATATATTATTTACTTCTAAGTATTTGTGACTGGTCACTTGAAAGAAGGATTGCTCCTTGCATTGTCCTCATAAGTACTATTTCAATAATTGCTAAACTCTTTTCGTAGTACATGCTTATATACATCTAATGAAGCAAAAGAGTTTGTCAAAGTTTTCATTGTCGCGTCCAGTTCGTTGAACTGAATTGCTTGAGGACAAGCAATATGCTAAGCTTGGGGGAGTTCTCAAATGTATCTACTTTTCCAAACACTTTTGATATTGTTTTGACCTCATTCTTGCATGTTTTGGACTAAACTAACCCGGACCGACACTGTTTTCAGCAGAGCTGCATGGTTTATTTGTGTGCAGGAAAACGGATTTTTAAGTATCTTAGAAAAATCCACGAAAATTCACAGAAAATCCACGCACCCGAAGGAACCAAATGCCAGTAGTGGGGCCAGAGGGGGGCCAGGGGGTGCCCAGGCGCCCTGTGGGCGCCCCCCCCCATTGGGCCGCGCCGGGGGGGGGGGCGCCTGGGTGGGGCCCACACCCCCTGGTGCCCTACTTTAGCCCGTATTTTTCCTCCCGACGCAAGAAACCCCAGATCGGAAGTTCTTTCGCAGTTTTTCGTCGCGGAGCCGCCGCCACCCTCTGTTCTTCTTCGGGAGGGCTAATCTGGAGGCTGAATTGGCCTCCGGAGAGGGCAGATCGTCGCCATCGTCATCATCATCACCACTCCATCATCCCTCCATGACTTCCCCCTTCATGTGTGAGTAATTCCCTTGCTGTAGGCGAAGGGGATGGTAGGGATTGGATGAGTTAGATCATGTAATAGTTCGTCAGATTGTTGGGGGCATGTTGCCTATCATCTACTATGGTGTTTATCATCTTTGCTACAACTTGTTATTCTTAATGCTTGACACTTAGGGCCCGAGTGCCATGATTTCAGATCTGAACCATATGTGTTTGCATGAATATATTTGTGTTCTTGATCCTATCTATGAGTTGTATGCACTTGTTACGGTTCGGAACCGGTGATCCCAAAAGTGACAGCTTGGGACACCAAAGGGGATGGTCCGTAGTTTGAGGATTACATGTATCCATTGAGTTCATTGCTTTGTTCCGGTGCTCTTTGACAGGAGCACCTTAATATCCATTAGTTCCTTTTGGCCCCGTTCGTAGCGGGATGGTAGGACAAAAGATGTTGTGCAAGTTCTTATTGCAAGCATGTACAACAACCTACGGGATACATGCCTAATGTTTGATATTTGCCTAGATGATCATTACTTTTCCGTGTGCCGTGCCCCAAGTTAGAATCTATCTCATCCATGCAGCGCCCAACCATCCATCTCCCTAGCCTACAGTATTTTAAACCTTGCTTGTCACTAGTTGCTACTTTTGCCATTTACTACTGCTATTTACTTTTGCTGTTTACTTTTTACTATTACTATCATCACTATCATATCACTGTTACCACTTATTTTTTGTTGCAAGTTAGTATATTTCAGGTGCGGTTGAATTGACAACTCAACTGTTAAAGCTTATAAATACTCTTTGGCTCCCCGTGTGTCGAATCAATAAATTGGGTTATTCTTACCCGTGAAGACTATCTCGATCCCTTACGGTTGAGGGTTATCAGCACGCAACGCACACACCAGGAGGTCCTGGGTTCGATTCCCAGCCTCCCCAATTTTTGAAAAATATCATCAAATTTGAAAAAATATTCATGAATTCAAAAAGTGCCCTTGAAAAAACATTTATGATTATGTCGAAATACAATCGAGAAATGAAGGCTACAATTTAAATATAATTAATCTTAGCTAGCTATCTGTTCACAATCTTCTTGCCCTTCTTTTTCGCAAATGGAGTTCTTCTCTTGAACGGACGTCCTTTAGGTAGGGTGGTCCTGCTTCTTCTTGTGGTGTATGTGTTGGGGAACGTAGTATTTTAAAATTTTCCTACGATCACGCAAGATCTATCTACCAGATGCATAGCAACGAGAGGGGAGAGTGTGTCTACGTACCCTCGTAGACCGGGAGCGGAAGCGTCAAGTGACGCGGTTGATGTTGTCGAACTTCTTCGCGATCCAACCGATCAAGCACCGAACGTACGGCACCTCCGCGTTCAGCACACGTTCAGCTTGATGACGTCCCACGAGCTCTTGATCCAGTTGAGCTTCACGGGAGAGTTTCGTCAGCACGACGGCGTGGTGACGGATATGATGTGTTCACCGGCGCAGGGCTTCGCCTAAGCTCCGCGACGGTATGACCGAGGTGTGATTCTGTGGAGGGGGGGGGGGCACCGCACACGGCTAAAACAATTCAACTTGTGTGTCTTTGGGTGCCCCCCTGCCCCCGTATATAAAGGAGCAGGGGAGAGAGGCCGGCCGGCCCTTCCTGGTGCGGCTAGGGAAGGAGTCCTACTAGGAATAGGATTGCAATCCTATTCCTAGTAGGATTCACCGAAAGGAAGAAGGGGGAAAGGAATAGGAGAGGTGGCGCCCCCCCAATCCTAGTCCAACTAGGAACCCTAGGTGGGGGCGCCGGCCAGCCCTATGGGCTGCCCCTCTCTTTCCCTTTAGGCCCACTATGGACCATCCCCTCTCGTAGGGGGTTCCGGTAACCCCCTCCGGCATTCCCGATAAATCCGAAACTTTTCCGGTATACTTCCGGTGTCCGAATATAGCCGTCCAATATATCAATCTTTATGTCTCGGAATTCCGAGACTCCTCGTCATGTCCGTGATCTCATCCGGGACTCCGAACTACCTTCGGTACATCAATACTCAAAAACTCATAATACCGATCGTCATCAAACGTTAAGCGTGCGGACCCTACGGGTTCGAGAACTATGTAGACATGACCGAGACTCATGTCCGGTCAATAACCAATAGCGGAACCTGGATGTTCATATTGGCTCCTACATATTCTACGAAGATCTTTTATCGGTCAGAACCGCATAACAACATACGTTGTTCCTTTTGTCAAACGGTATGTTACTTGCCCGAGATTCGATCGTCGGTATCTTTATACCTAGTTCAATCTCGTTACCGGCAAGTCTCTTTACTCGTTCCGTAACACATAATCTCGTGACTAACTCATTAGTCTTTTGCTTGCAAGGCTTATTATGATGTGTGTTACCGAGAGGGCCCAGAGATACCTCTCCGACACTCGGAGTGACAAATCCTAATCTTGATCTATGCCAACACCACGAATACTTTCGGAGACACCTGTAGAGCATCTTTATGATCACCCAGTTACGTTGTGACGTTTGATAGCACACAAGGTGTTCCTACGATATTCGGGAGTTGCATAATCTCATAGTCATAGGAACATGTATAAGTCATGAAGAAAGCAATAGCAGTTAAACTAAACGATCATAGTGCTATGCTAACGGATGGGTCTTGTCCATCACATCATTCTCCTAATGATGTGATCCCGTTGATCAAATGACAACTCATGTCTATGGCTAGGAAACATAACCATCTTTGATCAATGAGCTAGTCTAGTAGAGGCATACCAGGGACATACTGTTTTGTCTATGTATCCACACATGTACTAAGTTTCCGGTTAATACAATTCTAGCATGAATAAAAGACATTTATCATGATATAAGGAAATACAAATAACATCTTTATTATTGCCTCTAGGGCATATTTCCTTCAGTATGGCACTTCATCGTCATCGTCATGTTCCATCTTCGGGTCGCCGTACTTGTCGAAGTCTTGCTCATTGGCGACTCCATCCATTCCGATGATCTTCCTTTTGCCTTTCCTCACGACAACACGACTGGGTTTTGACGGGTCGGTGATGAAGAAGCATTGGTCCACTTGGGAAGCCAGTACCCATGGCTCATTTTTCGCGGTGACGTTTGCGCCCGCGGTCTTGGATTTGGCTTCGGGTATAACCATGGTGGTGAAATACCGGCCTTCTTTTAGGACGCTCTTGGCCCATCTGACACGGAACATCGGGACCTTCTCTCCAGCGTAGCTCAGCTCCCAGATCGCTTCGATCCTTCCGAAGTATCTTTCCTTGTCGTTACCGGTGTAGGATTCCATCGTTACCCTAGAGTTTTGATAACCATCGCTCTTCATGTCCTTGTCCTCGGTGTAGAACGTGTACCCGTTGATATCGTACGCCTCATAGGTCATCAGGTTATGCTCGGCGCCCTGTGACAAGGCGAATATGAGATTTTCTTCTGCGGAAAAATCCTCATGTAAAGGGTACGACAAAAGCTTCTCCTTGAACCAACGCGTGAAACATGAGTTGTGCTCTTTGATTATATCTCCGTCCGTCCTCTGTTGTCCTCGGTCATTGTACGTCTTCTCAATAAAGGTTTTGTGCTCTACCACCCAAGGATCGACCACGTCTATGTGTTGTAGCGCGACTAGGTTTGCTCTTTCAAAGTCGGCGAGTTGACCCTCGAAGTCGACATGCATTTCGCGGCGACCCTCGCGGTGACCCCATCCAGCGAGCCTGCCGAGGTGCCTGTTGACGGGCAGACCAACGGGGTTCTCGATGCCTAGATAATTCGTGCAGTAGGAGATGCACTCTTCGGTCAGAAATCCCCTGGCTATGCTTCCCTCTGGACGTGACATGTTGCGAACGTATCCTTTGATGACACCATTCATCCTTTCGACCGGCATCATGCTGTGCAGGAACGTCGGCCCGAGTTGGATGATATCCTCCACAATATGGACCAGCAGATGCACCATAACGTCGAAGAATGCGGGTGGGAAGTACATCTCAAGCTTGCATAGTATCAACACGATCTCTTCCTGTAGCCTTCTGAGTTGCCTCACGCCAACCGACTTCCGAAAGATGATGTCGAAAAAGTTGCATAGGCAAAATAGCGTCTCACGGACGTGCGCGTCCATGATCCCACGGATTGCAACTGGAAGTATGTGCGTGATCAGCATGTGACAGTCGTGAGACTTCATCCCGCCGAACTTCCGCTTCACTGGGTCTAGGTATCTGCTTATCTTCCCCGCGTAACCGTAAGGAAGTTTTACTCCTACGAGGCAGGTGAAAAACTGCTCGATCTCCTCCTGACTTAGAGTGAAGCACGCGGGAGGGTAGTCATTTCCGGTCTTCTTGGCCTTTTTGCCTTTGCGATGACTTTCCGTGTCCTCCTTCGCCTCATCATCATCATCATAATCATCATCATTAGCGTGAAGCTCCTGCCTGATGCCCATTGATTTCAAGTCTGCCCTTGCTTTCGGCTCATCTTTGGTCCTCTCTGGCATGTTGAGCAGGGTACCAAGCAGACTCTCGCACACGTTCTTCGTGATATGCATGACATCAAGGCTATGAGGCACACGGTGGATCTTCCAGTACGGCAAGTCCCAGAAAACAGACCTCGTTTTCTATACCTTCAGTAGCGGCTCTGGCGCCTTTCGCTTCTTTCCCGGCTCTGGCGCCTGTTGCTTCTTTCCCGGTAGTGGGCAATCTTTCCAATTTTTCAACAGCTCATCTATTTCCTCGCCGCTCCTTGTACGCGGGCGACTTCGGGGTTCGGTTTCACCATCGAACAGATCCTTGTGTTTTCTCCACGGGTCATCTTCGCGAAGCCACCTTCGATGTCCCATGAACACGGTTTTCGAAGACCCGGGATCTCTATCTAGCTGGCGATACGTTGTGTCATCCATGCACCTGACGCATCCAGAAAATCCGTGGACCACCTGCCCCGCGACATATCCGTAACCGAGATAGTCGTGCACCGTCATGAGCAGTGCGACTTTCATAGGGAAATATTATTTCTCTGCGGCGTCCCATGTATTGGCTGGCGTTTTTCACAGCGTGTCTAGCTCCTCTTTCAGCAGCCCCAGATATAGATTGATGTCGTTCCCTGGTTGTTTCGGCCCTTCAATTAGCATACTCATGTGAATGTACTTCCTCTTCATGCACAACCAGGGGGGAAGGTTGTACATCCACACAAACACAGGCCAGGTGCTATGTGTGCTTCTCTGGCTGCCAAACGGATTGACTCCATCGGTGCTCGCGCACAGGATAATGTTCCTTGGATCGTTCCCAAATTCTAGGTCTTCGAAGTTCAACGCTTGCCACTGGCTCGCATCCTTAGGGAGACTCAGCATCTTGTCTTTTTTATTTATCTCCGGATCATTTCCGTCATCTTCTCGCTTCTTCTCCTCCCTATCCGCATGCCAACTGAGGAGCTTTGCTACCTTAGGGTCCGCGAAATACCGCTGCAGACGAGGAGTGACCGGAAAGTACCACACCACTTTTCGAGGAGCTTTCTTCCGCTTCTTGTATCGAGTGACGCCGCACACCGGACATATGGTAGACTCCGCGTGCTCGTCCCGATAAATGATGCAATTGTTCATGCACACATGGTATTTCACGTGCGGTAAATCCAGAGGACACGCGATTTTCTTCGCCTCCTCGAAACTGGTCGGGCACTTGTTCCCCTTGGGAAGACATTCGTGCCAGAATGACATGTTCTCGTCGAAGCATGCGTCGGTAATTTTGTGTTTTACCTTCATCTCCAGAGCCATGAGCGTTACTTTCAGGCGGGTATCCTCGGGCATGCATCCTTCATACAATGGAGTAACCACGTCTATCTCCAGTTGATACAACTTGGCTTTCTCTCGGGTGGCAGCTCTTGCGTTATCCGTCTGCTTGAGAAGCAGCTCTTGAATACGAGGGTCCTACACCCAGCCTCCATCGTCGTCTGCTCCGGCATCTTCATCTAGATCATGATCATGCCCTTCGTCTTGATCTTCCTCATCATCATGTCCGACATCTTCTACATGATGACTGTGTACAACATCACCGTCGTGATCATGTCCTGGAGATTCTTCGTCTTCTCGCCCGCCCTCGCCGCGGTGGTTGTCATGCTGCCCTTCCTCATTTCTTGCATGGCCATGGACGACTTCATAGTCATCTTCATCACCTTGCGACCGATAGCCATCCATGAAACCACGCAAGAGTAGGTGGTCCCGCACCTGCCCGGAATACGGGTCCGCAATAAGGCTCTTCAGCTTGCATCTTCGACACTGACATATTATCTCCCTCTCGTTCTTTTGAAGCATCTCGGCCTTCGCGGAGCTCAAAAACCTATTCACGATGCCTACGGTCATCGTGCGGACCATGGTCGCCTGCGGGGTAGAGCAAAATGATATTTTAGAATCAAGAAAAAATTTGGCATGAATTTCCCTAAAAATAGGACCAAAAAGAATGCATAGTGCCAAAATTCTCGCCGAAACGGAAATGAATCAACATTTCGACAAAATATTGGCAACTATCGCATTTCAAATACCGGTTTCTGCAAACACAAACATATATGCAACACCACAAACATATGCAACACCACAAACATACATAGATCTAGCTAGGCCATAAAAAGTGCATGTGCACGGTTGTTGGAGCTCGAGGGAGAAAAAATGATCTACAACATAAAGATAGCTTTCCCCCCTTACTTACCTATTAAAAAAAGGTAATTTAACCACTTAATTTTAATGAATCTATCGTGCAAATGAGGTGAGGAGGAGGAGGCAGCCGACACAAGCTTGGAGGAGAAGGTGGAGAGAATGAAGTGGGGAAAGTGAGTGTGTAGGTGTGGCTGTCCAAAATATCTAGCTGGTCTCACTTTACTAATGGCGCACCAGTCATCAATGCGCCATTAGTAACCAGTGTTACTAATGGCGCATTTATGGCTGATGCGCCATTAATAGTTTTGCAAAAAAAATTAATGATGGCGCCCTGAGTTGGAGGTGCGCCATTACTAGTTAAACTATTAACGGCGCACTGCGCCACCATGCGCCATTAGTATGTGTGTAAAAAAAAAGGTTGTTACTAATGGCGCACGGAATATCTGGTGTGCCATTAGTATTTGGACACTAATGGCGTACCGACACATGGTGCGCCATTAGTATATAGTAATGGCGCACCGCATGTCTGGTGCGCCATTAGTGTCCATCCCATCTATAGCCCTTTTCCTAGTAGTGGATGAGAGAAACTCTAATGAGGAATGTGGATGCAAAGTCATGTGGAGAAGAAAGTGGCAGGTTCGATGATGCTTAGGACTAGTGTTTTCAGAGCAACCTTGATTCCGACTTGCTACATGACCATAAAATTCATTTTTAACTGAGCAGCCGTTGTCTAGGGATGTTCTTGCAAGAGCTACCAAGATCACTACAGCTCCCAACTCCAGTAGCATCACTATAGTCTCTGTAAAGACGACAAATCAAGACACTAGATTGCCAGTGGTATTCAGCTCATTTTGCCTTGACCCATTTGTCTCTCATGTTTTTGTTTTCCTCCAATATTTTAGATGTTTTGAAGCTAAATATGTAATCAAATCTGAATTTGCGCATACATAAATTGCTCCCAAAACGCTGACTAATAGAAAATTACCATGACTGCCACTGTCAAATTGTGATGTCCTGTTATTGGTGGTTGAGGATTCACATATGGGAGGGGGTAATTTGGGATTGGGGGATGAGAAGAATGCAGGAATAGGGTGAGATGCAGAACACAGTATGTGACAACTCAAGCAATTCTAATTTGATCGATATGGTGAGATGCACTTGCCCCTTTTGATCACACATGCACTCTCTTACAAGTGGGACCCTCAGGTCCATAGACCCAGTTCATTATACGTTATCCCTCTCTGGTTGCGACCATTCGTCATCAGTATCCCTGCGCTCCTCATTCACCTTGACTAGGATCTCGTCGACCGTGGTGGCCATGGTAGAGGACACGGGCGTGACACAAACATTGCTAAGTTCGGTTTCCTCAAATTGTCATTTTATACATTATCGTGTCCAGAAGACACAATTAGACATTTGGTAATATTTTTTTCTACATATTGTATGGTAGGTGTTCTCGTGAGAGCTACAATAGTCAATGAGGTTCCTAGTTCCAGTTCCATCGGCATACCCTATCAAATGGTAAACCTACTTCAAGTGGACTAAGCAAGATGGAACAATGTTGGTGGTTTTCAACTCCTTTACCCTTCAAATTTTTGACTCTCACATTATTGTTTTCCACCAATACCTTACATGGATAAAGCTAAAGGCCTAAGAAAATATGAATACATATCACACTCACTTTGACATCCAAAGGCAAGGGTATATATAAGACTTCTACGCATCTCTAATCTCATTAGCTCTCTAATTATGAAGCAAAAATATTATGAGCATGTGATATGTGTTGCCAAGGCCATCCAGGAATCGTTTACTAGGTCATTTTATTATGAGTGGACTACAGAATGATGTGACCATTCTACTTGCATGTTTAGTTTCCAATGTCTTCGGAGGGAAATATCTTATGCGATTGAAAGGAACTCACAATAAAAAAATGTAGAGTGGTTTGTAAATGCATTTGCAAACAAGTTAATCATTAATGCTTCAGAGTAACCAACCTTCATGGAGTAGAACATAGTAAGCTTGTTATGCTAGTTTCGCACACTTCAACCACATGAATTGAAGTAAAGACAGAGGGTTGTCCATGTCCATTGCTTGCATCATGAAAGATGAGTGAAATGGAAATTGAGTGATTTTTAAGCTCAGTTTTTTGCTGCCTTTCAAGATCAGCATCTCATAGCAAAGAACACTAGTAGAAATATGACTTTTAGTACCGGTTCCACATGTGGTTCCAACCGATACTAAAGGGGGGGGGTCTTTAGTACCGGTTGGGGCCACCAACACGTACTAAAGGCCATCACCCCTTTAGTACCGGTTGGAGCCACCAATCGGTACTATATGTCACAAATGAATCGGGACTAATGCATAGCCGTTCGAACCGGGACTTATGATACCAATAGTGCCGGTTCATTTACAAACCGGGACTAATGTGTCTCACGTAAAGTAGTTTTTCTACTAGTGGAAGCCTAGAAGAAAACATTGGGGGAAGAGATGCATGAAAGCCATCTCGAAGAATTCAGGAAAGCCAGTCCAAGAGGAACCTAGACGAAATCCTTGACGAAGTGAGGCACAAAGCGGTAAGAAGTACTAATAGTAAGTGCTACTGTTGTATAAAATCCACATCAATGTTAACATCACCATGGCCTCAGAAAAAAAAGGAATTTACCCAATTTGTGGCACAATTTAGCAAAGTTTCCGGGTCCCTTCAAAGATCAACATATCATAGCAAAGAAAACATTGGAGAAAAAGTGAGGCACAAAGGGACATATTGGTAAGTGACTGTTGTTGTACAAAAAGCATGGGTTGCAAAAAGGCACATCCTTACAATCCTGAATAAATCTATACCTTATATAAATATGGTTACGGCTCATTTGCCAACTTAGGACCCATTTGTAGCATGGAGATTCCACACTGTGTTTGCATGCATTTCACAGGAAACAGTTCATTTGGTATGTACTCCCTACGTCCCGAAAAACATGTCGCGCTGGCGTTTTTGCAATTTAGTCCTCATCGTTTTCCCGACCAAACACGCGGTCCTCGTCGTTCTCCTCAGTCCTCACTCATCTGACGCCGGCAGATTTGCTCGCCTCCTCCCTCCCCACGCCCCTGTTGCCTTTGCTCCCCCTCCCCCCGCCGCTCCACTCCGCCGCCGCATCCTTGCTCCCCCACGCCCCCGCCGCTCCACTCCGCCGCCGCCTTGCTTCCGCCCCGCCGCCCCATGCCGCTGCCTCATTTCCCTGCGTCCGCCGCCCGCAGAGGAACACGAAGATCCCGTTTTTTGGAGACGACCGCCCAACGCCCAATGCTCGCTCTCCTTCCGCATGTGCCCGTCGTCAACTACCTCCTCGGCATCGACCACGAAGCTAGCACCCTCCATGGACGTTTTTGACCTGAGCAGTGGGAAGCACGTGTGCCCCTTTTCCACTTCCAAGATGGAGCACTACGCGGCTTCACCGACATCGATTACATCTCGCCGGAGCACTACGCGGCTGCACCAAGGAGCCCGCCGGAGTCAAAGGTCTCATTTTCCCCCTTCTCCTCCCTTTGGTCTCTTGCAATTTCTTTTTCATCTTCTTCGATTGGTCTACCTGAAATGGAACAGAGCTAAACAGAGCAAGCTATAGTTGCATTCTGGCGTTCGTGGTGAGGGACACGCCATCAGGTTGAGAGTATCTCTATTCTCTAGGAGAGCCTGTGCCATGTTAAACCTCCACTTTCAGAGTTGTTGTTTTTAGTTAACTGAAATTACACCAAAAAAATTCAGTTAAAAGATGTCCTCTTGCACTGAACCGAACTAAAACTGATGGTAAAACGAAAATAAATGTAGCTTAGTCATGCTATCAAAATCTTTGCTCTAACCACTTCTACTCATAATTGTTTGAAACATTATTCACTGTAGTCTCAGTTAACTGAATTTTCTGAAGCCATTTTCTTGCTCAAAAGTTGACAGAAAACTGTTTGAAACAAATTTTGACACAAGTTAACTGAAACAAATTTAGAAATGATAGTTCTCCTGTGATTTAGATTCAGTAAACATGACAGTAGTATTTCAGTTAACTTAATTTGAAAGGTCTTGTGCACTGATTTTTTTACACAGTAGATCAGTTAGAATAATTATGGAGTAATTATGAACAGATGCTGATTGCTTGTGTCTTGTGCACTGAAGCAATATTTGACTGAGTGTTTCGGTGCCAAGTCCCAAAGTCCCATCTGTTAAATTCAGTTAACATGTTTAACACTTGGTAAATTTAGTTAACTGAATCTGAATTGCTTTTTCTTCTTCTTAATGCACTTCTTGTGGTATGATTGTTTCGGAGGGATGGGGCTGAAATTGTGACCTGTTGTGCAGTCGAGCAGTGAAAGAATATGCAGCAAACATTTCTCTTCTGCTCGGCTTTGGAGGGCTATTTTGGGCCTTTGCAGAAGCAGGGGACGTCAGGTTCATCGCTTTGGTGCTATCTGCAATCCTTTGTGGTTATGTTTACCAGGTAAAATATGCTGCCCCCTTTTTAGGGAACCTTTGTGTTTCTCTGTCTACTGAATGTTAGTGAATGCGTACTCTTGTAAACTGAGATGTGCTTTTTGTAAAGTGTGATGTCAACTTGTGAATTTTAGTGAGGCTGGGCTGGAGTACTCCAGAATGATCCTCCTTGCATGTTGGGCTCCTCTCATTCTTTCCCCCAATTCAGTATTGTTGTGTAGAAATTGATTCAAAAATTCAGTACTCCTAGGCCAAGAGAGAGATTATGTTAAAAATTCAGTTAAGCAGGCATGGTACTCTTATTTTGAGTTGGAAAATCAAAATAAGTGAATGGATACTGCTTGAGTTGGAAAATCAGTGTAAATCTATTGTAAAAAATTCATTGCTCCTAGGCTAAGAGAGAGATTGAAATTGAGTACTCCTAGGCCAAGAGAGATTATGTTAAAAATTCAGTTAAGCATGCATGGTACTCTTATGTTGGAGTAAAACAAATCAGTTTAAAAGTTAGTTAAAAGTCAAGTTTTGGAGCTTGGCTCCTGATCAGACTATAAAGTGTACTGCAAGCTTATTGCTAGCAAGTTTAAAATTCAGTAAACACATGATTCAGTGCACACTTAATACACATGATCTGCTTGTGCTTGTGACTGACTTGGACACATGATTCAGACACACATGACATTTTCAATCATGAGTAAATTAGAAACTAATCTCAGCTTGAGTATTGATCTTGTGCATTTTCCTTTCTTTCAGTGAACTAGTCTCAGCTTGAGTCCTTGAGTAAGACCTTGCTTGTCACTAACCTTAAATATATACTGATTGTGACATTAGCATGCCTCATTGAAATAAATCCAAAAAAATTAAATTAATTCAAATAACTAAAATTAATCCAAATCAATTCAAATTCCAAATAACCCAAATTCCAATAAATTCCAACAAGGAGTTTATATACAAGGATTAGACAAGGCATACACAAGGGCATGACATAAGGTCCTCTTTGTCCCCTCTTGACACAAGATTACACATGACATAAGGGCATCTTTATCCCCTCTTGACACAAGATTACACAAGACATACGCAAGGAGCACTTGGTATCAACAACTACCTGACTACTTCTTCACTGGCCACTTCTTCACTTACCTTCTCTTTCTTTTTCCTTCCGTTGCTAATTCTTCCCTTCCCTTTACTTTTCTTTCTTTTCTCTTTTAGAACTAATTATTTCCTTTCATTTTCTTTTCCTATTGCAATTTCCATTTCTTCTATAATGGCCCTGGTATCAACAACTACCTGACTGTCACAATATACTCTTATTATTTCCCTGCCAGCATTCTGAATACGATCCTTGTGCAAGTGTGTCAACTTAAACTGATTTCCTCCTTTGTCTTTCATAATTCAAACATAACTGCTTCTAATGTAATAAAACTTCTATGCAACTTATGGGGGTCATAGTTCTCGAATTCCTCTTCCACACCATGTACCAGTTCCTGAATGTTTATAGGAGACCTGCAGTCAGTTAGAGACTGGAGAGAGCAATGGAAGCAGAGGTCTAAACAATTGAACTCGGGGCTATTTGGGGGCTGTTGTAGCAACCGGATGTCAAGATCAGTTTGTTGCATAGCTTCTCGAAAAGCTACATCATTGGGAAGGACATGAGGCCTCGCATTATCCTGTTGGATGAATATTGTTGCTCCCTCATCATCGTCAGGCCATTTATCTTGAATTGCTTGCCGGGATAACCTTATTGATGAGATAATCTCTGCACACAGGCCTGGTTACTTTCACTGATGTCAACACTTTTGCTCCCTTTGCTCTGTTCTGACTTGTCCGCACCGCCTCAGTCTCTTCGATGAATGCCCAAGTGCCGATCTTCCCATCAAATATTAGCTCCCCCTCATTGTTATATCGAGGCTTGGCCACTGCTGTTAGGAACATCACCTTCCCAATGCTGTGAGTGTTTGATAGGGTGCGCTGGGGTTCAGGTTCTCCTGGGAGTACATAGTAACTATTCTTCAGTCTCGTCATGTCAAACCACTTTTCATCAATGTGAACCATGTTGGTCATTGGTTTGAACATAGCCCGAGAAGTTGAGATCGAATTGTCATCAAGCATGGACATACAGAATTTCAGTCTCGCAAGCTTGTTCTCTGGCTTGAGATGAGGCTTCACAGTGCTTGTGATGCGGTTGAGCTCATTCAACTGGAACCTCTTATGTAGGGTCAATCGAGCGACACCTAGAGACCGTGCCAGAGATCGAATTGTCCTTCTTTATTCAATGGGATTGTTGAGGTCCTCGCTAGATCCAGCTCCTTTCTCTTTCGGCCAGATCTTCCTGGCTTCTTGCTTGAGACATCTACTTCTTTGCCATCGGCAATTTGCTTTTTGGCATCTTCCCAGATTCTTTCAACAGATCGTACATTTATGTCCAACGGGTTTGAGACTAGCAGCTTGTCGTCTGGTTGAATAGACCCATCTCTAAGCTCGATTACCAACAAGGCGAAGTAGACACCATGCCTCTCCTTATCTGACAATTCTCTTCTCTTCTGTTGAAGTATCCAATTCATAACTTCATCGTCTTCCTCTTGAGCTTCATCCTCTTTCCCTTCATCTTCTTCAGGCATCCAATTCATAGCTTCATCGTCTTCCTCTTGAGGCATCTAGTTCAAATCCATAGCTCCATTATCTGCCACTTGAGGTTCCTCCTCTTTAGGGATCCAATTCAAATTAATACCATCATCGTCTTCCTCTTGAGGCATCAAGTTCAAATCAATGGTTTCATGTTCTTCCCTTTGAGGCATCAAGTTCAAATCCATAGCTATGTTTCCTGCCATCAATGACAAAAGATGAGTACACCATGGTAACATAACAAGAATATACACACACAAAATGAGTATGCAAGTCAAAAAAGAAATGCATTTGCACTAGTCAAACAAGAAATGCATTTGCACTAGTCAAACAAGAATACGTACACACAAAGTTATTACTGGAGCCACCATACAAACCATATAGATGTCCAGATTAAACAAAAAGTATCATGTTCAAGCCAAATTTTGAAGATTGCAAATGACCATGACCAAGATCAGCAGCAATTTTGAAAGCATAATTCAGTAAACAAAATTATGCCAGTCCTGTCATTTAAATTCCAATAATTTTAATAAATCCAAATAAATCAAATAATTTTGAGTTGAATATACAGTGCATCTAATGTACTTAATGTGTGTGTGTGTGTGCTGTCTAGATGCTAGCCAAAATGACAAGATGTTAAAAAGTCATCATGACATTAACAAAATATAGGTAGCATTCAGCAAAAATGTTCACTCGTTTTAAAACTGTTCATGGTTTTGAAATGTTCCTAATATGTAAACAATTCTTGGCCGTGCCTCTGGAGGATCTGAATTTTGATTGAGCCTGACATACAGCTTGTGATACATTTTCTTGATTGAGCCTGATCTGAATTTTGATTGTGCCTCTGGATGATACTTGGTTGTGTTATATAAACTGCAGGTTTCAAGGATCCTATTCCTATCACCTGGCTACAGAGTAAAGATCCATATGGATATGTAACAACAAAGCCAGGATCCTATTCCCATCACCTGGCTATAGAGTAAAGATCCATATGGATATTTAACAACAACAGGATTACTATCACTCAAGCATACTTATGGACAGTGTAACCTATATGACCATCTGAAGTGTCTCTGGTTGCATATAAGGTATCTTGTGAGTGGAAACACAGGTTGCTAATGTTGTTGACTCAGTTGATGGTAACTAGACTCTCTTTTATTACCAACTAGTATAAAGAAAACTCTGCTCATGTGTTCACTACTGTGCATGATTGATGTCTAATGACACTGTATTTTCAAGATAGCAGCATTGGTTTGACGTTTTCAACAAAGCTGTGTACCGAATGTTTGATCTGTATATAAATTTGTTTCTGTATATGCATCATACCTAATAAAATCCTGACATGTTTATTTGTTGAAGATGATGCAGTAGATGAGCCAATACAGATTCCTAGAATGGATGCGAAGCTGGCAGAGGATATTGTTCGCAAGTGGCAGAGCATCAAATCCAAGGCCTTGGGATCAGATCATTCTGTGGAATCATTGCAAGAGGTGAGGTTCAAAACTTTGGCCGGCTGGCCTCTGTTGCTGGTCCTGTGTTTCCACTCACAAGATACCTTATATGCAACCAGAGACACTTCAGATGGTCATATAGGTTACACTGTCCATAAGTATGCTTGAGTGATAGTAATCCTGCTCGTGCAAACTAGGTGATCATTTTCTTTTTAAATGCTAGGAAAAGGGGAGGTGTTCACCATACTATAGAGAGCAGAAAGATTGATGGCTAGGGAAATTCATGGAGAAAAGAATTGACTGACTGAATATCTACTGGTTTCTTCAGTTAACATTGACTGACTGAATATCTACTGAGTTTTTCAGTTAACTCATGGAGCAAATCCTTACTGTACCTTCTTCCTGATGAATGTAGCTCTGGTGGCAGAATTGGATGCAGACGAGCAGCAGCAGTACGGGCAGCAGCAGTACGGGTAGGAGCTCCACCGGCGGCACGGGACAAGCAGTCGCACGGGCGCGCGGGCAGGGGAGAAGGAGCAGCACGGGCTTGCGCGGGAGACTGAGGAAGACACGCGGGAGATTGAGGATCACACGCGCGAGCTCCCGGTCCACCGGATCATGGAGGCAGGCTCCGGCGACGCCGGTAGGGGATCGCGGCGGCGCACGCGTGGGAGCTCCAGCAGGATGCGCGGGAGCACGATGGAGGACACACGCGATCTTGAGGAGGATGCACCGGGGTTCCAGGAGGGACGCGCGCGGCAGGAGATTCCGGCGAAGCCCACAAGCGGCGGGAGGGGACCGCGGCGGCGCAGGTCTGGGCTGCGGCGGCGGAAGAGGTAATTGGCGACGACGGCGAGAGCAGGTACTTGGCTACGGCGAAGGAGCTCAGCTGGGATCGCCGGCCCCTGGCGAATCACGCAGCTGGGCGGCGCCGGCCCGGCCCCTGGCGACGGGCAGGCGAGGGGCGGAGGAAGAAGACGGGGCGGAGGAAGAAGACGGGGTGGAGGGATTCGTTTGAAGCGCTTTTGAAACCATCAGTTTTTTTTTGCAAAAATACCAGTGAACTACGCCCGCGACATGTTTTTCGGGACGGAGGGAGTATAACTTTCTAGTATTTCATTGTCATTACTATTCAGCATTAATCAGATCATGACCATAATACCTCTCGAAAAAGAAAAGAAAAAGTAAATACACCATACTGATTTATCCAAATGAATGCAGAATGCAGGAACCAATAAAACAAATTCCGACTACTTTTGCTCCCCGAGCAGGACACTTGTGAAGTCTTCAAAAGAAGCTAAAACTGCTAAAAAATTGACCGAAAGGTGTTTATCAATCTGTTAACACGCGAACAAGTAAGGCAGTGGACGATTTGAACCGTCTTTATGTGACCAGACCCAATCAAATCGCGGAGGTGGAACCACATGTCAAAGAGGTGATAACCTTAACCTCGTCTTCTCCGGTAAAGATAGTAGCATCTCCTTGTACTTCCGGCGGTTCAATAACATAAGAATATCGCAACGCACTTTATTGCTACCTAGTATAATAAAATGGTTGTATGCATCACTTGATGCAAAGGCCGGAGATAATCCTCCTTTCCAAAAAAAAAAATTTGTTTGCCATATGTTCAACATCTACATCTTTTTATTTCTTTTTTTTATCGAGTGCGATAAAAAATCATGTCAAAGACGCCAAGGTCCAAACACTGTGCATGCCATACCACTTCCCATGGATCGAGGCTTTTGACTCGAAAATGCAATGCAAGCAAAAACATGGCCATGTCGTGAACCTGCACGTTTCTGACCTGACAATGGCACTACTGGACACCTAAACGATGCCAAGCTCACATGTTTATTGAATCTGAAAGAAAGCTGACATGAAGCAAAACAGACCTAGCACTTTTCACATCGAGTGCAGGCCTCTTGCGGATGGATGGTGTCGCACACGCCGGCTACAGGAACGGTGTCACCATGCTTGGGGCACCCTTGCAGAGATCGCAGCAGACCGCCTTGCATTGTTCGCCTTCGTCGCCTTACTAACCAAAAGTGTGCCATCTTAGAGGCGGGTGTTGCGGAGCATAGTCCATCGCACGGTTGCCGCGGACCTGGTGTTTGCGCGCTGAGTTTTTATGCTCCTGGGCGGCAGCCAAGGTGTGGAAAATGGAAAATCATCACCGTGAGCCCGTCCGGCGTCTGAACAGCTTGGGCGGCTTCCAACTCTGGTGTGTTTGCCGGGTCATATGATGGCATAGGCATGTGCTCCGGCTCAACAATAGGAGTGATGGGACATATGCACTCATACCATTAAAGAGCGAGAGTCGGAGAAGATTTATGCGCGAGTGGATACATGTATTTGTTTTTCTCCAATATTTTAGAGAGGCCAAAGCTGGATACAGAGAAGCGACTTTAAAACGATATCACGCTCACTTTGGCATTCCAAGACAGTGGACTATATATAGGACTTAAATACATCTCTTGTCTTTGTTAGCTCTTTTTGAAGAAAGAAGTGAGCACGGGAAATGTGTTGAGCAAGCCATTCAAGAACTGTTTATAACGTGACTGGACTGCAGAATTATGTGGCCATCCTACTTGCATGTTTAGTTTCTTGACAAAAACTAAGTGCAAGGAAATATTGTATTTGGTTGGAGGAAGTTGCATTAAATGAATGGCGAGAAGTTTGCAAACGAGTAAGCAATCGAATTGTTGAGTTTAATTAACCCATGCGTTAATTATGGAGAATCTCCACTATCCCTAATCGCCATGTACGAGGGACGCGACTGTTCCCTCGTGTCTCTCCGGACCATCGCGTCTGTTGGATGCATCCCCTCGGGGCTATATATACTTGTACTCAATCATCAATAAAGACAACCTTTCACTTTACATTCCTGTTGATGGTCTCTCTAGTTTTGAGTGAATTGCAGAAAACCACCACATTGAAGCGTAGGTTTGCAGAAAACACTGTTCTACGAATTTGTGCCAGAAAACACTGATTTTGAGCTTAATCTTCTGCAGAAAGCACTGACCCTTTGCTTTGGGCATTTTAACCTCAATTATGACATGTGGGGCCCATTTTTTATAACGTGGTGTGACGGTTCGGGTAGACGCCGTTAGATATTTTGTTTTGCCCAAAAACTCCCTGAACAAACAAAACAGCCAATCCACCCCTCTCCCATGTCCGTGCTCACACGCCCAGCCGCCGGCAGCCACTGCCCACTGCCCACGCCGCTGGCAGGCCTGCTCACGACACTGCCCCTCCTCTCCTTCGGTCGACCCGTGGGCCTCGGCCATGGCCGCCGACCTCGACCTAGACTAGGCCGTGGCCATGGCAGGCGCGAGGCAGAGCTGCCGCTGGCCTCTTCCTCCTCACCGCGGGCCAGGCGCGGGCGGAACTCCTCCTCGAGGCACGCCATAGCGACCTGCAGTGCGGGCCGGCCTCGCAGAGGGCGCCGCCTCGGACGTGGGCATGTGGACCGGCGCTGGCCAGGCGCGGACCGCAAGGAGGTGGAGGGAGCGGGCGAGGCCGGTGAGGAGCGGCGCAGGCACGGCAGTCGGGCACGAGCAGCAGCAGTGGCAGCGCATGCAGTGGCTGGCGGCAGAGCACAGTCGAGCGGGGCGTGCAGCACGCCACTGTGTTAGACAGTCCAGCCGCTCGCCGCCGGAAACCGTCAGATCTGGCGGTCGTAATCGACCTCGTAGCCCACCTGCGCCGAGCTCCGCCACGGCCATGTCATTCGTGAGCAAGGCGAGCTCCGTCCAGCGCGTACTGTCTCGCGCAAGAAGAGTTCCTGCGGTGAGCACGTACGTGGCCAGCGGGGCGGCTGGCTTTCGGTGCCTGCCCGACGAGATGGGCTAGCTTAGGTAGTTGATTGTTTTTTTCTATAATGAATGAAGGGTGTCTTTGCAAAATATCAAGGATTGTTTTGTAAATTTGGAATTATACGTTATCTAACGCCAGATGTGCTGAACGGTTTTGCCATGTCAGCAAATATGGGACCCACTTGTCACAATTGTGCTTAAAACAGCCTAAGACGCCAATCAATGTTTCTTGCAAAAGATTAAGCTCAAAATCAGTGTTTTCTGACAGAAATTCGTAGAATAGTGTTTTCTGCAAACCTCCGCTTCAATATGGTGGTTTTTTGCAATTCACTTCTCTAATTTTACTGTCTTACACGTTATCAGCACTGCTCTCCAGCGAGAGCGATTCCGACCAGAAGAACAGGCAAAAGGCTGTACGAACGACGAGCGAGGCGGCCAACTCTAGTGCCCGACGACCGCCGTGGCTCCCGACTCCGCGCCCCGCCAGCCCGGCCTCCGCTCCCTGAGTGACTCCGGCGAACAGATCGAGATCCAAATCGATCGCCAACGGTGAAACCTGGAGAGCCTCTGCGTCGCATCCGCCCACCGTCGTTGGCGCAGAGCGGAGGTGGCCACACTAGAAGAACGGACGAATAGCAGCGTCCTTGGCGCAGAGCGGAGGCAACTTCAGCGATTTTCAACTCGAACGAACTCCACGAGAAGAAAATCCATAGGGGAGGAAGAACTGAATCGGAGCCAAGCACCACGCAAACATCAGCGTCTTCGTCTAATAAACAAGGTGCTACTTTACTAATTTCGTTCATGGCTACAAAATAATTGCTTTCCCATAAACAGGAAGCCATGAAGCAAGTCTTACCCCGGCGAGGCCCCATGCGGCCATGCGTGGTGCTCGAGTCCACTGCCAACGGCAGCGGTCGACGTCGCCTTGGCGCACGACGTCGGAGGCGGCTGCCTGCGGAAGAGCGCCCTCCGGCGCGCGGCACCCAGCGCCGGTGATGCTTCTCGTCCCTCCAACGCTAGGCACGGTGACGCTCCCATCGGCGCGGCTCCAATCGATGGAACCTGCGCATGGCGGTGCCCGTGACCACGGCTTATGGCACACGCCGCTGCACCCTCGATCTGTAGAGACGCGCGGAGCAGTGGACCATGGCGCGGCTGCAGGGCTTCAACTTCAACCCCCCGACGAGCGGCGCCCTCCGGCGTGGCTGCTCTCGGGGCCATGGCCTCTCCCGTGAAGGAGATGGGACGGCCAGACAGCGATGCCCTCAGGCGCGCGCGACGTGGCCTGGCCCTCCGGCGCGGCACCCTCTGCGGCGATGGCAGAGCGGTTCCGTATATGCTGGCGTGCCGGCGCACAGTGCGACCGTCTCCCGGCGGTGGCGGTTATCAGGGACTGGAAGAGAAAAAAAATTTAAAAGAGAACCTTATCTCTTCGGCCTTTACACTTCAGACCTTGTGGTTTCCTATAATCACATGACTAGCTGCAATTCTCTCACGCATGACAGCCTATTTTTCTGTTGAGTTTTAACTTTCCAGAAAATATATGGTTATAATATGTGGCATGTTCAATGTGTTTGCTTTTTAGCAATTCCTATAACATGTCCTATTAGTACAACAACATTGTTTTGCGATTGGGATTAAATTTTCTCGCATAACAATATTGATTTGCGATTGAGAAAAATATATATTTTTCTCTCGCAAAACAATCTCATTGCGATCGAGATCAATTTTCTCTCGCAAAATTATTAATTCACCTCGCTGAATTATCTTGCAACTTGATACAAAATCATCTCATTTTAATTTGAGGTTCATACAATTCAAGTTTTTAACTTGAAGATCAAGTTTGCAACATCATTGTTATTCACTACATTGGTAGTATTTTTCTGTTGAGTACCGAGATGTATTCCAAAAGTTGATGTAATACATTTCCACGTTTATCACATGTTGAGATTAATTACGTCAATTTGCAATAGAGATTTTTAATCTCTTGCAAAGATAAATCCAGTACCTCTGCAATATTGTTTCTCCGTTGAGGACGAGGTATTCCGGAATAATTCTATTATGTATTTATTTCCATGTTAACCACATATCGAGATGAATACGTCTATTTGCAATTGAGATTTTCAATTTCTTGCAAATACATATGCAAGATTTAAGGTGTCATCCTTAGCAATTTGAGATTCACACTAATGATTTCGAGCCACTTTCTTGAAATCTATTAATTTTGCAACATTAAGATGTATTTATATTACACAATCTGTAATATAAATATATTACCGGTTTTTCACCGGAGATGATATGTTCTATGTGTTTACCACATTGCCATTCTTCATGGACATGTCACAGCGATCGAGATTGATTTCTCCCGCGCAATAAACTTGTAAATTTTTTGACAATAACATCTCCCTCATTATATTTGGAAAACACAAGGTAATGAGTTGGTTCTAATGCCCATGAGCAAACTACCTCTATTACTGTGAGATCTGTATGATCTTCAATGTGTTATATTCCCACAATTGAGGTTGAGCATTTTCAAGTTATACACTTGAGTCAATTTTTTGCATTCTTATTACAAAACCATGATGATTTTTAATTTACTTCTTGTAAATTAATTATCTCTGGCTTGCCCCTATAAGTAATCGATGGCTAACAATTTGAGGCTATTGCCCTCAATGGCCACAACTTACTTAAGTGGGTTATGAACATCAAGATCAGTCTTGCATCCCATGGGATAGCGTGTGCAATACAAGCCACACCACCGGGACGCAAAGGACCTCAAGGGTAATGGTTTGAAACTCACTTCAAACCCTCAACCTGACACCATCAAACTGTCATGAGACCCTATGAGCATGGAGAGCATGGTGGTTGAATATGCATCAACCGACATGTTTGGAGACTATACATTTGGTCCCTTAGTCTCCTCAGTGATCTATTTATTTATGTCCATTTATGATGTTCTAATAAGAACATGATTATTGTTGTCATCATATATTGTATATCACAGTATATTGTATCAGCACTTTGGTACAAATACATTTGTATGTATTCTATATATCTGACAATGTTTTTCATATTGAAAATCTTCATGTCTATATATAGATTTCTACGGGGTCAATCTGATGAAAGATGTTTTGTGCCATGTGGACATATGCACCACGAACTCTATACTCAGGGAAGTGAAATGTTTCCACTCTCGTTGAGAGAAAGGAGATATTTTAAAATTGCTAGACGCGATGAGGTATTTGTTGGCTCAACTCGAGTCATATTTACTATCTCCGTGGGTACTCGAGTAACGTCAGGATGCTTTATTGCTTCCGGGTTTAACTCGTACCCTACTAAACTATAGAGGTATCCGCCAAAATAGTTTCCATAGTGAAACTTATGATGACAACAAGAGGAATATCTTCTCTTTACCATATGCAACGGATATTGCAAGCACATTCTCTTTGTATCATCATGGTTGTACTACACATACTACAAAACCCGTAGCACATGTTGCGTACGAGATAGTTTTCCAGAGTGTCTTTTGCATGACAAACTTGGCATTCCAGCTTTGGTCATCATTGGCATTGGGTTGAAACCGAAACTATCAGCAATTCCAATAGTTTATGATTATTATGATGCTAAATTCTAACAATATTTGGATTTTGTGTGCACTACATGTGACACAGGGAGGCAAATTTTAAGGCTCGCACACCTTAAAGTCTACGCTAAACCACTTAGACTCCTTGAATGCATCAAGTCGAGGTAAGTGGCTCTTCCCAACCATTGAGTGGACTATTCAGGTACCCCCATGGTTCTAAAAGACATATCTACATGATGGTCTTAACTGTGTGCTTTATTCACACGAAATCATTGGCTCATTATCCTGACACCGATTTCAAGCAAATCGGATGGATAGCATTGCAGAATTCTCCTTGAGTGCCTTGTCTATGGATCTCGGATTGAATTTTAGCAATTTGTCCTAATGTCTAAACTCAAAATGGTTTGGTAGAATCCCATCCAAAGCATTAAGCTCATTGCATGATCTTTACTTTGAATTGCAACTTACCAACTTTACGTTGGAGTCATGTAGTTTTACACGCTCATGACCAAACTGCATAATATTATTCCCCTTTGTCTTTGATACGTGGAAATCTACCAAGTATTTCCTATCTGCGGTAATTCGGTTGCATGCCGATATCACCACCCGGCATACATCATTGGCCCCTCAACATATAGTTGGGATCTATGTGAGGAATAATTGTATTTCCGTCAATACCTTGAGCCCCTCGCATGGGGAGTTATTCAAGGCCAGTATGCTAATTCATTGAGGGACATTTCCAGGCATTAGGGGGAGATTTCAAGTACCATAAAAACGCCAGGAAATTAGTGGAATGTTCAACACATTTCTACCTCAAATCCACGTACTCAAAGATCTGAACCATGCGTTCAGATATTTGCAACACATTGCAAATAACCTGCCAGATTCATTTACTAACTATAAAGGTGTCACACAATCATACAATCCTGAAAATTATGTCCGAAAGAGTGGAGGTACCAACTAAAAACACTCAACTCCTCATTCAAACAGAGGGAGAAGTACGGCAATAGTACATCAGGATTCAGCTTCTCGCAAGCAAGGATATCAAGGCCTGTGAATCAGTAAATGCAAGTCAACTTCACGTTGGCAGACACCTAATGGGTAGTATACACCCAGTGGACGGGAAACCTCCACCAACCCAGGTCATAGTGCACATAATGATCGGGACATCGAAATACCCGACTCAATCACATTGGGAAATTGCGAGAAGTCACTATGGGTAACGATATTTTCATCAACTATATATTGATATATAGATTCTGGAGAATCATATAACCGGAAGTCTACAATTGTCGACATACATTTCTCAACTAGATTGCAAAACCTTTCACATGATTCAGGTCCAATGACCATGGCCATGGCAAAGTGTGAACAACACTCGGACTGAACTCAAGCAAAGGGTATAATCTAGGTAGAAATGATCTTGCTCAATAATGGGAAGGTATTCATAAGCAATACCTACACCAGTTTTCTGAAAACATAATTAAGAATAACGAGGTGGTGAAACAAAGAGCAAGTATTGTAGAACAATGATTCACGCAGATACCCAACAATTCTCCAGAGGTGGAATCTCTTTCCGATTACTTATATCATTGGCAGTACAAAATCATCTATTTCTGCAGTTGATAGATGTAGTGATCACATATCCATGTGGATCACTAGATTCAGATATATATGGTTGATTCCCGATGGAATCTCACTTCTGAATCGGAATGCAATACGCAACATACATTGTGTAAAATCAATAAGTCACCATATGACTTATTATTATTGTCGGTACATTTGGTACTACCGACGTAGTGAGTTCCTTATTCACAAGGATTACTCCATGATGATTATCTTTGTTTATGTGTCTGCAATGATGACACATGTAATCATCTAAATGACGGAGTTTAAAATGAAGGATTTGGGTAAACCAAAATACCGCTCATTACTACAAATTGAGCACCTTCATTCATACATTATGGTATACTATGTTGTCTATATCCACAATATATTGGAGAAATTCATTGTGGACAAATCTTATCCATCCATACTCTCATGATAGTTCATTCTATAGATGTAGAGAAAGATCTATTTAGACCAAGAGATGATGGAAATGAAATATTGGGACTCAACGTTCCATAATGCCATTGGATCCACCAAACACAATTGGTTGGTATTCAAGAATATCTTTCGATATCTCCAAGGCATCAAACATTTTGTCCTGGTTTTTCAGTCTCACAGAAATGTGAGCACCGATATCATTGGGTACATCGATCAGATCCCCACTATGTCAGATCGTTGACAAGCTTAGTGTTCCTACTATGTGTGGTAGCCCTCTCATGAAGAGTCTTCGAAACAGACCTCATGGCTACATCCACCAACCATTATCTCAACGATATTGTTTCTTGTGTTGCCTGGATGCAAACATGTTACATAATAAGCAATATCACTATATTGCATATCTTGCAAGTCAAATCATGCGACTGATTTGTTCAGCGTGTCTCTATCAACTTCTATGTTCCAGAAATGTGTTCATGGAATTGGTGGATGACGGCTTCGAATTTTGCAAGAATCGGGGGGAGTATCTTCCTGAATTGTTCCTGTTCAATGCATCATATTATACTCTTTTTCCCTTTATGAGTTTACTTTACAGGTTCTCGTAAAGGTTTTTAATGAGGTAATATCAACATGAGATCATATGTCATACTTTCATTTTCCCCATCGGGGTTTTTAGGAAAGTATATACGATGTATTTATTGTCCTCTGAACTCTATGGGTTTTCTCGTATTGAGTTAAAAGAGACAATAACCATTATATGTTGCATCATTTTCTCCTTATTTTTCCCACTGGATTTGCAGGAGTTTTAGCAACATATCAAACACTATACTCCTCACATTTTTCCCACAGGGTTTTTGAGGAGCTTTCATTTAAGATGATGATGTCTACAAGGATAGCGTAGATTAGGGGGAGTGTTGAGTTTAATTAACCCATGCATTAATTATGGAGAATCTCCACTATCCCTAACCGCCATGTACGAGGGACGCGACTGTTCGCTCGTGTCTCTCCGGACCATCGCGTCTGTTGGATGTATCCCCTCGGGGCTATATATACTTGTACTCAATCATCAATAAAGACAATCTTTCACTTTACATTCCTGTTGATGGTCTCTCTAGTTTTACTTTCTTACACGAATGACATTTTCATTTCCATGAACCTGACATGCATGTTATGCTAGTTCTGTTCATACGTACCATCACCCCAAGTCCATTTGCATCATGAATGACGTGTGAAATGTGCGAACGACTCATTTCGGCTCTCTTTCAACAACATCATATCATCCGTGTGACAGGTATTAAACAATGTATTCCAGAGCCATTTATCTTGTCTTTATCATGTGAGTACAATTTATTATATGAAGACCAATAATTCAATACATACAGGTGGAAAATTTCTTTCACGGCGTACAGTTCCAGGATGACTAGTTGAGCAACAGCAATGGCCTGATGAAGACCAAATATAGTCATGGAAAGAACATCTGAACTTGGACAAGTTATGGCAAGAACATCTTAACCTGTACCAGTTGATTACGTGCATCAAATGGAACGGTCAAAGTTTTACTTTTTCATTTTCCTTGGCAGAAGAGATTATCTATTCTACCATGGCGGTAGTAATACATATAATAAATATCATCATTAAGGAGAGGGGCAATTTGGCCCCCCAGCTCATCTACACCCACATGAACAGTAAAATTTAAAAAACAGTAGAAAAAATAAGAAGTTCTAATTTTTTTGCATGGTAGATATTTCAGTGCGTGTGGTACTTGCACAATTTCAGCTTGTTCCGACATATGAGAAGCTCTGAGCAAAAAAGACAAATTTAGTGTATGTGAAAAAGTGTTGATGTACTGTTCGGACCTATTTTTTTCTTCTTCTGAAAGCTACTCAGATGTCCAAACGATTTAAATTTTGGTACCGACCTCACGCACTGAATCATCTACCATGCAAAAAAAAGGTTTTTTTTTAATAATTTTACTGTTCGTAGGGTGCAGATGAGCTCGAGCTCGGAAGTAAATATTCGATCATTGAGGGCATAAGCAATTTTAAAGCATCATCCATGCATTGACCACAAGAATATAAAACTAGCCACAATGGGTAGTAACATAGAGTAGTAACATGACCATGTTACTACTCTATGCTACTACATCTATAGTGGGGAGTAACATATGTGTGGTAATATGCAACACTTCATTTATTAGGCTATAGACTCATCTTGCCTTGATATGTGTGATGTTACTCATACTACTAGTAACTAGCTATATTACCACATGCCTCTCTTTCTTTATTTATTGCTTGCCACATCATCTATTTTATCTAGATATGTGTGATGTTACTACCTATGTTACTCCCACTGTGGGTAGTCTAAATAGGTGCTAGAAAAACAACCAAAACTAATGCAGTAGTTCCTTAATTAAGACGTAATACACATTACACTACCTAAAAAGACGTAATGGAGTACCATTTCATTTCTCTCGGAAACACAGAGGCACCCAGGCCACCAAACGGGTTTGAACTGACCCCCGCATCGCTCGTCTCAAGAGACTCCGTGGACCCTACGCGACCCCGCCAGGAGGCCACCTCATCGACCAAATCTCTGCCGCTGCTATGGGCCTTGCCGCGGTCAAGTCACGTGTATTATACTTCCTCCGTTAGATCTTATTGCATTCAAAATAGGTATATTATGGGATGGAGGAGTACATATTTAGTCAAGGCACGTGTATTAATAAGGAACGGACATATAAAAGTACTCACGCTAAACTCGCCACGATCTACACAATGTGTATGCCATCCCACATAATATAAATCGAAACGTTTGACTTCGAATCTGATTCGCAACCTGAACTGGAACGTTACAACTCAACACTACTGAGCATCTCTTTTTCCAAACGATCGCGGAAGTGGATACCATGGTGAGGATGGTCGACGCCTAGCACATGCCGCCTGCGTGAACAATTAGCATCACAGAGCTTGGAGAACCTCTTGGACAGACACACCTTGTGTTGCTGGCCTCCATCGGCATATGAACAAATCACGATGCTTCCAGCGACGCTACCCACAAACTTGGCGCCCGCATGGCCTTTCTTTGTGCCCCACCTCATCGGCAGCGAGGCATAGAAGGTCGTCATGGCGGTGACCTCGGATTCTTGCGGCATTGCAAGGTCGTATGGTGGCGTAGACATGACCTCCAGCTCGGCAAAGGGAGTTTTTTAGGAAATGTCACCGGGGGGAGAGATTCCCCACCGGAATATATATTTCAAAAGGAAGCAGACCTCAATAGTTTACACCAAGTAAAGAGGTGGAGAGTGTTGAGACCCATCAGCAACAGAAAATAAGGACCACTACAGGTGCTCGCCACGAAGGCACGAGACCCAGACGTGAATGCCAATGGATCGCCACACGGAGGCGACAAACAGACAGTGGAAGACCTAATGGTCAGCATGGCAGATGTCACACTAAGCCTCATGCTCTTCGGCGATCTTCTTTTCGGGCAGTAAGTCGCGAGTGTGGATCCCCGCCTGGGTGAGGAGCCAACCTAACTAGCGCACGCATGATGCTGCTTGGCTTTCCCAGATGAAGGGAGTGATGTGGGCCAAGACGCCATCTTAAGGACAGAGCCCGTAGAGCTCCGAGGACCGTAGGGGGCCCTGCTTTCCGGCGCAACATAGCAGGCAGCGAGCATCCGATTCACCAGAGAGGCGCACTGTTGTGAGCATAGCCAGCAGGGACGCGCGCAGGGTTTGCCTCAAGCTCGCCGGAGAATGGTGGCCACCAAAACTTCAGGGACGATGGAGTGCGACATGAGGGCCGCGGCAAAGGGATTGGTGGGGCTGATGGACTCGTACCACTAAAAACAAACATTGGGAGATGGATTTGACGAGATAGGATACATATATATTTGTTTTCCTCCAATATTTTAGAGAGACTGCAGCTGGATAAGGAGAGAAAGCAAATCTGGAAACATATGGCATTCACTTTCACACCCTATGACAGTGGACTATATATAGGATTCCTACACATATCTTTTCTTTGTTAACTCCTCTTTAGGAAATAAAAAAGAAACTATGACTGTGAGCATGGGATATGTCTTGAGCAAGCCACTCAAGAACTGTTTATCATGTCTTTTGAGTCATGTGACCATCCTAATTGCATGTTTCATTTATGATTCCTTGCCAAAAATAAACTGATGGGATTTACTATGTTATGTTGAAGCCAACTCACATGAAAAGAATGGCAACAGGTTTGAATGAGTCTGACATTGAAGTAAAATTGCATTTGCAAACAGATTTGTCTTGGATTATCCATATTAACCAACTTGATATCCATGTTATACTCACACATACCATCACTCCAAAGCCATTGCATGATGAAAGATGTGTGAAATGCGGGAACCGACTCATTCTAGCTATGTTTTCAGCTCCCTTTTGGGAACAGAGTATCATCCACGTGGTAGGTAGCAAGAAAGGTATGTCAAAGTTGTTTATTATATATGTATGCTCTTGCTGACTGATTAAGGTAGCAAATACACAAGCATGAGCATGCTGAAATGGCAGTACTAGGCATATATGGCAGAACATGTAACAAGATCTAGAATAAATAGTCTTGGTCAAAGAAAAATTAAATATTTAATAAACGCGTACTCAAGCATGCGTGTGCACAGACAAGTTATATAGCCTGTACACATGGGCATATGGCTTGGATTAGCCTGCAGTAAGAGCACGAGCAATACGTATAAAATTAGCACACACATCAGGCAGCTTCCACCGAGAGCTAATCAGCTTAGCAAGCAACCATTACTAGATACTGTTGACTAGAAACTGTATCGACATGCATGTAATTTAATCTACTTTAGAAAAAGTTGCTGTTCCCACAGAGTACATAACTTGATGGTACGCTGCCAACAGAGCAGGAGGGTTTCAGATCAATTAACCAAACGATAATTAGTTGTTAGTACAGGCATAGCAGAAAAAAAGAGCTCTCCTCTCGGGTGGCGATATGCACTGGTCTTCTCCAGTGGCAGCTTCCACTGGCGAAGGCGACTTTGTGCCTGACTTTGTATTACTAATCAGTAGGCAGCTCATTTCAATTTCATTAAAAGTGTTGTGGCTGTCGACAGAGTTGGGAAGAAGTACCCATCTCGGTTTTTTTGTGATAGACTAAGTAATTAACTTGAAAATTTTAAATCTCCTTTTATGCTTTTCAATACTACCTGTGTGCATTTGTTCTGTATTACATAACTAGTTGATCAATCTTACACTCTCGGCATCGACCCCTTTGGTTGTTGCTTCTTGATCAGTGCAAGTACAAACTACACTAGAGGTCTGCTGTTGGAATGTAAACAGTTGTGTACTCTGACCACCATGGCCACAGCTGCATAACAATGTCAGGATCTCAACATTGTAGACTGTAAATGCAAGTCTCTTCAAGTGCAGTGCTACTGTAAATGAAAGTCTGGAAAAAGGAGCTGCTTGAAGACCATTGCGGACTTGATTTAATTGCACTACATTCAGAGCATCACATCCCATGCTTTGTTGCCCAGACAATGCCTCTGAGTTGCCAGCCCTACAAAATATTGTGCAAGCTTTAAATATGATGGCAGAACATCAAACTAGGAAGTGGGAAAGGACAGCCGTTAACCTGAAGGCACATTCTGCTCTCACAACCAGACAACTTTAGAGATCGCCAATGGGATCTGAAATTTCAAATAGCTTTTTGATGTGAGTATATATAGTAGTTGGATGCATGGACCACTCTCTATTTTAAATATGACAAGTCAATACAGATTTGCCAGAAGTAAATATACCATGGTAATTTTGTTTTCCTCCAATATTTTAGATGATTTGAAGCTGGATAAGGAGATATAAATTAGTATTCATCTCACACTCACTTAATTCGGTAACATAGGGAAGAAGCTATATATAAGAGTTCCATATATCTCTGGTCTTTGTTAGCTCTTCTTATGGAAACAAAAAATGTGAGCATGGGATATGTGTGAGCAAGCCATTCAAGAAATATTACTCATCATATCATTTTTACCACATGAGTACACTAGAGAATCGTGTGACCATTTGACTTGTATGTTTTGTTCAGATATCTTGCCGAGGTACAAAGTGAGCAGCAATATTGTGCATGGTTGGAACAGAACTAGGATTAAAAGAACTGTGAGAATTTCATGAATGAGTGAGTAGTTGAACGACAACATCATTTGGAAATAGGTGGGGGTTTCCCTCCTTTTCGATTTTTTTTACAAACAGGTTAGTGTTGAATTATTTGAAGTCACAAACTTTCAACAAGCAGAACTTAATATGAATTTTATGTCAACGGGTTGTGGTCATACATGCATGTCGATTGCATCATGGGTAAGTTTTAAGCTCCCTTTACTGATCATTGGAGAAAGTGGGACACAAAATGACAATTCTTTTAGTAGTATATGACTTTTCTCTTCTAGATAAATAGTCATTTTTTTCCGGCCAGATCTTGAGAGGAGCAAGCAGTCTTAAAATCCTGATTGCATAAGGACAGAATGGAAATTTACAACATTTTGTTTCATGAGCAAAATAAGAAGTGCACAAAATCCATTTCACTTTTTATTTTGAAAATGAGGATAACCCCCGGCCTCTGCATCAGGACGATGCACGCAACCATATATTATTACAAGTGTAAAATCCAGCAGCCGAACATCATCGACCCGGAAATAAATTGGAAAACAAACCCTGAGGCCGTATACATCGCGAAAATACCACCCTCAGATAGCCACTAATCCCTATGATACAAGACACAACATAAACAAAAATACACAACTCCTAGACTATGCCTTCAAAAAGGAATTGCCACACGTGCGCCAATGATGGCGAGTCCACCACAAGGTTGAACTCCGGGTTCTCATCCCTAAAGCCAAGCTTTAGTCCACCACCTTCAGCAAGGACATGACACAGTGCGCGATGACATAGTCTGATTAGAGATCTTGTGTTTCCACTGGATTGCATAAAATCATCACTGAAGCCATCTGTACCATTCACCCTTATCCATCTACCGGCACCTCGATAGCCAGATACCTTCGGAGGAGACAACAGAAGACAAAGACATCCCATACCTCCTGCCGCTACGGTCGCACCACCTTCGATCCGACAGCAATAGGCTAAACATGACACCTCCGCCAGAGCCACCGTGCATCACCTGCCGATAGCAGGCATGACTTGACGTCTCCACATAAGACGTTGGCATAGCATCCGCCGGTAGCGCATCCACCGGTGGCTTCACCTGCCGACGATAGGCACCGCCCGACAACTCTGAAACGTGTCACCTGACGAGCCGCATCACCACAAACGCCTCTAGCAGGAGCCACCACGCTGCCATGGATCAAGGAAGAGGACGCACCTCTGTGGCCAGGAAGGAGGAGAAGCCCTCCGCCGCTGCCGTCGAACGCACGGGGTCTGCTCAGCGTTGTCCCCTGTCGACGGCAGAGGGGAAGGAGGGATGGGATCGAGGCAGCTGGGGCTAGCCCCCCCC